>JARQOD010000006.1:277750486-277779740 GCA_033576555.1 Oophaga sylvatica | reverse complement strand
CCAACTAAACGCAAACCGGATGGAATAGCATGCTGCTGCAAGATTCTGTAGTAGCCATGCTGGGTCACTATACCTTCAATTTTGAATAAATCCCCAACAGTGTCACCAGCAAAGCACCCCCACACCATCACACCTCCTCCTCCATGCTTCACGGTGGGAATCAGGCATGTAGAGTCCATCCGTTCACCTTTTCTGCGTGCAAAGCAATAATCAAAGCAAAAGGTGGCTACTTTGAAGAACCTAGAATATAAGACATATTTTCACACTTTTTTGTAAAGTGTAATGTATAATTCCACATGTGTTAATTCATAGTTTTGATGCCTTCAGTCTGATTCTACAATTTTCATAGCCATGAAAATACAGAAGAATCTTTGAATGAGAAGGTGTGTCCAAACTTTTGGTCTGTACTGTATATATATATATATATATATATATATATATATACTGTTGAAATCAGAAGTTTACATACACTATATAAAAAGACACATATGCATGTATTTCTCAATATCTGACAAGAAATCAGAATAAGCCTTTCCCGTTTTAGTTCAATTAGGATTACCATAATTATTAATATTTGCCAAATGTCAGAATAATGAGAGAGAGAATGTTTTAAGGCATTTTTATTACTTAATATAAAGCCAAAAGTTTACATACACTACGATTACTATGCCTTTAAAAAATTCTGGACTGCCCATATGATGATGTCATGTGTTTGGAAGCTTCTGATAGGTACTTTGGCAACATCTGAGTTAATAAGAGACACACCTGTGGATGTATTTTAATGCACACATGAAACACACTGCTTCTTTGTGTAGCATCATGTGAAAGTCTCAAGAAATCAGCCAAGATATCAGGAAGAGAATTGTGGACTTGTACAAGTCTGACTCACTCCTGGATACAAGTTCAATATACCTGAAGGTGCCTCGTTCATCTGTATAAACAATTATATGCAAGTACAAACAAGGTGGGAATGTCCAGCCATCATACCGCTCAGGAAGGAGACTGGTTCTGTGTCCTAGAGATGAACGTGCTTTGGTCCGTCATGTGCATATCAACCCAAGGACATGAGCAAAAGTCCTTGTGAAGATGATGGCGGAAGCTGGTAAGATTGTATCAATATCCACAGAGAAATGTGTACTGTATCATCTCTGCCAGAAAGAAGCCATTACTCCAAAAGAAACATAAAAAAAGTCAGATTAATATTTGCAAATGCACACAGGAACAAAGACATTAATTTTTGGAGATTTACTGTGGTCTGATGAAACTAAATTTGAACTTTTTAGGCATAATGCCTATCATTTCGTTTGGAGGAAAAAGGGAAAAGCTTGGAAGCCTTAGAACACCAGCCCAACTATGGAACATGGGGGTGGCAGCATCATGTTGTGGGGTTGTTTTGGTGCACAAAATAGATGGCATCATGCGAAAAGATTATGTGGCAATACTAAAGCAACATCTCAAGACATCAGCCAGGAAGTTAAAGCTTGGGCAAAAATGGGTCATTCAGTTTAAGGGCAGTGGTACCAAATGCTAATGAAATGTATGTAAACTTTTGACTTTGCAGTAAGTAATAAAAATGCCTTAAAATATTCTCTCTCTATAATTATTCTGGCATTTGGCAAATATTAATAATTATGGTAATCCTAATTGACCTAAAACGGGAAAGGTTTATTCTGATGTCATTCATGTCAGACTTTGAGAAAAACATGCATATGTTTATATAGTGTATGTAAACTTCTTCTTTCAACTGTGTGTATCTATCTATCTATCTATTAAACACATATTTTTAACATTTTTAGCCTGAAATGTATTATGACAAATTGACCCCGGTTTATCCTAAATCCTCCATATAAGCTATTTTATTTAAGTCCCATAATATTCCTCTCTCCACAATGTATTCTGATCTCCATAGAATCCTCTTTAATATTGATTGTAATGTGACACTGAACGCTTTGCCAATCACAAAGTCAGAATATGGATATTTGGCCCATTACATAAACAATTACCTTTCTGAAAAATCCCGTAAAACATTACCATAATATTCCAAGCAGTTTACGAGTCCAGATCCCTCTAGCCAGCGAAGCTGTTCATAGAAAATATTGTTCTACTCGGTTTCCTGCAGATAGCTAAATTAAAATCCGCTGCAGCCATTTCATCGTGGCGCCTTATCATCTATGTTTGATGTAAGAAGGCAAAGAAAGGTTACAAGTTGCTGGAGGGAGCTATGCATGTTGATGCGGGCGCATTCACTTTCTATCATATGTCATTTTTTTTCCCAGTCACAACCAATTAAGTATATGAATCAGCTAGTGACCATAGACCCAAGGATTTCACTAGAGATTAAAGCACTGAAATGGGTTAAGTGCACAAACAAGGAAATGCCTGAAGAAATTAGGTTGTGCTTCTAAAACTTTCCACCTAATTGCCTCTTCATCTACTTTGTTTCCTTGCACTAGTGCTATGAAGATGCTTATCTCATTCTTTATTTTTGGAGGTCTCTATTTCAGCTAAAATCACATGAACTGAAAAACATATGCCCATATATTTTTTTTTTCCTGATAAGAGATATTATCCAGTACATAATTTTTTTCTATTTAAACCAAAGTGGTATCAGTAAGCCATATGGAAAACACAATCCTGGAGTTTATATTATCAGCTAGAAAATACATTATATGGATTATTTCTTAGGTTGCAGTTACAAAATCATAACCATTTATCGGAAAATCTCTGCATTTGTAAATCCCATAATTTTGTGTTGTTATATTTAAAGTGTAGCTCCTAGCATAAATGTAGGGAATCTATAAACAGGTTTTCTACCTGACAGCAGCATAATGTAGTTATGGAGACTCTGATTAAAGTGATTTGTCATTTACTGGGCTGCTTGTTGCAGTTTTGATTAAAATCACTGTTATCAGATTATCACTAGAGGACTAGTAAAATTTCTGCCATGTAGTCCATCATACTCATGAGCTCTGTATAACCCTACACCCAGCACTGATATCACTAGAGGACTAGTAAAACTTCCGTCATGTGGCCCATCATACTCATGAGCTCTGTTAACCCTACACCCAGCACTGATATCACTAGAGGACTAGTAAAACTTCTGCCATGTTAGCCCATCATAATTTAATTTAAAAATAATAATAATCTTTATTTATATAGCGCCAACATATTCCGCAGCGCTTTACAGTTTAACAGTTTCAAAACACAAGTCATAGGTAACAACGTTAACAATACAATAATTAAAGCAAAATAAGCCGACCCTGCTCGTGAGAGCTTACAATCTACAATGAGGTGGGGGAGATACAAAGTACAGGTGTGTATATACAATGGTGCATTTACAATAATGGTCCAGCCATCTTGAGGGAGTGAGGCATGGATGGAGATAGTGAATGGGCTACACATACACACTTAAACATAGAACGACTTTGGTTAGTGAATGTGATAGGCCACTCTGAACAAATGTGTTTTGAGGGAGCTCCTGAAACCATGCAAATTGTGGATAGTCCTAATTTCTTGGGGTAGAGCATTCCAGAGGATTGGCGCAGCGCGGGAAGTCTTGGAGTCGGGAGTGGAGGTACGGATTAGTGCAGAGGTTAGTCGAAAGTCGTTTGCAGAGCGCAGCAGTCGGTTAGGCCGATAGATAAAATGAGGGAGGAGATGTAGGGGGGTGCTGCACTGTGGAGAGCTTTGTGGGTGAGAACCAGTACTTTGAATTGGATCCTATAATGAATGGCAGCCAGTGTAAGGACTGGCGAAGAGCGGACGCGTCCGAGTACCGATTAGCCAGATGGATGACCCTGGCTGCTGCATTAAGGATGGACTGGAGAGGGGATAGTCGAGTAATGGGGAGGCCAAGTAATAGAGCATTGCAGTAGTCCAGGCGGGAGTGGATCAATGCTACAGTGAGGGTTTTTGTTGTTTCCATGGTGAGAAAAGGGCGGATTCTAGAGATGTTCTTTAGGTGTAGACGGCAAGAGCGGGCAAGAGATTGTATATGGGAGGTGAAGGAGAGATTGGTGTCAAACATAACACCCAGACAGCGAGCCTGCTGCCAGGGTGTTATTATGGTGCCGCCCACAGAGAGGAAAATGTCAGATTTAGGGAGGTTAGTAGACGGCGGGAGCAGAAGGAGTTCAGTCTTGGAGAGGTTAAGTTTCAGATAGAGAGCGGACATGATGTTGGAGACTGCGGACAGACAGTCGGTGGTGTTCTGTAGAACAGCGGGGGTAAGGTCAGGGGGATGACGTGTATAGTTGTGTGTCATCGGCATAAAGATGGTACTGAAAGCCAAATCTGCTGATGGTCTGTCCAATTGGGGCCGTGTAGAGAGAGAAGAGAAGGGGGCCAAGGACTGAGCCCTGGGGTACACCGACAGTGAGAGGAAGAGGAGATGACGTGGAGCCAGAGAACGAAACACTGAAGGAGCGGTCAGAAAGATAGGAGGAGAACCAGGAGAGAACAGTGTCCTTAATACCTAGTGACTGGAGCCTAGAGAGTAGGAGACGGTGGTCAACCGTGTCGAAAGCTGCAGAAAGGTCGAGAAGAATGAGCAGAGAGTGGTCGCCGTTACGTTTTGCTGTAAGAAGGTCATTGGTCACTTTGATGAGTGCAGTTTCAGTCGAATGTAGGGGGCGGAAGCCGGACTGTGAAGGGTCTAGGAGGGAGTAAGTGGAGAGGTAACGGGTGAGGCGGGAGTAGACTAGGCGCTCCAAAAGTTTAGAGATGAAGGGGAGATTGGAGACCGGTCTGTAGTTGTTTGTGCAGGAAGGGTCAAGAGCGGGTTTCTTTAGTAATGGAGTAATGATGGAGTGTTTGAAGGAGGATGGGAAAATGCCAGAGGAGAGTGAGAGATTAAAGATTGTAGTTAGGTGAGTTGTGACAACTGGAGAGAGAGACTGGAGGAGATGTGAGGGGATGGGGTCGGTAGTGCATGTAGTCGGACGAGAGGAAGAGAGGAGTCTGGAGACTTCTTCTGTGATGGGATCAAATGTGGAAAGTGAGCCAGGGGAAATGCAGGGTGGGATGGGAGTCACAGCACTTGGTGGTTGAGAGCAGATTTCCTGACGGATAGTATCTATTTTTTCTATAAAGTGGGAGGCCAGGTCGTCAGCACAAATGTCTGTGATAGGGGCTTGTGCTTTTGGCCTGAGGAGGGAGTGAAAAGTGTCAAAAAGTTTCTTGGGGTTGTTGGCTAGTGAGGAGATCAGTGTGGTGAAGTAGGTCTGTTTGGCGAGGTGAAGGGCAGCATTATAAGTTCTTAACATGAATTTAAAGTGGATGAAGTCTTCTGGTGTGCGGGTTTTTCTCCAGAGGCGTTCAGCACTCCTAGAGCATCGCTGAAGAAGTCGAGTTTGCAATGTGAGCCAGGGCTGTTTTACTGTGTGTTTGGAGGTTCTGAGGTGGAGCGGTGCTACTTGGTCAAGGGTGCTTTTAAGAAAGTCATTGTAGTGATGAACAGCCAGATCAGGACAGGAAAAAGAGGAGATTGGGGACAGCGATGAGTGTAGGGAGTCTGAAAGTGTCTGAGGGTTAATGGCTTGTAGATTTCTGAATGTGTGGTAGGTAGGAGTGCGCTGGGGTGGTGGAGGATTTGTGAGCGTGAAGGAGAGAATGTTGTGGTCAGAGAGTGGAAGCGGTGAGTTATTTAGGTGGGAGATTGAACAGAGGCGGACAAAGACCAGGTCAAGGGTGTTGCCATCCTTGTGTGTCTCAGAGGTTGAAAGCTGTGAGAGGCCTAGAGAAGTGGTTAGTGATAGAAGCTGAGATGCAGATGTGGAAGTAGGGCTGTTAATGGGGATGTTGAAGTCTCCAAGGATAAGGGTTGGTAGTTCTGAGGACATGAAGTGCGGCAGCCAGGCTGAGAAGTGGTCAAGGAACTGGGTGGGTGAGCCTGGGGGCCGATATATGACCGCTACTCTGAGGGAGAGGGGATGGAAGAGCCTGATGGTGTGGACCTCAAAAGAAGGGAATGAGAGTGATGGAATTGGGGGGATGACCTGGAAAGTGCATTGTGGGGACAGGAGTATGCCAACTCCACCACCATGTCTGTTTGTGGGTCTCGGGGAATGGGAGAACTGTAAACCACCATAGGAAATGGCAGCAGGGGAGACAGTGTCAGAATCCTGAATCCAGGTTTCAGTGAGGGCCAACAGATTAAGAGAGTGGTTCTCTCTTAATCTCATCATACTCATGAGCTCTGTATAACCCTACACTCAGCACTGATATCACTAGAGGACTAGTAAAACTTGCTTAATGTGGCCCATCATACTCATGAGCTCTGTATAACCCTACACCCAGCAGTGATATCACTAGAGGACTAGTAAAACTTTCGTCATGTAGCCCATCATACTCATGAGCTCTGTATAACCCTACACCCAGCACTGATATCACTAGAGGACTAGTAAAACTTCCACCATGTAGTCCATCATACTTATGAGTTCTGTATAACCCTACACCCAGCACTGATATGACTAGAGGACTAGTAAAACTTCCACCATGTAGCCCATCATACTCATGAGCTCTCTATAACCCTACACCCAGCACTGATCTCACTAGAGGACTAGTAAAACTTCCACCATGTAGCCCATCATACTCATGAGCTCTGTATAACCCTACACCCAGCACTGATATCACTAGAGGACTAGTAAAACTTCCGTCATGTGGCCCATCATACTCATGAGCTCTGTATAACCCTACACCCAGCACTGATCTCACTAGAGGACTAGTAAAACTTCCACCATGTAGCCCATCATACTCATGAGCTCTGTATAACCCTACACTCAGCACTGATATCACTAGAGGACTAGTAAAACTTGCGTCATGTGGCCCATCATACTCATGAGCTCTGTATAACCCTACACCCAGCAGTGATATCACTAGAGGACTAGTAAAACTTGCGTCATGTGGCCCATCATACTCATGAGCTCTGTATAACCCTACACCCAGCAGTGATATCACTAGAGGACTAGTAAAACTTCCACCATGTGGCCCTTCTATACTCATGAGCTCTGTATAACCCTACAGCCAGCACTGATATCACTAGAGGACTAGTAAAACTTCCGTCATGTGGCCCATCATACTCATGAGCTCTGTATAACCCTGCACCCAACACCGATATCACTACAGGATTAGTAAAACTTCCACCATGTAGTCCATCATACTCATGAGCTCTGTATAACCCTACACCCAGCACTGATATCACTAGAGGACTAGTAAAACTTCCATCATGTGGCCTATCATACTCATGAGCTCTGTCTAACCCTACACCCAGCACTGATATCACTAGAGGACTAGTAAAACTTCTGCCATGTAGCCCATCATACTCATGAGCTCTGTATAACCCTACACTCAGCACTGATATCACTAGAGGACTAGTAAAACTTCCGTCATGTGGCCCATCATACTCATGAGCTCTGTATAACCCTGTATGATGACCTCCCGACTGTCCTTCAACAGATGATGTCAGGGTAGGAATGGATTGGGCAGCTTGGTTTTAAAAGCCTGATCCTTTAATTTTTTGGAAATAACTGACCTTCGAGGGCATATGCCCTACAACTGACAACATGGGTGCCAAATTGAGAGCTATTGGCCGTAACACGGCACTTGACTGCTGAGCTCATTATAAATAAAGACTCCAGGGGACTTTTGGCGCATCAGCTCTGGATCCCCAAGAAAAAGAAGGTGTATACAGGTGTTTTTATTTCTCGTTTTCTAATATTTGCTGTTTTTCTTTTTTAAAGTTAATGACCCCATTAACTCAGCTAGTATTTAAAAAATAAATTGATAAAATTTCTTAATTTCCTTTCTTTCGATTGTGGATATTATTCTTACTTGCAATTGCATTTCAGTTCAAGACAAAACAAAACAATGTATCTTTTCTTCAAATCCTTACTTACAAATGTATGAGACAATATCAATCCTATGAGCCACAATCTTGATTTACCCATCATAATACACAGTAAAAGAGCTCAGTACAGCTATACATGTAATAAAAAAAAAGTATATAAGAAAATCTCTTGGGCCATTCTGTGCTGTGACAAGTAAACATCTCTCATACAACTGGAATATCTGTGTAAGATTTTAAGCATGAACTTGCTTCTGTAGCACATTCAAAGATAAAATTGCATTGGGTACAGCATTCGTTTCTCATATGGGAACTGTCGTATGTTTTATGTAAGTTTATTAACAGCTATACAGTTGTGTGAGACACGAGCAGCATTTCACTATACTATATAAAATGGACATCTTAGGTAAGATTGACACCACGTCTGTTCTTGAAAAATGGAGGTCAAACAGGATGGTGCATCGGCATGCCTCTCTGGTAGCTTCCTGTTGGCGTAGGCTGCTTTGTACAAAAATAGAAAGTGTTTAAATGGAGACACTTCTCACGTCCCTTTGTGTGCTTTATATTGGACTGGCCTCCATTACTTACCAAGGTTTGTTTCCTATTTATTCTGCTGTTTAACATATGGAATATCTTCTGTAGGTAATCTCCCTGGCTTGAACTCTTCTACTATGTTTCTGGTTCAGGTTTTGTAATTGTCCCATTCGTTTTGGTTTTTACCCAGCTTATACAAATGTTTCCCTTAACTCACTCCACCGGCCAGGAGCTACTCCTTGGATGCAACCCAGGGACCTGTGCAGCAAAAGCCATTTCCCTGTAATCAGTGAAAAGGCACTGTTGAGATCTGCTGAAATCAGTGGCTTCATTACTTATTTTTGATTTGATATTTTACAAAAATGATTTTTTTTGTAAACTGCTAGTTCCTCTATTAATATAACTTTTAGATATTTCTGTCAAATATTTCATTACACTAATTTATAATCATTGCTTGTCTTGAAACCTAAGAATGATAATCGTTGAAGAAAGAGTTTGCTGCAGTGAACCCTAATATTCCAGTTCCTTTCATGTCTCTGGCTTAGGATGTGTAATGTTGGCCAGCATTTGTAGGCTTATTGACAGTCCATAAAAATAGGAACATTTTTTTTTAGTGCTTATAATAAAAGTTGATAAGTCCAAGGTGTGTAATGCAGGTTATTGTGATTGTGGTTCACAAAATATGGATATAATATGATCATATTAGTATTTTGAGTTGTGTATCATTCAGTTAAGTTTTCCAGCTTGTCTGTAAAAGAACAGCTTCTTTGATTTTTGGTTAAACTTTCTAAAAAAAAATGAATTCCAGTGCATTTAGTGGGAGTTTCACACTGTATAATTGTTCAATTTAATACCTATAACTGTAATATTATATTTTTCAAGAAAGGCATTTAGGTCCTTGTTGAAATTTAGTAGTTAAATCAACCATTACAACACCATGAGGCAGAAAATGCCATAGTTTCACTGCTCTTACAGTAAAGAATCGCCATCAATGGTTAAACCTTCTTATAGTCATAGAGGATGCCCACTTGCCACTGTTGTAGACCAAAGTGTAAAAAAGAAAGATCCCTGTACTGTCCCTTCATATGTTTATACATTGTGTGAGACAGTGAAGGAATATGTGTTGAATGGGGTGTACATTTCACCTAGGTATAAGGGAAATGTGTGGCTTTGTAAACCTAGTGGTAGAGAAAGGTCACTACACCTCACATTCAGCCCACACTGGCAGCTCAGGCCTGAAGCCGTTCAGCTGTTAATTAGGAGACCAGAAGTAGGTGTCTGCAAACACAATCAGGGAGCTGGCTTAGTCTGGACACAGGAGGGTGTCCCGGCACAAGAAGCAGTCTCCAAGAGTGGAGCTGGCTTAGTCTGGACACAGGAAGGTGTCCCGGCACAAGAAGCAGTCTCCAGGAGTGGGAGCTGGCTTAGTCTGGACACAGGAAGGTGTCCCGGCACAAGAAGCAGTCTCCAGGAGTGTGAGCTATCTCAGTCTGGGTACAGGAAGTACCCCGGCCACAGGAGTAGTCTCAGTGAGAATCCGTGCGAATAGCGGCTGAATAGGAGTGGATCTATCTCAAGTCTGGACGCTGGTTGCGGCCAGTTTTACACCAGAACTGCTGTCTGAATGAACTGTTTTCGTGCCATTCTGTCTACCCAGACAGCGATCCTAGAGCTATATCCCCTGGAAATGCTACAATTGTAATAATATCGCCCGTAAACCTTCATTTTTCCAAACTGAATAACCCATCTTCGTATTGCAGTTCATCCATTCCCTTAATAACCTTGGTCGCTCTTCTCTGCACCCTCTCTAGTTCAGCTATGTCCTCCTTATACACTGGAGTCAATGCTCTTTTAATGTATCCCTTTATTTTGTTTTCCTTGGCAGCAGCTGCCTGGCACTGGTCACTAAATTTTAGTTTGCCGTCCACCCAGTCTTTGTCAGTGACAGTTGTAGCATTTAGTGCATAATTCTAAATGTATTTTTTCGGTTTTCTACAGCTGTATAAAGTCCTCTCAATGGCCCCAATTCATCAAAGTATTTTCAGCAGATAGCTTGCATAAAAAGCTTTGAAAATTCACAAAAATGTAGCTTCTTTTGGCATCTTCATGCAAGTTATGGCCAGATCTACCAAACTTGGCAGAGCATGGATGGGGCGTGGTGATGCCTTCCCATGATGTTCTTCAAAAGTTACCTCACTATTAACTAATACCAGAAACGCTCTACAGTCCTGACTGGAGTAACATATTTAACGAGGGGCACAGTAGTGATTGCCACTGATGAGATGCACCTGATTCATTAAGTAACATGTGCTTCTTAATAAATTATGAGCCTCTTACTCCTCACATCGCCCTCATTAAGACTAGCATGTAAAATCCTGGCCTTAATGAATCAGGTTCTAAGGCCACTTGCACACGTTCAGTATTTGGTCAGTTTTTTACCTTGGTATTTGTCAGCCAAAACCAGGAGAGGAACAGTCAGAGGAAAAGTATAATAGAAACACGTCACCACTTCTGTATTTATCACCCACTCCTGGGTTTGGCTGACAAATACTGAGGTAAAAAACTCACCAAATACTCAACGTGTGCATGTGGCCTAAGTGTCCTAGGAAATCAGCCATTTTCCCCTTTTTAATCCTGGAGCTTGCTGTAGGACAAATAGCTGTAGTACGGACTGTGCGCAAAGGGAAACAAAAAGGTTAAACCCCTCGTATTCGCTAAACCTCTCCTGTCAATGTTCTGCTAGAACAAAATTGAAGAAATTGGAAGGAAATTAACCCATGTTCTTTGGAGGATTTCTACAAAACTATTACAGAAAAATGCACACAATCCTCAATCCTGACATGTATTCCTCATTTCTAAATTTTTAATTATTTTCTGAGGTTACTGGAATGATCAATAATCAAGGACTGATAACGGATATCCAGACAAGTAGGAAAAGGCAACGGTCTTCTAGATTTCGGACAGCATCTGATATTAGCTTGCATTTTTTATACTGAAGCATTAGTCATGACAGATGCCATTGACTTTATGGATTTTTATTAAACACAGAACATTATTTGTCTTCTTAATTTTTTTTAATTGAAATATACCTTCCCTAATATCATCAGCATTTTGCTTTTTTTTGTTTTCTACTTTGTGGCAAATTATATTATCGACAGCAAATCATAAACTCATGTGTCCTTCTCCATCCCTCACAGCAATCCATGGGATTTAATGAGGCAAAGATTTTTACATTTTATTTTTAATTTGATTTTGCATTTTTATGAGGCAGCCTCCGTGGTAAATCACATTAAAAATGTTTATGGTCACATTAACTTTCTTGCTTACATACAGAGCTTACAGTTAATAAATGACTCTGATTTCCATAAAATATTCAGAGCAGGCCATTATTACAATGATTTTTTTTTTTATCCCTACTGCTAAACTTCAATCAGTTTTAGATTTGAAATGCATTAAATGGCTGTGTGTAATGTTATAATTTGTGCAGCAATAAATTTTTTATAGTTGCCAATGGTTAAAAAGAAAGCTTGGGCAAAAGGTATTAATTGGCATGGTTAATTATTTAAAATATATTGATTTTGTACTAGTTATTTGAATTTATAACTCATTTGCTGTTTAGTGCGTGCTGGCCATTTTCTTGTTTATCACAGTGCACAAAAGGATTTTGGTGAGGTTATTGTGAAATAATGAGCTCTCTTGACAGTTTTCCTATTCCAGTTATTTTCCATGTAAATGACTAAAAGCTTTATGAATAGAAATACGGCTTTGCCATTTATCTTTTCCATTTATTGAAGATGACTGTTTTTTGCTGCCAAATCAGTAAGAACCATTTTAATGTCTCTTTTTGCGTTATTGGCATGACATGAATTGTCACCTAGGCATTGCTGGCATCACATGTATTAAATGCGAATGCGGCATGAGAAAATAACCTAAATCAAGTTTTTTTATGCTAAATGTATTTATTTTTTCATTATGGCCTTTTATATTTTTAATTTTAACTCCCATATTATGACTTATGGTCCGTTTACACAGATCAACCAGCGACACGTACGACTGCCGATTGATAAAGTTGTACTGATCAGTTCTTGTTTCTTTGCATGTTTACACAGCCGGACCAAAGTAAATGCAGCACAATCCATAGTAGATTGCTGTGTGCAAATCATGATTACACAGGATGATGTATCGCAGATGATCTTTTGTGCTTGCATCAAAGATCATTTCGCCCAATGAAGGAGTGTTTTGCTTGTTCATTGGGTGATCATCAGCCCGTTTACACTGTAAGATAATCGTGAATCAAGAGTTTTTAACAATGATCGTTCACAATAATCTTAGTGTAAATGCCCCCTTGTATAAAAAAACCCTTAAATTTTCCATATACTTGGCAATTTTCACACTGGCCACATAAGCTTTGTTTACAGAGGCTGATCGGCGGCATTCTACAACCACCGATCGGTAAACTTTTACCGATCGACTGTTGTTTGCCTGCTTACATAGACCATGATGCAAACTGAGCAATTTACACAAGATCGCTCAGTACACATAAGCTGCCATTGTTCTTGGCAATGCGAGTCCTGTTTACATAGGATAATACATTGCCAAGATTGATTATTTTTTTATGCTGTATAAAAGATCATTTTACCTGATGAATGAGTGATTTGCTCTTTCATCGAGTGATCGGCAGCCTGTTTACACAGCAAGATGATCATGACCCGAGTGTTTTTAAGAATCCTCATTGATGATTATCTTGCAGTGTAAATGTTGGCCATACACATTAGATGGCTACCGGCTGAACGATGCTTCGGCCGATCATTCAACTGTCTGATTTAAAAAAAAAAAATCGGGCAGCACTCTTACGTTTCACATGAATGTGTGAATACAACCTTACGCTCTGTGATCTCATTTGTCAGCAAAGTTCTTAGTACATTGGAAAATATAACCAGAGTCCTGGATAACACCTTTAAGGCCGAAGTCACACTAAACGTATGAAAAATCAGTCCGAGTCTCCCTGCCGAGAGTCGCACGAGTGTAAAGCAAGTATCATGCAAGTACAATCCGATTTTTCACACCTAGCATCCAATTTACATCCGGTTGCAATGCGATTTTAACATGACCTTTAACATAGAGCAATTCTCTGTCATTTACACATCGTTTTCAAAGCAAATATTCATTAAAACACACGTGTGTGTGTGTGTATATATATATATATATATATATATATATATATTTATATATATGATAGATAATAAATAGATAGAATAAAAGCCATTCATGTGCTGCATACAGTAAAATCACAGAATGACAGGTTAGAATAGAATAGATATATAGTACAGACCAAAAGTTTGGACACACCTTCTCATTTAAAGATTTTTCTGGTTTTTCATGACTGAAAAGTGTAAATTCACACTGAAGGCATCAAAACTATGAATTAACACATGTGGAATTATATACTTAACAAACAAGTGTGAAAGAACTGAAAATATGTCTTATATTCTAGGTTCTTCAAAGTAGCCACCTTTCGCTTTGATGACTGCTTTGCACACTCTTGGCATTCTCTTGATGAGCTTCAAGAAGTAGTCACCAGAAATGGTCTTCCAACAATCTTGAAAGAGTTCCCAGAGATGCTTAGCACTTATTGGCCCTTTTACCTTCACTCTGCGGTCCAGCTCACCCCAAACCATCTCGATTGGGTTCAGGTCTGGTGACTGTGGAGGCCAGGTCATCTGGCGTAGCACCTCATCACTCTCCTCCTTGGTCAAATAGCCCTTACACAGCCTGGAGGTGTGTATGGGGTCATTGTCCTGTTGAAAAATAAATGATGGTCCAACTAAACGCAAACCGGATGGAATAGCATGCCCCTGCAAGATGCTGTGGTAGCCATGCTGGTTCAGTATGCCTTCAGTTTTGAATAAATCCCCAACAGTGTCACCAGCAAAGCACCCCCACACCATCACACCTCCTCCATGCTTCACGGTGGGAACCAGGCATGTAGAATCTATCAGTTCACCTTTTCTGCGTCGCACAAAGAAACGGTGGTTGGAACCAAAGATCTCAAATTTGGACTCATCAGACCGAAGCACAGATTTCCACTGGTCTAATGTCCATTCCTTGTGTTCTTTAGCCCAAACAAGTCTCTTCTGCTTGTTGCCTGTCCTTAGCAGTGGTTTCCTAGCAGCTATTTTACCATGAAGGCCTGCTGCACAAAGTCTCCTCTTAACAGTTTTTCTAGAGATGTGTCTGCTGCTAGAACTCTGTGTGGCATTGACCTGGTCTCTAATCTGAGCTGCTGTAAACCTGCGATTTCTGAGGCTGGTGACTTGGATAAACTTATCCTCAGAAGCAGAGGTTACTCTTGATCTTCCTTTCCTGGGGAGGTCCTCATGTGAGCCAGTTTCTTTGTAGCGCTTGATGGTTTTTGCAACTGCACTTGGGGACACTTTCAAAGTTTTCCCAATTTTTCAGACTGACTGACCTTCATTTCTTAAAGTAATGATGGCCACTCGTTTTTCTTTACTTAGCTACTTTTTTTTGCCATAATACATATTCTAACAGTCTATTCAGTAGGACTATCATCTGTGTATCCACCAGACTTCTGCACAACACAACTGATGGTCTCAATCCCATTTATAAGGCCAGAAATCCCACTTATTAAACCTGACAGGGTACACCAGTGAAGTGAAAACCATTTCCGGTGACTACCTCTTGAAGCTCATCAAGAGAATGCCAAGAGTGTGCAAAGCAGTCATCAAAGCAAAAGGTGTCTACTTTGAAGAACCTAGAATATAAGACATAATTTCAGTTGTTACACACTTTTTTGTTAAGTATATAATTCCACATGTGTTAATTCATAGTTTTGATGCCTTCAGTGTGAATTTACAATTTTCATAGTCATGAAAATACAGAAAAATCTTTAAATGAGTAAGGTGTGTCCAAACTTTTGGTCTGTACTGTATACACATAGAATACATAGATATATAGATGATTAAACATATTCCACAACCACACACATTGAGAGAATTGAAAAATTTGCATTGTTATATATATATATGTGTGCAGGAAGTGTGTTGGACACACTGAATCAATCAGAGCTAGAAGTACTGCATAAGCAGCAAAGATGTGTACCAGTCCAGAAAATATATGTATGAAAAGTATAAACTTTATTTGTAACAATTTTAAGAGAGTTTATCACACAAATATACAGATGAACAGTTGTCAATCAAGACATATATCATATAAGAGATAATGAGAAAATTTGTAAAGATGACAAGGTGTCATGCTCCCCTGGAACACCTCCCCCTATCCTCAGATTTATAGAGCCAGAATATATATTAATAATATCAAAATATGTGTAACTGCCAAAATACACAGAATATCTGTGTTAAGAGCACCATCATTGCTGCGGTGCCGTCAGACAGGTCCTGCGAGTTCACAGCCAATGAACTCAGTTCACTTTTCTGACATCAATGCGAGCACCGTGGGAAAATTTCCCAGAGCGCTTGCGCTGATGTCTCACCGCACCGCGAGCGAGGCTAAGTGCCAGAATTGGCGCATCTTAGAGATGCTCCTTTTGTGGGGCGGCTGAGTGCTGATGTTTTTAGCCTGGGGGGCCAGTATCTATGGTCCCTTCCTAGGCTAATAATATCAGCCTGCAGCTTTCTGCATAGCCTTTGCTGATTATTAATTATAGGAGGATCGTACGTCATTTTTTTAGGGTCTCCCATCTTAATAGCCAGTAAAGGCTAAGTATACAGTTGTGAGCTGATATTAATAGCCTGAGAAGCTCCATGGGTATTACCCCATTCCCAGGGTATAAATATCAGTCCCCAGCCGGCATTCCCTCTGCTGGTTAAAAAATTACGCGGGAACCAACGCCATTTCTTTCATTAAAATAATCTTTTATTAAATACATGTACAGTAAGCTGCACACACACTGTACTAATTGTATTTGTCACAGACATCTATATGTCTATCTGTTCTATGTGCATTTACTGTATGTAATCTCTTCTATCCTGTTGGCTCCTACTGTGATTTTACAGTACACGGCAGATGAATTGCTGGCTTTTCTTGTATCTATCTATCTATCTATCTATCTATCTATCTATCTATCTATCTATCTATCTATCTATCTATCTATGTAATATATACAGACTGGGGTGCTAAGGGCCACCAGTAACATTGACTTTGGGGGCTCACTTTTCATCTGCATACAAATATTACACTACCCTCGTTTACAAATTTACCTACAGTTTGGTTAATGAATGATGAGATGCTGCTTTTTTTTCTGTACAGAGTGAATCAATTGAATTTTGTCAAGTACTGCCCATATAGTGGGGTTGGGGGCCCAGATCTGCACAGAGGCCCACTGGGGGATTCCCCTGTTACCCTATGGGCCAGTCCAAGCCTGAATATATATATATATATATATATATTATATATATAATATACATATATATATATATATAAAGTTGTGCTCAAAAGTTTACATACCACGGCAGAATTTTTTCTTTCTTGGCCTTTTTTTCCGAGAATAAGAATGATAACAACAAAACTTTTTCTCCACTCATGGTTAGTGGTTGGGTGAAACTATTTATTGTCAAACTACTGTGTTTTCTCTTTTTAAATCGTATTGACAACCCAAAAAACTCAAATGACCGTGATCAAAAGTTTACATACCCCATTTCTTAATACCATGTATTGACCCCCTCTAACATCAATGACAGCTTGAAGTCTTTTATGGTAGTTGTGGATGAGGTTCTTTATTTTCTCAGATGGTAAAGCTGCCCACTCTTCTTGGCAAAAAGCCTCCAATTCCTGTAAATTCCTGGGCTGTCTAGCATGAACTACGCGCTTGAGATCTTCCCAGAGTGGCTCAATGATATTGAGGTCAGGAGACTGGCCACTCCAGATCCTTCACTTTATTCTGCTGTAGCCAATGACAGGTCAATTTAGCCTTGTGTTTTGGATCATTGTCATGTTGGAACGTACAAGCACGTCCCATGCGCATCTTCTGGGCTGATGATTGCAAATTTGCCTCCAATATTTGCTGATAATGTGCTGCATTCATCTTTCCTTCAACTTTGACCAAGTTTCCTTTGAAGCTCACACATCCCCAAAACATCAGCGACCCACCTCCGTGCTTTACAGTAGGAATGGTGTTCTTTTCATCATAGGCCTTGTTGACCTTTCTCCAAATGTAACTTTTATGGTTGTGGACAAAAAATTCAATTTTGGTCTCATCACTCCAAATTACCTTGTTCCAGAAGTTTTGAGACTTGTCTCTGTGCTGTTTTGCGTATTGTAGGCGAGATACTTTGTAGCATTTGTGCAGTAATGGCTTTCTTCTGGTGACTCGGCCATGCAGCCCATTTTTCTTGCAAGTGCCTCCTTAGTGTGCATCTTGAAACAGCCACACCTCTAGTTTTCAGAGAGTTCAGTATTTCATTTGATGTTATTTGTGCGTTTTTCTTTGCATCCCGAACAATTTTCCTGGCGGTTGTGGATGAAAATTTTGTTGGTCTACCTGACCCTGGATTTGCTTTTACAGAGCCCCTGATTTTCCATTTGTTAATCACAGTTTGAACGCTGCTGACTGGCTGTAATGTATGTAGTACAGTTCATATAGCGTCTTGTGCTTGGGTGCGATGAAAACACAGGAGTCACAGGTTTGATATAGAAAAGTCCTGTATTACTTCATACAAGTTGGCAGAAATAGTCACACAGTTTGCAGACACAGAAACAGGAGACACAGCAGGCCAGAGTAATCCAAGCTCAGCAATCACTCTCCAATACAGATTCAGGATC
The DNA here is from genome assembly GCA_033576555.1 of Oophaga sylvatica. NCBI lineage: Eukaryota > Metazoa > Chordata > Amphibia > Anura > Dendrobatidae > Oophaga > Oophaga sylvatica. Next base: position 277,761,565 of record JARQOD010000006.1, on the reverse strand, counting down.
TTCTTCTCTGTTACCGTAAGTCCATGCAAACGTGGGTCTTTCAAAGAGCAGGGTTCAGAGTCCACAAGTGCTTCAGAGTTCCTCAGTAGGAATAGCTGGAGTACAAGGTCCAAGGCTTACAGGAGTCAAGTCACAGGTTCACTGCAGGCTAGATTCTGAAGCACTGATTGCTCAGCTGTGGCTGCTTAAGAAGCAAAGGAGAGAATCAGGGCGGGAACATGCAAGCTGGAAACTCCATTTTGACTGAGGGCAAGATAGCTGCAGCAAGACAGAAAGTAAAATGGCTGACGAACAAACTGAGTTTCAGGAATATATACATAGAACCTTACATTACTCCCCCCTTAAGGACAACCTCCGGATGACCTCAGACCAGGCTTGTGTGGGTACCTCTGATGAAACTGACGGAGCAAGCGAGGAGCATTAACGTTATTGACCGGTTCCCATGAGTTGTCCTCCACTGGGTAGCCCTGCCATTTAATCAGATATTGTAACTGATTTCTATACAACCTGGAATCTAAAATCCTTTCCACCACAAATTCTTCCTGACCATCGACTAGCACTGGGTCAGGGCAAGGAGAGGAACGTCCAGGAAACGTATTGGGTGTCGCAGCCTTTAGTAGGGATACATGAAAGACAGGGTGGATTCTCATAGTTCTGGGCAGTTGAAGACGACAAGCAACGGCACTTATAATTTTACTGATTTTATAGGGTCCAATGTACTTATGTCCCAACTTAGACGATGGAATCCTTAACTTAAGATTTCTGGTTGACAGCCAGACCAAGTCTCCTACCTTGAAAGCTGGTGCAGGTTTACGAAATTTATCTGCTGCTTTCTTGTACCTTTCTTGAGCCGATTCCAGATTTTCCTTTAGAAGATCCATATTCTTCTGTAAAGACGTGATTCTTTCAGCCACTGCTGGTAAAGGCGTTTCTATGGGAAATCGTGGTAGAATGTTAGGATGATAACCTAGATTAGAGTAAAAAGGAGAATGTTTAGTGGAGGCACTCTGAGAGTTGTTATACGAGAACTCAGCTAATGGAAGTAGATCCACCCAATCATCCTGTAGGTGGCAGATAAAGCAGCGGAGATACTGCTCCAGGGTTTTATTGGTTCGTTCGGTCTGTCCATTAGTCTGGGGATGAAAAGCAGAAGAAAGGTTTACTTTAATGTCCAATGCTGCACAGAAATTTTGCCAAAACCTAGAAGTGAATTGCACCCCTCGATCCGAAATAACCTCATCCGGTACTCCATGTAAGCGAAACACATCTTTAATCATCAAATCTGATGTCTGTTTTGCAGTGGGTAAGCCGACACAAGGGATAAAATGAGCTGCCTTTGTTAGACGGTCAACCACCACTAGAATGGTGTTCTTCCCCTGAGAGGTTGGTAACTCCACAATGAAGTCCATAGAAATGGATCCCCACGGGCGGGACGGGGTGGGAAGAGGCTGTAACAGACCAGTTGGTGAGGAGCGAGGTGTTTTGCATCTTGCACAGACCTCACATGAAGTGACATAATTCAAAACATCCTTCCTGCAAGTGGGCCACCAAAAGAAACGAGAAAGAAATTCCTTTGTCTTTAGAATTCCTCTATGCCCAGCTATCTTGGAATCGTGAATGAGTTGCAATACTCTTAATCTGACTGTTTCAGGAATATACAGACGTTGTCCCTGAATCCACACACCATTCTTAAAGACAAGACTTACGTCCCTTGGGGGTTGTGCCAAAAAGGAATCCGCATGGTATGCTTCCTTGATGTCCTTAAGTAGGTCTTGATTATGAATTACTCCTAGGAATCTAGAGTCAGGAAGAATAGTCTTAGGAGGAGTAATTGGACGTGTCTCTGCTGAGTAAATCCTAGAGAGTGCATCAGCCTTTCCATTGCGCGATCCTGGTCTATAAGAGATGATAAAATTAAATTGGTTTAAGAAAAGATTCCAGCGAGCCTGGCGAGGAGTCAGGCACTTAGCCGACCTGATAAACTCAAGGTTACGATGGTCTGTCAGGACGACTATTTGCTGTGCAGCTCCCTGAAGAAGGTGTCTCCATTCTTTGAAGGCGGCAATAATGGCCAACAACTCTCTATTGCCCACATCGTAGTTCCTCTCAGCCGAAGACAACTGCTGGGAAAAGAAGGCACAGGGATGCAAGACATTCTTCTCACCTGTTCTCTGAGAGAGTATAGCTCCAACGGCACAGTCTGAAGCATCCACCTTTATTATGAAGGCAAGCTCGGGGTTGGGATGTACTAGGATAGGTGCAGTGGTAAATTTATCTTTTAGACGGGAAAATGCTTCCTGGGCTTGGGGAGTCCAGGAAAACCTAGACTCTTTCCGGGTAAGTTGAGTGATAGGTGACACTACCTCAGAGAAATTTCTAATGAAACGTCTATAGAAGTTGGCAAACCCGATGAAGCGCTGTACCTCCTTCACATTTCTAGGACTTGGCCAATCCTTGATGGCTTGGTGTTTTGCTTCCATCCATACTAATTCCTTGTGTAGACAGTACATACCCCAGAAATTGAATTTCGGTCCTATGGAATTCACACTTTTCAAGTTTGATGTAAAGATGATTTTGTCTTAGACGTTCCAAGACCATTCTCACATGTCCATGATGTTCCTCTGTGGAGTTAGAAAAAATTAGAATATCATCCAAATAAATTACCAAGAATGTATCTAGGAGATCCTGAAGATGTCATTCACCAAGTGTTGGAAAGTGGCTGGGGCGGTACTCAGACCAAAAGGCATAACTAGATATTCAAAGTGTCCATAGCGTGACCTGAATGCAGTCTTCCATTCATCCCCAGGTCTAATACGGACTAAGTTATAGGCCCCACGAAGATCTAGTTTAGAAAAAATTTTGGCATGTCGCACTCTCTCCAATAACTCAGGGATTAAAGGCAATGGATAACGGTTTCTAATAGTAACCTTATTGAGTTCCCTATAGTCTACGCATGGTCTCAGAGATCCATCTTTCTTCTTTACAAAGAAGATGGGTGCACCTGCAGGAGATGAAGAGGGGCGTATGAAGCCCTTGGCTAGATTTTCATCTATGTAATCCTTTAAAGCCTTTAGCTCGGGCCCCGCCAGGGGGTAGATCTTACCAAAAGGTATCTCTGCTCCAGGCAATAATTCAATTGGACAATCATATGGACGGTGAGGAGGAAGCTGGTCAGCGTTCTTCTTGTCACATAAATCCACATAGTCCTGGTATACAGCTGGTAGTTCAGGGACTGACATGATTCCTTTAGGAACAGAGCAAGCTGAAACTTTTGGACTCATCTGTTTCTCTGGAAAGTGTAATTCCTTGGTCTCCCAGTTAATGGTAGGATTCTGAGCCTGCAGCCATGGTAGCCCTAGAATAATGGGAAAGTGGGGAGAAGAGATAAGCATAAAGGACAGTTTCTCTTGATGATCTTTACCCATAAGAACCCTCAAAGGCTCTGTTTCCTGATCCACTGGTCCAGAGGTCAGCAGGGAGCCATCCACAGTTTCCATCTGTACTGGAGTAGCCTTCTTCACTGAACGTATTCCCTGTTTCAGAGCAAAGGAGACATCCATAAAATTTCCACTTGCCCCTGAGTCGATCATAGCAGAGCTAGACACCCAAGCTGAGTCAACCCAGAGTTTGATGGAAAGAAAGCAATGAGAATTGTTTTTCTTACAACTCAGCTGGGACACCGCTGAGGAAACTTGAAAAATGGCAGCGTTTACACAGTCAACGTCCTCAGAGGTAACGGAGTTTAAGTCCGAGAAATCAAGATCTGTTGCTGCAGATCTCTCTGGAGCCTGAGGCTCGGACCTGACATATCCCCTCTCGCAACACTCACAATGAATGAGTGCTGCAGTAGTCTTACGAGAACGGCTGGGGCAGTTTATAATGAAGTGCCCTGACTTACCACAATAGAAACATAGATTCTCCTTAAAACGATGTTCCTTGCGTGCATCACTAACCCGTCGTTGTAAAGAGTCTACCTGCATGGGTTCAGGTTAAGGTTCCCGTGTAATCCTACTCAAAGGTTCCTTAGCTGGAGAGGAAGGTAGGAAAAGGTTAGTACGATTGCTTTCGAACCATCTCTCTTGCCTGCGTTCAGTCAGACGAGTATCAATACGGATGCAGTAGTTAATAAAGTCACCTAACGCAGTGGGAGGGTCGGCACGAGCAAGTTCATCCTTAATCAGTGGAGATAACCCCTTTCGAAAAATAGATTTTTTGGCGGAACTGTCCCAGGTGGTATCAAGGGCCCATCTCCTGAAATCCAAGGCATATTCAGCTACCGAGTGCTTACCTTGGCGCAAAGCTAACATGGCTGCTTCAGCTGTTGCACCTCGATTGGGTCATCAAACACCTGCCCCATGGCTGAAATAAAATCATCAAGGTGATTCAAACAATCATCCTCAGTCTCAATCAGAGGGTTTGCCCACATTAAAGCCTTGTTGGTAAGCAACATAATTATAGTAAGCACCTTAGATCGTTCAGTGGGAAATTTGTGAAGCATGTGCAGAAAAAAAAAGATTGCATTGATTAATAAATCCCCTGAATTTCTCACGTTCACCGCCAAAACGAAAAGGGGGCAACTTGGGAATACCAGCACTCGGGGCTACGGCAGGAGCCTGGACTCGCCCCTCTAGAACCTCAATCCTGGCTCGCAAATCCTGGGTAGTCTGTCCAACCACTTGCAAATTGTGATTATTAAGGTCCTGTAGATTTGTAAAACGGGTCTTTATATTCTGCAAATCTGCAAGGATATTATCAGTCACTCCGCAAAGTTCCTTTATGCGGGCCTCCATTTTCCAGATCTTTTAAGACAGGATTACTGGAAGAAGAGGAGAGAAAAAAAAAAACAATAGTGTTCACCTGTGGCAACACGCAGAGAGAAAAAAAAAATTAAGGGAACTGCTCACCTGGAATGGTTGTGAGAATCACAACCACTATCATCACAGAAAGTTTCAACCAGACATCTGATATCCAGAGTTACAGCAGACAAAAAAGAGAAAAGAAAGGAAAGAAAAAAAAAAAACAATAGTGTTTACCTGTGGTAACACTGCAAAAAGAAAAAACTAAGGGAATTGCTCACCTGGAATGGTGTGAGAAGTCACAACCACTGTCATCACAGAAAGTACAACCGGACGTCTGATATCCACAGTACAGCAGACACAGCCTTCCAGACCCAGCAGACACTAACGTTTTTTGGCTTCAGAATCTTGTAATGTATGTAGTACAGTTCATATAGCGTCTTGTGCTTGGGTGCGATGAAAACAAGGAGTCACAGGTTTGATATAGAAAAAGTCCTGTATTACTTCATACAAGTTGGCAGAAATAGTCACACAGTTTGCAGACACAGAAACAGGAGACACAGCAGGCCAGAGTAATCCAAGTCAGCAATCACTCTCCATACAGATTCAGGATCTTCTTCTCTGTTACCGTAAGTCCATGCAAAGTGGTCTTTCAAAGAGCAGGGTTCAGAGTCCACAAGTGCTTCAGAGTTCCTCAGTAGGAATAGCTGGAGTACAAGGTCCAAGGCTTACAGGAGTCAAGTCACAGGTTCACTGCAGGCTAGATTCTGAAGCACTGATTGCTCAGCTGTGGCTGCTTAAGAAGCAAAGGAGAGAATCAGGGCGGGAACATGCAAGCTGGAAAACTCCATTTTGACTGAGGGCAAGATAGCTGCAGCAAGACAGAAAGTAAAAATGGCTGACGAACAAACTGAGTTTCAGGAATATATACATAGAACCTTACACTGGCATTATCAATTCCTTGGATATCTTTTTGTATCCCTTTCCTTTTTTATACAGTTCAACTACCTTTTTCCCATAGATCCGTTAACAATTCTTTTTCTTTCCCCATGATTCACAATCCAGAAATGTCAGTGGCTGGATGAAAGGTGCAACAGTTTGTCTGGACCCCAGAAACTCACTTAGCTTTTATGCCCAGACACTGATTACAACAAACAGGTCACAGTGAGGATGTTACCTTTAGTAGCCAGTCAAACCCACTTCTGGGCATGTTATCAGGCCAAAAACTTTTGATCATGGTCATTTGGATGTTTTGAGTTGTCATTATGATTTAACCCCTTAACGACCACCGATACGCCTTTTAACGGCGGTAGTTAAGGGTACTTAAACCACAGCGCCGTGAATTCATGGCGCTGTGGAAAAAATAAATAGCGCCCCCCAGAGTCGAAATTTTTCATGATTCGGGTCGGTATTTACCGACCCCCGTGTTGCGATCGCCGTCATTAACCGTATAACGGCGACTGCAACAACAACAACAAAAAAAAAGCCGTGATTTTGCATTTAATTTCTCTCTCCTTTGATGTGATCGCACATCAGAGGGGAGAGAAATAGAGTACCCGGGCCCCCCATCTGTCCCCCGTACCTCCCGGTGTCCCCCCGTCCTCCCACGGCTCCCGCAGCTCCCGGCGTCTTCTTCCTGTAAAGAAAATGGCATGCGCAGTGCGCCCGTCGAGATCTGGCCGGCACCCGGCAGATTCCATTCATTCATTCCAGGTACATTTTGATCACTGATAAACCCTATCACAGTGATCAAAATAAAAAAAAATAAATAAACCCCCCCTTTATCACCCCCTTAGTTAGGTAAAAATAATAAAATAAAAAAATATTTTTTATTTCCATTTTTCCATTAGGGTTACAATTGGGCTAAAATGAGTTGGGCTAAAGTTAGAGTTAGGGTTGGGATTAGGGTTACTGTTTGGATTAGGGTTGGAATTAGGGTTATGGTTAGTGATGGGATTAGGGTTATGGTTAGGTATGTTTCCACGTAGCGTATGTTGTAAGGATTTGCTGCGTATTGAATGCTGCGCACAGCCGCAGCGTTCAATCCGCAGCTTCCAGATTTTGTGAAATAAACACATCCGGAATCACCGCGCGTACAAAAGCCGGCAGGGCTTTGGGTGGAGCCAGTATCCTCTGCGTCCAAAGCGCTGCCATCACGCAGCATGGAAACATATCCTTAGGGTTATTAGGGTTGTGATTAGGGTTAGGGGTGTGTTAGAGTTAGGGTTGTGATTAGAGTATGGTTTAGGGTTGGGATTAGGGTTAGGAGTGTGTTGGGGTTAAGGTTGTGATTAGCGTCATGGTTAGGGTTATAATTAGGTTTGGATTTAGGGTTAGGGGTGTGTTGGTATAAGGGTTGGAGTTAGAATTGAGGGGTTTCCACTGTTTAGCACATCAGGAGGTCTCCAAACGTGACATGGCGCCACCATTGATTCAACCAATTTTGCGTTCAAAAAGTCAAATGGAGCTCCCTCCCTTCTGAGCTCTGCCGTGTGCCCAAACAGTGGTTTCCCCACATATGGGACATCAGCGTACTCAGGGAAAATTGCACAACAACGTTGGGGTCTAATTTTTCCTGTTACACTAGGAAAAATAAAAATTGGGGCTAAAAAAAATCATTTTTGTGGAAAAAATAATTATTTTTTATTTTTTACAGCTCTGCGATAAAAACTTCTGTGAAGCACTTGGGGGTTCATAGTGCTGACCACACATCTAGATAAGCTCCTTGGTGGGTCTAGTTTCCAAAATGGGGTCACTGTGGGGGAGTTTCTACTGTTTAGGCACATCTGGGGCTCTCCAAACACAACATGATGTCCGCAGACCATTCCATCAAAGTCTGCATTCCAAAAGTCACTACTTCCCTTTCGAGCCCCGACGTGTGCCCAAACAATGGTTCCTCCCCACATATGTTGTACCAGGGTACTCAGGACAAATTGGAAAACAAGTCTTGGGGTCCAATTTCTCCTGTTATCCTTGTCAAAATAAAAAATTGTGGGCTAAAAATTCACTTTGTGGAAAAAAATATGTTTTTTTATTTTCACAGCTCTGCGTTATAAACTTTAGTGAAATACTTGAGTGTTCAAAGTTCTCGCAACACACCTAGATAAGTTCCTTGGGGGTCTATTTCCAAAATGGGGTTACTTTTGAGGGGTTTCTACTGTTTAGGCACATCAGGGGCTCTGCAAACGCAACATGATGCCCGCAGACCATTCCATCAATGTCTGCATTCCAAAACGGCGCTCCTTCCCTTCCGAGCCCTGCCATGCACCCAAACAGTGGTTGCCCCCCACATATGAGTATCGGCGTACTCAGGACAAATTGCACAACAACTTTTGTCGTCCAATTTCTCCTGTTTTCCTTGTGAAAGTAAAAATTTGGGGGTGAAAACATCATTTTTGTGAAAAAAAAAAGATTTTTATTTTTACGGCTTTGCGTTATAAACTTCTGTGAAGCACTTGGGGGTTCAAAGTGCTCACCACACATCTAGATAAGCTTCTTAGGGGGTCTAGTTTCCAAAATAGGGTCATTTGTGTGGGGTTTCTACTGTTTAGGCACATCAGGGACTGCATTCCAAAATGGTGCTCCTTCCTTTCTTTTCCGAGCTCTGACATGCCCCCAAACAGTGGTTTATCCCCACACATGGGGTATCGGCATACTCTGGACGAATTGCACAACAACTTTTGTGGTCCAATTTCTCCTGTTACCCTTGTGAAAGTAAAAATTTGGGGGTAAAAAACATCTTTGTGGAAAAAAAATGATTTTTTTTTTTTACGGCTTTGCGTTATAAACTTCTGTGAAGCACTTGGGGGTTCAAAGTGCTCACCACACATCTAGATAATTTCCTTAGGGGTCTAGTTTCCAAAATAGTGTCACATGGCATCCGATCTCAATTTCATCCAATTCTGCATTGAAAAAGTCAAACGGGGCTCCTGCCCTTCCGAGCCCTGCTGTGTACCCAAACATAGGTTTACCCTCACATACGGGGTATCAGCATACTCAGGAGAAATTAAACAACAAATTTTGTGGTTCATTTTCTCTTTTAACACTTGTGAAAAAAAAATTGGTTCTGAAGTAAATTTTTTGTAAAAAAAAAGTTTAATGTTAATTTTTTCCTTCCACATTGCTTCAGTTCCTGTGAAGCACATATAGGGTTAATTAACTTCTTGAATGTGGTTTTGAGCACCTTGAGTGGTCCATTTTTTAGAATGGTGTCACTTTGGGGTATTTTCTGTCAAATAGACCTCTCAAAGTGACTTTAAATGTCAGGTGGTCCCTAAAAAAAAATGGTTTTTGTAAATTTTGTTGTAAAAATGAGAAATCGCTGGTCAACTTTTAACCCTTATAACTTCCTAACAAAAAAAAATGTTGGTTCCAAAATTGTGCTGATGTAAATTAGACATGTGGGAAATGTTATTTATTAAGTAATTTGTGTGATATATCTTTCTGATTTAAGGGCATAAAAAATTGAAAGTTTGAAAATTGCAAAAATTTCGCCATATTTCTGTATTTTTCAAAATTAAACGCTAGTCATATCGAAGAAATTTTACCACTAACGTGAAGTACAATAGGTCACGAAAAAACAGTCTCTGAATCAGCGGGATTTGTTAAAGCGTTCCAGAGTTATAGCCTCGTAAAAGTGACAGTGGTCAGAATTGTAAAAATTGGCCCGATCATTAAGCTGCAAAATGGCTCTGTCACTAAGGGGTTAAAAAGAGAAAACACAGTAGTTTGACAATAAATGGCTTCACCCAACCACTAACCATGAATGGAGAAAAGTTTTAGTGTTATCATTCATATTCTCTGAAAAAAAGGCCAAGAAAGCAAAAATTCTGCGGGGGTGTAAACTTTTGAGCACAACTGTATATGTGTGTGTGTGTCACTGACATCTACATATCTGTGTATTCTATGTGTATCTATTCTATCTATTCTGGTCTAACCTGTCACTCTGTGATTTTACTGTATGCGGCACATGAATTGCCAGATTTTCAAAGGACACCGGTGTGTAAAAATCCAACAGCATTCGCATGGTCCGAGTGCTGTGCGATTTTTTTTTTTTCTCGCACCCATAGGCTTGCATTGTCTAGTGTCTGCGACAAACGCAGCATGCTGCGATTTTACATGCATGCCGAATATGGCTGAGAAAATAAGCGCTGAAGTGAGCTTGCCCCAAAGATTAACACTGGGCCGAGTGCTGTGTGATGTTTTCTCGCATTAGCACTCGGCTGTATTCTACGGTAGTGTGACTCCGGCCTTACTATTTTTCTCGAGCTTTCAGGAAGCGAGGGGGAACTGGAAGATGAGGGAAATATAATTTCTTTCCTTAAGATATATTACAAAGTTTTCAACCTTTTACACAAACTACTGCTGTACTTGACAAATGGTTCTGTGCTGCCCCATACTGTTATTACATTTTTGTTGTGGATATCAAGGCAAGGGTCTAACTTTTTGAAAAAGGGTCTCATGAGCATATTAAATAGGGTAGTGAAGAGAAGCTATTACCTATCTGGAACATATGTGATAACTTACAGATTAGTAGGATTCAAACTATTGGGATCCCCAATGATCGGGGCGCTTTTATCCCTTTAGAAAAGGAGAAGCGTGCATGTGCTCTGTTTTTTTTGCTTTTTGGGCTGGTGAAAAGCAGATCATGCCCTTGGCAGTTCCCCTTTGAGAAAGAATGGTGCAGCTTTCGGGTGTCACTGGGCCCCTATTCAAAAGGGGGAAAAAAAGCCTTGTTCTATGATGGAGGGGCCTTGTGGGCCAGATTCCCCCCACTTTTTTTCACCTGTTCTATGGATGGGGAAAACCATTTTTAAAAAATTAAAAAGGGCTCCTCTTTTTGGGTTCATTTTTTGTTTTAAAAATTCACAACCATGTGACTAACCCGCACTCATGCCCTTTTTAAATGCAAAAAGGGGAAATGTTGGTTTTTTGGGTTTGGTTTTTTTGTGTTTTACAACTTTAGCTTTTTCGTCTGACCCGTTTTTTGATGAGGCAGACTACCCAATTTTTTTCTCATACCTTTTGGCATAAGAAAAAAAAAAAGCAGATGTGTCCTTGGCAGGATCTCGCGCGGGCCCCACCCATTCAAACAAAGGGGACATGCTAAACATAGGGGCTGCGCTCGGATAACATCCAGTGCAGTTCGATATATGCCCAGAAGGCAATGGGAAGATAAGATTAATTCTGTTTTTTCTCCTCACCCGTGATCAGATTTTGTATGCGAAAAGGGTTGGGTTTCACAGTACAAATGACATACCTCATTCTCGCCGAAGAATTTGAA
>JARQOD010000006.1:277725918-277750386 GCA_033576555.1 Oophaga sylvatica | reverse complement strand
GACTTTTTCAAACTAAAATTGGCTGGAATTGAGATTGGACGCCATGTCGTGTTTGGAGTGCCCCTGATGTGCCTAAACAGTGGAAACCCCCCACAAGTGACACCATTTTGGAAACTAGACCCCCTAAGGAACTTATCTAGATCTGTTGTGAGCACTTTGAACCCCCAAGTGTTTCACAAAAGTTTATAATGCCTGGGTCTGAAAAATAAAAAAAACAATTTTCCACAAAAATGATTTTTTAGTCCCAAATTTTTGATTTTTCCCAAGGAAATTGGACCCCAAAAGTTGTTGTCCAATTTGTCCTGAGTACGCTGATACCCCATATGTGGGGGGGGGGAAACTGTTTGGGCGCACGACAGGGCTTGGAAAGGAAGTAGTAACGTTTTGGAATGCAGACGTTGATAGGGGTCATGTTCCGTTTGCAGTGCCCCAGATGTGCCTAAACAGTGGAAACCCCCCACAAGTGACCCCATTTTGGAAACTAGACCCCCTAAGGAGCTTATCTAGATCTTTGGTGAGCACTTTGAACCCCCAAGTGCTTCACACAAGTTTATAATGCCCGAGCATGAAAATAAAAAATCCTATTTTTTTCCCACAAAAATTATCTTTTAGTCACTAATTTTTTATTTTCCCAAGGGTAACAGGAGAAATTGGACCACAAAAGTTGATGTCCAATTTGTCCTGAGTACGCTGATACCCCATATTTGGGGGGGAACCACTGTTTGGGCGCACAGCAGAGCTCGGAATGGAAGGAGCACCATTTGACTTTTTCCAAACAAAATTGGCTGGAATTGAGATTGGACGCCATGTTGCATTTGGAGAGCTCTGATGTGCCTAAACAGTGGAAACCCCCTACAAGTGACCCCATTTGGGAAACTAGACCCCCTAAGGAACTTATCTAGATCTTTGGTGAGCAATTTGAACCCCAAAGTAATTCACACAAGTTTATAACGTAAAGCCGTTAAATTAAAAAATCATATTTTTTCCACAAAAATGATCTTTTCACCCCAATTTTTATTTTCCCAAGGGTAACAAGACTCCAAAAGTTATTGTGCAATTTGTCCTGAGTACGCTGATACCCCATATGTGGGGTAAACCACTGTTTAGGTGCATGGCAGAGTTTGGAAGGGAAGGAGCGCCGTTCGACTTTTTCAACACAGAATTGGCTGGATGCCATGTTGTGTTTGGAGAGCTCCTGATCTGCCTAAACAGTGGAAACCCCCAACAAATGACACCATTTTGGAAACTAGACCCCTCAAGGAACTTATCTAGATGTGTGGTGAGCACTTTGAACCCCAAAATGCTTCACAGAAGTTTATAACGTACAGCTGTAAAATAAAAATCTTTTTTTTTTTTTTTTTACAAAAATGATTTTTTCGTCCCCAATATTTTATTTTCACAAGGGTAACAGGAGAAATTGGACCCCAAAAGTTGTTGTCCAATTTGTCATGAGTACGCTGATACCCAATATGGTTGGGGTACACGTTGGGGCTCGGAAGGGAAGTAGTGACGTTTTGGATTGCAGACTTTGATGGAATGGTCTGGGGGCGTCATGTCGCATTTGGAGAGCCCCTGATGCGCCTAAACAGTGGAAACCCCCCACAAGTGACCCCATTTTGGAAAATAGACCCCACAAGGAACTTATCTAGATGTGTGGTGAGCGCTATGAAGCCCCAAGTGCTTCACAGAAGTTTATAACGTACAGTCGTAAAAACAAAAAAATCATTTTTTTTTTTTAAAAATGATATTTTTACCCCCAGTTTTTTATTTTCCCAAGGGTAACAGAAGAAATAGGACAAATTGCACAATAACTCTTGGGGTCCAGAGTACGCTGATACCCCATATGCGGGGGTAAACTACTGTTTGGGCGCATGGCAGAGCTCAGAAGTGAAGGAGCACCGTTTGACTTTTTCAATGCAGAATTGGCTGGAATTGAGATCAGACGCCATGTCACATTTGGAGAGCCCCTGATGTGCCTAAACAGCGGAAACCCCCCAATTCTAACTCCAACCCTAACCCCAACACACCCCTAACCCTAGTCCCAACCCTAACCACAAACCTAACCCTAACACACCCATAACTCTAATCCCAACCCTAACCCTAATCCTAACTTTAGCGCCAACCCTAACCCTAACTTTAGCCGCAACCCTAACCCTAATGGGAAAATGGAAATAAATACTTTTTTTTAATTTTATTATTTTTCCCTAACTAAGGGGGTGATAAAGGGGGGTTTGATTTACTATTTATAGCGGGTTTTTATGATTGGCAGCTGTCACGCTAAAAGACGCTTTTTATTGGAAAAAATTAATTTTTGCATCACCACATTTTGAGAGCTATAATTTTTGTATATTTTGGCCCACAGAGTCATGTGAGGTCTTATTTTTTGCGGGACGAGGTGACATTTTTATTGGTACCATTTTTGAGCATGTGACTTTTTTTATCGCTTTTTATTTCGATTTTTGGGAGGTTAGAATGAACAAAAATCAGCAATTCATGAATTTCTTTTGGGGGAGGCGTTTATACCGTTCCGCGTGTGGTAAAATTGATGAAGTAGTTTTATTCTTCGGGTCAGTACGATTACGGCGATATCTCATTTACGTCATTTTTTTATGTTTTGGCGCTTTTATACAATAAAAATAATTTTATATAAAAAAATTATTATTTTTGCATCGCTTTATTCTGCGAGCTATAACTTTCTTATTTTTTTGGTGATGATGCTGTATGGCGGCTCGTTTTTTGCGGGACAAGATGACGTTTTCAGCAGTACCATGCTTATTTATATCCGTCTTTTCGATCGCGTGTTATTCCACTTTTTGTTTGGCGGTATGATGATAAAGCATTGATTTTTTGCTTTGTTTTTTTTTTAAGAGGTTCACTAAAGGGGTTAACTAGTGGGACAGTTTTATAGGGGGGGTTGTTACGGACGCGGCGATACCAAATATGTGTACTTTTATTGTTTTGGTTTTTTTATTTACAGGAAAAAATGAATTTATTGGGGAATATTTTTTTTTTTTTTATGATTTTTTTAAACAATTTTTATTTTTATTTTTTTAACTTTTTTACTTTGTCCCAGGGTGGGACATCACTGTATTTTAGCAGATCGCTGGTGTGACAGTGTGCACAGCACTCTGTCACACCAGCGATCGCTCTGGCATCGCTGCAGGCTTCTCAGTGCCTGAGGAAGCCGCCTCCCTGCAGGACCCGGATGGACCCCGGCGACATCTTGGATCCGGGTCCTGCAGGGAGGAAGGACCCTCGGAACAGCGCGACACATCGCGCTGCTCTGAGGGTCTCAGGGGGGCGCGCAGGGAGCCCCCTCACTGCGCGATCCTCCCCTGTGCCCCAGTACACCGCGATCATGTTTGATTGCGGTGTGCCAGGGGTTAATGTGCCGGGAGCGGTCCGTGACCGCTCCTGACACATAGTGCCGGGTGTCAGCTGTGATAATCAGCTGACACCCGGCCGCGATCGGACGCGCTCCGGGAGCGCGTCCGATCGCACGAGACATACTATCCCGTCCATGGTCATACGGGCCCAGGTACCATGGACGGGATAGTATGTCTGATGGCAGTAAGGGGTTAAAGACCTTGCCATATTTTGCAATTCTGACCAGTGTCCCTTTATGAGGTAATAACTCAGGAACGCTTCAACGGATCCTAGCGATTCTGAGATTGTTTTTTTGTGACATATTGGGCTTCATGTTAGTGGTAAATTTAGGTCGATAATTTTTGCGTTTATTTGTGAAAAAAATGGAAATTTGGTGAAAATTTTGTAATTTTCAAATTTTTAATTTTTATTCTGTTAAACCAGAGAGTTATGTGACACAAAATAGTTAATAAATAACATTTCCCACATGTCTACTTTACATCAGCACAATTTTGGGAACAACATTTTTTTTTGTTAGGAAGTTATAAGGGTTAAAAGTTGACCAGCGATTTCTCATTTTTAAAGCAAAATTTACAAAACCATTTTTTTTAGGGACCACCTCACATTTGAAGTCACTTTGAGGGGTCTATATGGTAGAAAATATCCAAAAGTGACACCTTTATAAAACTGCACCCCTCAAGCTACTCAAAACTACATTCAAGAAGATTATTAACCCTTCAGGTGCTTCACAGGAACTAAAGCAACGTGGAAGGAAAAAATGGAAATTTTTATTTTTCCAACAAAAATCTTTCTTTTAGCATCAATTTTTTCATTTTTACATGGGCAACAGGATAAAATGGATCCTAAAATTTGTTGGGCAATTTCTCCTGAGTACACAGATACCTCATATGTGGTCATAAACCACTGTATGGGCGCACAGCAGGGCTCAGAAGGGAAGGAGCGCCATTTGACTTTTTGAATGGAAAATATGCTGGAATATTTAGCGGTTGCCATGTTGCATTTGGAGAGTCCCTGTGTGACTAAACATTGGAGCTCCCCCACAAGTGACCCTATTTTGGAAACTAAACGCCCTAAGGAACTTATCTAGATGCATAGTGATCACTTTGAACCCCCAGGTGCTTCACAAATTGATCTGTAAAAGAAAGTACTTTTTTTTCACAAAAATTTTCTTTTAGCCTCAGTTTTTACATTTTCACATGGGCAACAGTATAAATTTTATCCTAAAATTTGTTGGGCAATTTCTCCTGAGTACACAGATACCTCATATGTGGTCATAAACCACTGTTTGGGCGCACGGCAGGGCTCAGAAGGGAAGGAGCGCCATTTGACTTTTTGAATGGAAAATATGCTGGAATATTTAGCCTTTGCCATGTTGCATTTGGAGAGTCCCTGTGTGCCTAAACATTGGAGCTCCCCCACAAGTGACCCCATTTTGGAAACTAGACCCCTAAGGAACTTATCTAGATGCATAGTGAGCACTTTGAACCCACAGGTGCTTCACAAATTGATCCGTAAAAAAAAGAAAGTACTTTTTTTTCACAAAAATTTTCTTTTAGCCTCAGTTTTTTTCATTTTCACATGGGCAACAGTATAAATTGGATCCTAAAATTTGTTGGGCAATTTCTCCTGAGTACACAGATACCTCATATGTGGTCATAAACCACTGTTTGGGCGCACGGCAGGGCTCAGAAGGAAGGAGCGCCATTTGACTTTTTGAATGGAAAATATGCTGGAATATTTAGCGGTTGCCATGTCGCATTTGGAGAGTTCCTGTGTGCCTAAACATTGGAGCTCCCCCACAAGTGACCCCATTTTGGAAACTAGATGCCCTAAGGAACTTATCTAGATGCATAGTGAGCACTTTGAACCCCCAGGTGCTTCACAGAAGTTTATAACGCAGAGCCGTGAAAATAAAAAATCATTTTTTTTTCTCAAAAAATATTTTTTAGCCCACTATTTTTTTATTTTCACAATGGTTACAGGAGAAATTGGACCCCAAAAGTTGTTGTCCAGTTTGTCATGAGTATGCTAGTACCCCATATGTGGGGGGGAACCACTGTTTGGACACACGTCAGGGCTCGGAAGGGATGTAGTGACGCTTTGAAATGCCGACTTGATGGAATGGTCTGCGGACATCTTGTTACGTTTGCAGAGCCCCTGATGTGCCTAAACAGTAGAAACTCCCCACAAGTGACCCCATTTTGGAAACTAGACCCCGCAAAGAACTTATCTAGATGTGTGGTGAGCACTTTGAACCCCCAAGGGCTACACAGAAGTTTATAACGCCCGGGCATGAAAATTAAAAAATCATATTTTTTTCACAATCAGGATCTTTTAGTCCCCAATTTTTTTATTTTCCCAAGGGTAACATGAGAAATTAGACCCCAAAAGTTGTTGTCCAATTTGTCCTGAGTATGCTGATATCCCATATTGGGAGAAAACTACTGTATGGGCACACGTCGGGGCTCGGATGGAAAGTAGTGACGTTTTGAAATGCCCACTTGATGGAATGGTCTTCGGGCGTCATGTTAAGTTTGCAGAGTCCCTGATGTGCCTAAACAGTAGAAACTCCCCACAAGTGACCCCATTTTGGAAACTAGATCCCCAAGGAACTCCTATAGATGTGTGGTAAGCACTTTGAATCTCCAAGTCCTTCACAGAAGTTTATAACGCAGAGCCGTGAAAATATAAAATCATTTTTTTTCCACAAAAATAATTTTTTAGTCCCCAATTTTTTTTCCCAAAGTTAACAGGAGAAAATAGAACCCCAAAGTTGTTGTGCAATTTTTCCCGAGTACGCTGATACCCCATATGTGGGGATAAACCACTGTTTGGGCATACGTCTGGGCTTGGAATAAAGGGAGCACTGTTTGACTTTTTGAACGCAAAATTTGCAGGAATCAATGGTGGCGCCATGTCACGTATGGAGACCCCCTGATGTGCCTAAATAGTGGAAACCCCTCAATTCTAACTCCAACCCTAACCCCAACACACCCCTAACCCTAACCCCTACACACACCTAACCCTAATACAAACCCTAACCATAACCCTAACCCCAACGCACCCCTAACCCTAATCCCAACTCTAACCATAAACCTAACCACAAGCCTAACCCTAATTCCAACCCTAACCCTAATTCCAACCCTAACCCAAATTCCAACCCTAACCCAAATTCCAACCCTAACCCTAATTCTAACCTTAACCCTAGTTCTAACCCTAAGGCTGGGTTCATATTGCGTTTTACCAGCCCGTTCAACACGTAGCATTGACCGGCTAGTAACGGTATAGCATAACGCGATCGCGTTATGCTATACCCGCTAGCGCAGATGAATCAGCAGATGATTTATCTGTGCTAGCGGTGACGGAGCCCAGACGCTGCAGCCCGTGTCCGAGGCTCCGTCACTGAATGACGGCACGTCGCGAACGCATGCCGCTTTACGGCATGCGTTGCGATGCGCACACAAATGGGGTGAATGGCAGCGTTAACGGACTGCGTTACATCGTGTTATACCGCGGTGAAACGCAGTCCATCTAACGGACTGCCATAATGCAATATGAACCCAGCCTAACCCTAACCCTGAGGCCCCGTGCACACGTTGCGGATTCACTTGCGGATTTTTCTTAAATCCGCAGGTAAAATGACCTGCGTTTTACCTGCGAATTTAGCGCGGATTTGCTGCGGTTTTTCCCTGCGGTTTTACACCTATAATGGAATAGGTGTAAAACCGCTGCGGAATCCGCACAAAGAATTGACATGCTGCGTATTTAAAACCGCAGCAAATCCGCATGTGCACAGCATTTTTTTTAACCATTTATTTGCATTGTACTGTACATGGTTTCTGGATCTGCTGTGGATCCCCAGCGCCAAATCCGCTGCGGATCCGCAGCAAAATCTCCGCTGCGGATCCGCAGCAAAATCCGCTGCAGATCCCTAGCAAAATCCGCCGCGGATCAGCAGCAAAATCCGCCGCGGATCAGTAGTAAAATCCGTTGCGGATCCCCAGCAAAATCCACAGCGGATCCCCAGCAAAATCCGCCGCGGATCCCCAGCAAAATCCGCCGCGAATCCGCAGCAAAATCCGCCACGGATCAGCAGCAAAATCCGCCACGGATCAGGAGCAAAATCCGCCGCGGATCAGCAGCAAAATCCGCCGCGGATCAGCAGCAAAATCAGCCGGGGATGCGCAGCAAAATCAGCCGCGGATCAGCAGCAAAATCCGCCGCGGATCAGCAGCAAAATCCGCCACGGATCAGCAGCAAAATCCGCCGCGGATCAGCAGCAATATCCGCCACGGATCCGCAGCAAAATCAGCTGCGGATCAGCAGCAAAATCCGCTAGGAAAAAAAAAAAAATTCTTTATTTTATTATTTGTCCCTACCTATGACAGGGGGGTTCATTTACTTTTTTTTATTTTGATCACTGTGACAGTTTATCACAGTGAACAAAATACATTTTTGTACACAGGAGGGTGCACTGCGCATGCGCCGGCCGGCGGGCGCACTGCGCATGCGCCCGCCATTTTCCAAGATGGCGGCGCCCATGAAGAATCCCGGGCAGCCGCCGGGATGGATCCAGGGACATCGGTGGACCGGGAGAGGTGAGTAGGGGGGGTCGGAAGGTGAGGGGGGGGATCGGAAGGTGGGAGCAGCGGATCGCAGGAGCAGGGGAGCAGATAGTGACGGCGGTGACCGATCACCGCCATCTTTCGGTGGCGGCGGCCGATCACCACAGTGACTCGATGTGGGGGGGTCAGATCGCGGTCTCCAGCCATGGCAGATGCTATTGCAGCATCGGCCATGGCTGGATTGTAATATTTCACCAGTTTCATTGGTGAAATATTACAAATCGCTCTGATTGGCTGTTTCACTTTTAGCAGACAATCCAAGCGATCGTAGCCACATGGGGGTTAAGCCAACCCCCCTGTGGTGATGCACTAAGGATCCTGTGCCTGCGGGTCGGGTGACCTTTCAGTGACCCCAGTCACCCGACCCGCAGGAAAAGATTTATAGCATGACGCCTACGTTGGCGTCATGGGTCGGGATGGCACAGGTTTTCATGACGCCAACTTAGGCGTCATGGGTCGGGAAGGGGTTAGAATCAAACATATGTTGCATGACAAGAGCGTATTGTACCTATTGGTCACAAAGTAGTTGCTGGCAGGTGAAAAGAAACAAACACCAATTAGAAAGTTAGAGGGAAAGCCTCACAGAAGAATCGCTACCTCGATAGTAGAGAAGTTCACATCCGTTACCTGAATCTAGGTATGAGGGGAAATGGCGGCGCTCCCGCACCCTGCCACGGCTGCTGGATGCGGCTGTGAGTGAGACAGGGGCCAGCCCGGTTTAAAAGCCCGCGTCGTACACCGCCAGCCCGGAAGTACGTCATCCGGGTCGGAACTGACGCTGTGTTGTGGCCTAAAGTAACTGCGCATGCGCAGATGTGTTAGCCATCGCCATTTTAGGTAATGGCAAGGAGAAAGAGGGCGTATATAAGGAAGGAGAGAGGAATTAGAAGTAAGAGAGGAGATTCACTGGCACTAGTTAATTTAACAGGGAGGGAACATGGCTAAAGTAAAGGGGAAAAGAGAAACCGGTAAGAGATAGAAAGAATAAATGAGGGAAAAGAAAGCAGATATGAAAATGAAAAAAAGGAAAGTGCAAAACTAAAAATGAAAAACACATGGTTGGGTAAAAATGCGACACACAAAGAAAAAATGAAAAATAAAAAAATGAAAATTAATAGGCAATGATTGTTAATGAATACTTTTAGCAAAAAACAACCAAAATAAAAATAAGCAGAAGACATGAGTGAAAAGATGGGTAAAAAAATAATAAAAAAAATAAAAAAATGAAGAAGAAAAAAAGAAAATCAAAAATATGAAAATAAATGGATTAGGGTCTGCAATGGAGGAAAAATGAAATGGCTACAGAAAATCATAAAATAAAAATAAAAAATATTGAACAAAGATGAAAAATAAAAATAAAAAATAAAAAACAAAGAATAAAAAATGAAAATACAAGGAAAAACTTACCGGTAGAGAATAGTGTTCAGCGAGTCTGGAATATAAATGAGAAGAATAGTCGATTAAAGAAGCCAATTAATTTCCCTATTGAGACCCCTAGGAGACAGCGTATCCAGTTTATGGATCCAGTACGTCTCTCTGAGTTTCAATAGTCTGATACAATCACCACCTCTTCTGGGTCTCACCACTTGTTCAATTACCTGGAATTTTAATTGTGCTACTGAATGTTTATGTTGAGCAAAATGTTCAGGTAAGGGTAGCCATATTTTGTTTGTGGCTAGCTATCCTATCCCGTATATGTTGGGTAGTCTCACCCACGTATAAGAGACCACAAGGACTTTGATCACATATATTACAAAATTTGAGTCACATGTAAAATAACCCTTAAAAGGGAAGGATTTGCCTGTACGTGGGTGAGTAATATTCTCTGATTTCGTAACATTCGAACACTAGGCGCAGCTCAGACAGGGAAAAGTCCCGTGTCGACGTGGTATAAGGTAGCGTTGCGTAGAAGTGGGTTGCGTACTACAAATATCGGCGTGTACTAGTTTGTCCTTGATGTTTGTGGCCCTGCTACTACACATCAGGGCAGGAGCTGTGAAGGCTTCAATGGAAGGATATGCTCGTGTCAGAAGTGGCCAATGTTTACGAATGCTAGAGTGAATTTTGGACATAAGAGGGTGATAGGTGTGAACAAATGGGACCCTCTCCTTTTTGATGGTAGGTGGGGATGGTTCAGGTGGTGAGAGGACACGGGCTATTTCATTGTTGAGGAGTCTGATGGGATAGTTTCGTTCTTGAAATTTGTGAGACGTTTCATCAAGGCGCGTTTTTAATAGATGAGGGTCAGAAACTATCCTGGAGACGCGTGTGAACTGTGACCTTGGGAGGCTGTCCTTGGTGGGTTTGGGATGGCTACTAGAATAATGTAGAAGACTATTGCAGTCTGTAGGTTTTACATACAAATCAGTAGAAAGATTGCCTACAGAATCCTTAAACACCTGAGTATCCAGAAATGAAATACTGTTAATATTATAATGGATGGTAAATTGTAATGTCGGATCAACTGAATTAAGGTGAGTGTGGAAGGAGACTAGGGATTCAGGAGAGCCTTCCCAAATAAAGAAAATATTGTCAATATAGCGATGGTAACATTTGACGTACTTTCGATAGGCTTCAATGGGATAGACCCAATTTTGTTCAAAAGTGTGCATAAATGCATTGGCATAAGCAGGTGCCACGTTACTACCCATTGCGGTGCCCCGTGATTGTATATAGTACGTGTCCTCAAAGAGGGAAAAATTCTCATAGAGGATCAGTGTAAGGAGGTCTAGGCAAAATTTAATGGAGTTATTAGATAAGTTCGAAGTCTCCAGAAGAGATTTAGTAGCCTTAATGCCCTTAGTGTGGCAGATGGATGTATAAAGACTATTCACGTCTAACGTTACTAACAGACTTTCTGGTGATGTAGTCTTAAACTCCTTGATTACTCGAAGGAAATGACCCGTGTCTAATAAGAATGATTTAGTTGTTTTGACCAGGGGTGTCAGAATCTTTTCAAGGTAAATCGAGAGGAGTGATAGTATAGAGTCAGTTGACGCTACAATGGGTCTACCTGGAGGGTTATTGAGGGATTTATGGATTTTGGGGAGGATGTAAAAGACCGGAGTAATTGGATGAGGGTTGGTGAGAAACGTAACTGTTTTTGATCTATTATTTTATTGTCAAGAGAAGTTTTGAGTAAGGTTTGTATTTTGGAATTAATTTCAAAGGTAGGGTCCATTGAGACAATTCTATAAGTCTGGGTATCAGAGAGTTGCCGTTTAACCTCTTTAGTATAAAGGGAGTGGTCCATGATGACCGTAGCACCCCCTTTATCCGCCGGTTTGATGACAATGGATTTATTCTTTTGTAATGCCTTAAGTGCTTGGTATTCAGTAGATGTTAAATTCCTATGCATAGGAAAAAAAACGAGCCGTTGTTCATGTATTAATGCCTTAACCTCTTGGTCAACAAACGAAATGAAGGTCTCAGTCGCGTGGAAAGACTGTGGTGGATTGAACGAGCTGGGATTCCTGAGTCCCAATTTTTCTACAGAAATCTCTGCAACAGAGACGTCCTTGTGCGGGGACACTCTGATATCAGGGATATCCGTTTTAGTCCCGAAGTAAGTCTTTAATCTGATGGAGCGGAAAAAACCGCTGAAGGTCCTTCTCCAGCTGGAACGCATCCCCCAGTTGGGGGTAGGACAAAAGGAGAGTCCTTTTTGGAGAACTGATAGTTCGGCAGGGGAGAGAGTATAGTTGGAAATGTTAATTACCGAACTCGGTATGGTCTTACCTGAGACCTGGTAGCCATTTTTTCTCCTCGATCGTCTTGTCTTTCGTTGCGTTGAAGACCTCCCCTGCGTCCTCTCCCTAAAAAATGCATCCTCGTGGAACCCGTAGAAGAATCGCTGTCTGTGGAGGACCCAAATTTGCGGCTGTAAGGGCAACGCCAAGTATTTGGTCCGAAGGAGTCGTTCCATCTGTATACTTTATTGTTGGTATAGTCGTCAGTGTCCCTTTGGAATTTTTGACGCTTACGGTCCTCCAAGAATTTGCGTTGATCAGAGATGATTTTTTTGTTTTTTTCTTTCAAGTTGGACCAATCCGATGAAGAAAGAGTCGAAGTAAGTTGGGTTTCAATTGCTTTTATGCTTTCCTTGGTCTCAGCGATGCCCTTCTGTAGATAATAAATAGTAAGAATTATTATATCAAGAGAACATTTGTTAAGAATTTGTCTAAATTTAGTGCAAAAATCCTCGTTTTCCCTAAAGAGGGTGGGACGTAAATTACATCTCAGGCCCCTAGGGATCCTACCCTGTTTGTGGTACTCTGCCAGAGTAATACAGTGCAAATCAAAGGATAATAATTTCCGTCTCTCCTTCTCGTAATCCCGCGTTCTTAACTCTTGTGTGGGAGTTGTGAGAAAATCATTTGCATTAGAGGATATTTATAGGATACCAGAACTTGTTGCAGCATCATATGCAAATGTATCAATGTTAGACATCTGATGGACCGGTGCAAAACACCACAGCAAACAGAGTAATAAATAGTAAATGGGTGTGCACTCAGGTCAAAAAAGTGTAAAGGTGCTGGTGAATTTGGACCCTAAGGTACCAAAGACAACTAAAGAAATGAAATTCACCGCACACACTACTGGAGTTAGATTGCAAAAATTATAATTTATTTCATTTCTTTATACTGTGTGTCTAGGCATTGAATGCAAGGCCTGCCCTGCCCCAACGTTACCCGCACCCCAATAACCCTTTGAACCAACGTACTGGATGGCCACCTGAAAGCATTGTAGTAATTTGGTACTCCCATATTGTTTGGCTACGCAGTGAATTGTTGAGCATGAAGAACCTGCATTGGAGAATGTCAGTGTTGAAGATGAAGACCCGGCAGTGGAGAATGTCAGTGTTGAGTGTGGAAAACCTGCAGTGGAAAATTTTAGTGTTGAGGCTGAAGAAACTGCAGTGGAGAATTACAATGTTGAGGCTGAAGAACCTGGTTTGGTGAATTGCAGTAGTGAGGCTGAAGACCCTGCATTGTAGCATTGCAGTCTTGAGGCTGAAGAACTGGCAGTGGAGAATTTCATTGTTGAAGATGAACAACCAACAAAGTTCACATTATTAGGAAGTGGGTCTCCCATACTGTTTGCCTATGCAGTGAATTCAAGGCCTGCCCCAAATTTGAGGGCACCCCAAAACCACTTGGAAGAGACGTGGAGGAAGGCCTCCTAAAAATCTGTTCCCAATTACAAAGCAGCTGGTCTCCTATACTTGTAATATCCATACAGTGTATGGACTGACAAACAATTCCCCCTGGGGGTGCACATCAACATACTATGTCAACATTTTTTTACGGGCATCATAAACACCCTTCAAAAATATTACGTCGCTGTTGCATCACGGAACACGTTCACCCTTGTGATCTAGTGGTGGTGTCGGAAGAGAAGTGGAGGATGGCTTCCGAAAAATGTCTTACCAGTTTAAAGGAGCGGGTCTCCTATACTTGGAATGCCCATACACTAAGCATATGGGCTGACAAACATTTTACCCTGGGGGGTACCCATCAACGTATTGTGTAAATATTTATTGTTACGGACATCATAAACACCTTTGTAAAACAATATAGTGGCTGTTGCATCACGGAACACGTTCACCCTCGTGTTCTAGTGGTGGTGTCTGAAGAGACATGGAGGATGGCCTCCGAAAAATGTCTTCCCAGTTTAAAGGAGCGGGTCTCCTATACTTGGAATGCCCATGGGCTGACAAACATTTTCCCCTGGGGGTGTACACATCAACCTACTATGAAAATATTTTTTGTTACGGACATCATAAACACCCTTGCAAAACAATATAGTGGCTGTTGCATCACGGAACACGTTCACCCTCATGTTGTAGTGGTGGTGTGTGAAGAGACTTGGAGGATGGCCTACAAAAACTGTCTTCCCAGTTTAAAGGATCGGGTCTCCTATACTTGGAATGCCCATACACTAAGTGTATGGGCTGACAAACATTTCTCCCTGGGGGGTACACATCAACATACTGTGTAAACATTTTTTAAAGCGCATCAAAAACACTTTTACACAATAAGTTGGCTGTTGCATCATGGACCACAGTCACCATGGTGATCTAGTGGTGGTGGATGATGAGGATGAGGAGAAGGAGGAGGATAACACACCAAATAACCAAACTCGTGTGGGTGTGAAGAGGTACATGGGAATACACTGCCCAAAAAAGACTCTGTATTGGAGGTTATGTTTCGCTGTTATCATTCGGTGGTGTAGAAAAGTCTGCCCCAATCCAGCCTTTGTTCATTTTCATAAGAGTCAGCCGGTCAGCATTTTCAGTTGACAGGCGGATGCGCTTATCAGTTATAATTCCACCAGTGGCACTAAAAACCCGCTCTGACAAAGCGTTAGCAGCATGGCAGGCCAGGACCTTCAATGTGTAGAGAGCCAGTTCATGCCACATGTCCAGCTTGGATACCCAATAATTAAAAAGGCACAGAGGAATGACGGAGGATGTTGGTACGGTCAGCAAGGTACTCCCTCAGCATGTTCCCAAACTTTGCATTCCTTGTGAGAGTACCTCGCACCTCTGGGCCCGGGCCATGGGAGGGTCTTAGGAAACAGTCCCAGAACTTTGCTAGTGTTACCCTGCCTCTGCTGGATTGGAGTTGTGTCTCTCTCGCCTCTACTCCTTGGTTGTCCATCAAACTGTGACCTCTGCTGCCAGCGTTTTCAGATGGGAATTTTTTTAATAATTCCGCAACAATGGCCCTCTGGTACTGCAACATTTTAGTACACCTATCTGCTTTTGGACAAAGAGATTGAAAGTTCTCCTTGTAGCGTGGGTCTACAAGTGTCACCAATTAATAAAAGGTGTCACAAAAATTTTGATAATGCGAGTGTCACGGGAAAGGCAGCGCAACATAAAGTCTGCCATGCGTGCCAGACTACTAAGAGGCAAGACTTCCGTGTCCTCACCAACAGGACGACTGACCATGCTGTCCTCCTCCTCCTCTCTGTCCTCAGGCCATCCACGTTGAACAGACGGTATGACAGTTGTGCTTGTAGTACCGTCTATAGCGCAGGAAAGTAGCTCCTGTTCTTCCTCCTCCTCCTCTTCCTCATTGTTAACCAATCCTCATTGGGATGACATGAGGCTGGGTTGTATGGTTCCTTGCTCCATCTCATCGTGCTCCGCCTGCAATGCATCCTCTTTTATTGTGAGAAGAGAGCTTTTCAGAATGCACCATCTTGGTGGAGTACTCAAAGTTTTGTAGGATGGTACATATGTCTGACATCTATGTCCGCTCCTGAGGTCTTATGTGTGGAGCCTGAACTGAATACCGAAAGCCTTGTTGATACTGGTAGTCAACAACTGCCCTCTTCTGCTCACAAATCCTTTCCAACATATGCAGTGTAGAGTTCCAACACGTGGGGACATCACACACCAGTCAGTGAGCCGGAAGCTGCAAACGCTGCTGAAGCACGGCAAGGGCGGCTGAAGCTGTAGCTGACTTCATAAAATGGGCACACAGGCGGCATACTTTCACAAGCAGATCCGGCAGCTCCGGGTAGGTTTTGAGAAACCACTGAACCACGAGGTTAAGCACATGGGCCAGACATGGTACGTGTGTGAGCTCGCCTTGCCTCAGAGCCGCCACCAGGTTTTGGCCATTGTCACATACGACCATGCCTGGCTGTAGGTTCAGCGGTGTCAGCCACAGATCTGCCTGCTCTTTCAGAGCTGTCCACAACTCTTCAGCATTGTACGGTTTGTCACCTAATCATATTAGCTTCAGCACAGCCTGTTGCCACTTGGCTGAGGCAGTGCTTCCAGCTTGTGACTGATGTGGTCATTTCAGAGATGGAGGCTGAAGAGGAGGAGGAGGATGAGGTGCAGGAGCTGCAGACTGTGGGGGCAACCCTGATTGACCTAGAGCTTGCAATCCTCGACATTGAAAGGACGTGTTCCACCCCAAGGTTCCGACTGGGTCCCGGCTTCCACTATGTTAACTCAGTGTGCGGTCAGCGAGATGTACCGTCCCTGCCCAGAAGCACTTGTCCACGTGTCCGTGGTTAGGTGGACTTTCCCAGTAACTGCATTGTTGAGGGCACGGGTAACGTTGTGGGACAGGTGCTTGTATAATGCCGGGACGGCACACCAAGAGAAATAGTGGCGGCTGGGGACATAGTACCTTGGGATGACCGCCTCCCTCAGGTTTGCGGAAAGCTTCCGTGTCCACTAGCCTAAAAGGTAACATTTCGAGAGCAAGCAGACGAGAAATGTGTGAATTTAGTACTGTGGCCTGTGGGGCGTTGGCTGCGTATTTCCGCTTGAGTTCCAATGACTGGGGTATGGATAGCTGAAGGCTGCGCTGGGACGTGGACGTGCTTGCTGATGGTGGTAGTGTAAGGAGATAGACCAGACCGCGGGTACCTGCATGTCTGGTCCAGAACTGAAGAGGCTGCATCCATTGTTCCCGGGGGGCGGACCTTTTTCCTGCTGTCTGACGGAAGGAGTGAGACAGGGCTTCCTGCTGACAGGAAGGGGGGTTAGAGCCAGAAAAGGGTGCACAGCAGCAGAGAGATAAAAGGAGAACGCGTGCGAAGGACAGCAGTTTGGCGCCAGGGCAGAGCAGCGTACAGAACAGTTAGTTACGCGCTCCGCTTCACTTGTCCCCTGCATGGAGTACCGACGCTGCAACGGGTCACATAGAGAGGGCCCCGTCACCTGCAGAGCCAAGCGTGCCCAGCAGCGCTCTGGAGAGATGGACCGCTGCAGAGCTGTGCAGAACTGTGCAGAGCCGAGCCGTATACACAGAGCTGAGCCGTGCACACCGAGTAGAGCTGAGCTAGCCAGGCAGCAAACTGAGAGAGAAGTGCCATGCCCTGAGAGCACTAGCAGCGTGCCAGCTAGTGCCTGTTGTCGCCCACCGCCAACAGCGGGGACCAGAGAGAAAGAGACATCCAGTGTGAGTCCGGTGACTGTCGGGAAGTGAAGCACAGAACGCTCCGTGTCCATGAGTATTACACACATGCCCCAAAAGAGTGACCGGGGACAGGACAGACGCCAGCACCCTGACTGTGCCAGTAAGCCCCTGCTGAGCCACCTAGGGCTTGTACAAGACTCTGACCTGTATTGTGCTCGCTTGACCAAGACTGTGAGGAGAGTGGTGCAGGAGTTATGTTGGGCTTAGACAGTACCGTGGCCCTCATCATTGTTCAGCCACCACGGTATTTGGACTAGGGGCAGTGGAAGGTACCGGAGACTGACCACTGTCACCAGAAGACAGGGGGTATTGTTCTGTTGAACCCAATTAAAGGACAC
Organism: Oophaga sylvatica; assembly: GCA_033576555.1. NCBI lineage: Eukaryota > Metazoa > Chordata > Amphibia > Anura > Dendrobatidae > Oophaga > Oophaga sylvatica. Next base: position 277,733,088 of record JARQOD010000006.1, on the reverse strand, counting down.
TGCTGGCGCCATTGAGTTTGCAGCAGGAGCTGCAGTTTTGGGACTTCATTATTCGTTTGCTAATATTTGAACCATTGTATTGTACTGTGCCTTTAATACTGTTTAGCTCTTCACCTCCCTGTGTGGAGTATTTACTCTGTAAATAAACCTGTTTACCCTTGCTCTGTTGCCTGCGTACCGTCACTGCATCCCACGTTCCTGGTCGTACTCTTAAGGTACTGCCACACTAAGCTATCCCGCTAGCGATCTCGTTAGCGTTGCATACTAATGAGATCGCTAGCGGGATTGTTTCTATATCGCTAAATGCGGCCACATTTAGCGATATAGTTAACGACGCTATCGCCGTTAGCGATCTTCTTAACGACTTTAGCGGTACAAAAGTACCGCTAAATCGCTAAGAAAAGGTGCCACACTAGCGATATATACTTACCCAGCGGGAGCGCCGACGAGAAAATAGGGTCCGGAACGATTCCAGCGACGAGCGAGATCACAGCAGGAAGCTCGTCGCTGGAAGCTGCCGCACTGAACAATATCGCTAACGGGATCGCTAAATAGTGACGTTTTTTAGCGATCCCGTTAGCGATATCGTTTAGTGTGGCATACCCTTTACAGTAGTTGAGTGTGTGCAACGAAAGGTGCAGCGCAGGAGGCATCTTCGCAGGCACCATGGACAGGGGATTGGATTCCACGCACAACAGTGGAAGAAGCTGTGTCACCCGCAGACAGTGTTCCTGGACTCTGGGGTTTGGCCCACAAAGTCGGGTGCTTTGCTGCTATGTGTCTGATCATGCTGGTGGTGGTCAGGCTGGAAGTTTTGCTACCCCTGCTGATGCGGGCATGGCAGGTGGTGCAAATGGCTAATTTGGGGTTAACAGTTGTACTGCCAACTTCCGTCGTGTTGGTGTTACGAGGAACGGTTGCTCTCCTTCTTTCTGCTGCCATCACACTGCTTCTTCCTGCCTGTTGTGGTGCTACACCTCCCTCCCCCTGTGTGCTGCTGTCCTCGCTCTGCATGTCCACCTGCTAGGTTTGGTCAGTTACTATATCATCCACCACCTCCTCTTCCACTTCTGCACCCTGGTCCTCCTCCTGACTTTCTGGCAATTTTGTCTCATCTTCGTCCACCTGTTGTGACACGTTCCCACCATCGCCTTCGTGTGAACGTGGCTGCTCAAATATTTTGGCATTGCTACATGCGATCTCATTTTGCTCCGCGTCAAGTGGACCGGGCGAGAGGCCCGAATCTATAAATGGAAAAGTGAACAGCTCTTCGGAGTGTCCAAGTGTGGGATCAGTTGTCTCTGAGCACTCGGCATGGCGGGAGGAAGGAGGATCAGGGTGAGGAATATGCGGTCCAGACTCACGGGTACTCAGACTTGACCGTGTGTTAGACAGGGTGCTGGTGGTGGTGGCAAAGTGACTGGAAGCATTATCCGCTATGCAACCAACAACCTTTTGACACTGCTCTGGTTTCAATAGTGCTGTTCTGCGGTACCCTAGGAATTCGGATAAGAATGTCATGCGAGAAGATGTGGGTGTTTGTTTTGGCACAATTTCAGCTTGCCCACGGCCTCTGCCTGTGCATGCACCATCACCGTCACGTCCACTTTCCCATCCCTTGCCACGCGCCTTGCCCATTTTAAATGGACTACAATATTTTCCATGTTCACTACAAATGGCTGAATTGGGAGAAACTTAGATGTGATCCGTGTGCCGGAAAACCTCAATTTAAAATGTCTGGACTGTAGTTAATTTTTTTTTTTTTTAGCAAACTGGTGTTAATAACTAGGGTAAGATACAGCAAAAACAGTTGAATGGAGGCCTGAAATGCCACAATTTGTAGCCCACACATAGATAAGGCGTCTGACTGAGATACCACATTCTTCAATTATGTGGCCGGTATTTTTTTATTTTTTACACCAAAATAGTGTATTGAACTAGGGTAACAGACAGCAAATACAGTGTAATGAAGGCCTGAAATGCCACAATTTGTAGCCCACGGATAGATGAGGCGTCTGACGGAGATAGCCTACTTTCAAATATATGGCCCATATTTTTTGTTTTTTCCTGCACAATAGTGTACAGAACTAGGGTACGACACAGCAAAAACAGTTGAATGGAGGCCTGAAATGCCTCAATTTGTAGCCCACACATAGATAAGGCGTCTGACGGAGATGCCACACTCTTCAATATGTGACCTGTATTTTTTTTTTACTCCAAAATAGTGTATTGAACTAGGGTAACAGCCAGCAAATACAGTGGAATGGAGGCCTGAAATGCTACAATTTGTAGCCCACAGATAGATGAGGCATCTGACAGCGATAGCCCACTTTCAAATATCTGGCCTGTATTTTTTGTTTTTTTCTGCCCAGCTAAATTGTGTCAATAAATAGGCTAAGACAAAACAAAACAAATTCTATGGAGGTCTGAAACGGCACAATTTTGAGCGCAATGATATGCGATCCATGTGGCGGACAAAACCCGGTATAAAATATCTGCCCTGTAGCTAAATATTTTTTTGGCAGCTAAATATTTTTTGGTCAGCAAAATGGTGTCAAGAAATTATATTAAAAAAAACTGACCGGCACATCCAAACATAGATTCAGTGTGAACAGGTGCTAAACCTAGAGTCACCAACTCATATACATACAAGAAAAAAAAAAAATAATAATAATTTGGCCATCACAAATTTGGCCATCTTATGCGCTAAGACTTCTCAATTTTTCATATTTCTAAGGTAATGATGCAATTCATTTTTCATATTTTTCATATTTCGTGTTTGCAAGCTATAGCGCTACAGTGTGCTACCTTTTTTTCTATACCAGCCAGTTTTATGAAACATAGTAGTGCAATTAACACCTAGTAAGATTATAAAGTGATTATTTGCAATATAGCTCACTTAATAAATATACACCTATACAAATCATTCTGCAGAGATCAGAGGTGTACACTGAAAAAATAGGCCTGTCATTAAATCTTGGTAGAGGCCCCAACCATAACTGAGGCCTATACCACAGGCTGGGTTTCAAGGTAGTTCTGTAGTAACAAGCACAAAGATCTTCAACTGACCCTCTGCTATCATAGCAACCATCAGCTACCAAAGGACACGTCACAGGTGCGCCGATGAGCGCTTAGAATAACACCTGCTCCCATGCTGGTGTTCTGTTAGGGCTGCTGCCGCCAGAGTTTCTCATCGGCGTTTAACAGGTTAACAATCATGGTCAGCGCTTCACGCCACCTACAGCTGTTAGAGACAGGTCCTGGCTGTAACACATAGCCAAGAATGGGCCAAGCTCTCACCATGAGCCTCCTCCATACACCCGACACTGACTTGTACCATAAACATATGGCAAATGTTGTGAAGGGGTTAAAGTTTATTCTAATATTATAACAGATCTTTGTTTGGGGCAGCGATTTAGACATTTGACTCCTTGATAACTTCAGTTTCTTTTACAGCAACCACCAGACAGAATAAAACAGATAGCAAATTACGCAGAAAAGTACACACACATGTATATAAAGTATGCATATACATTACAGACATGTTCACATTATCACTCACAAACACATTACACACACATTCACTGTGTGCACAATTATTAGGCAATTTGCCTTTTGGATGATTACTTTTATTATTGAACATCTACAGGGCTCACTCTTCTAATAATTGTGCACATAGTGTCCATACACATGTCAAAGTAGGAAAGGTATCCAGCAGCAGATCCATCGGTGAATAATTATTTAAAAACAAAAATCTTTAATGTATAACATGGTTAAAATTATGGTATAAAACCATTAGTTTAGAAAAAACACAAGTAACCCGGGAAACTCATGGCCTTACGTGTTTCAAACTGACTGGTTCTTAATCATAGTTCAGAGTGTTCCCATACTCAAAGTAGACCTAAAATAAATAAGGAAGTGGAAGGAAATGAAGAGATTAATTAACCTCTCTTATTACCTCACTCCCTACCCCTCAGACCCTCACACATAAGAATGCTCATTATCCCATAGAATTAGTCAGTGTCATGATCCAGGCCGGGGTTTGTTTCATGTTATTCTCTCCCCGGTCTGGTCATGCGAGGGTTAACCTTCTCTGCCTTGTTTTAGGTTCTGTGAGTCTATTTCAGTCTGCTGTGGCCTGCTGACCAATGTCAGTGATAGTTCATGCTTCCTGGCTAGAGCAGCTGACCCCTTGATACCGTGTTTTGTCCTCTGCCCGTTTACTCTGCTGCTGTGACTTCCCTTTCCTCCTACCCCGCTTATCTTAGTGTTCGCTCCCCATGCTTGGACCCCTTGGTAGGTGACCCGGTTTGTCTTCTGACCTGTTATTTTATCTCACGTCTCGGTTATCTCTGCTTCCATCTGACTGACTTCTGGCTTGTATTTGACCACGTGTATTGTGTACTTCTGCTCCTGACAGTTTCTGACTCGGCTCGTCTGACCGCTCTTTTGCCACCTGTGCTGCTGCTCAGTGTGCAACCTCTCTTCCCTCACCAGCACCCGCTGGTGGAGGATGCGCTATACTGCAGTGCAGCAGCATTACAGTCAGTAAGTATATAGCAAGCCTGTCCTTTTATGCATTTATCTAGTTTTTGTATCCATTGGGCGTCTTTCATGTGAAGTGTCCTGGATCTGTCCCCACGTTTCAATTGTGGTATCTTTTCAAGCGCATGGACTTTACATGAACTAACATCACCCCTGTGGCAATTAAAAAAAATGTTGTGATGCCGCTAGGAGACTGCGAGTTGTGGGATTTTGAGCATCATAAAGATGTTCAGATATACGTTTGCGCAAAGTCCTTGTAGTGCACCCAACGTATTGTATATCACAGTTAGTACATGTGATGACTTGTATAACATAAGTGCTGCTGCAATTCAAAATCATGTGTAGGATGAACCTTTTTATTTGATGCAGAAATACAGGTTTCTGTGTGACTTGTGCTTTCAGAGACCACATTGTCTCTGCCCACATTTGTAAGAACCGCTGGTGGAGAGCCAATTATTAGGTTTTCCCTTTTTATTTATATTTTTAGTGGTGTGGTCGCTTTGGGCAACCAGATTGCCAATAGTAGCTCCACGGCGAGATACAAATTTACATCTTCCCTTCAGTATGTTTTTTTAAAGAATTTCACCCATGGATCTGTTGCTGGATACCTTTCGTTCTTTGATACTGCTTGTTTGCTGCTAGCACATACTTCTTTCTATGCACAGCCACTGTTTTTTTTTTGTCCATACACATATACATACACAGTAAGGCCGGCGTCAGACACAACTACAAAAAATCGGACCGTTTTAGTCGGTCGATTATCGGAACAAAATGAAAACATCACACATCCGCCTGGCATCCGATTTTCCTTCAAAGATGCGATTTAGTCGCATGTGTGTGTACCTTGTAACATCCGATTTTCATCCGACTTGCGAGAATTTCTCGCAGGCTTGCAAAACTGACATATAATGGATCCAAAAGAATAGATTTAAATCACAAAAGAAAGAATAGATATATACACATAGAACACATATATATATATATATATATATATATATACATGTCATTGTGACATATATATACATATATTTATAGTTCTTACACTTCTACATACTGTAATAGCCGCTAATTTAATTGCCGGCTTTTGTGAAATCACAGAAGCCGACATGAAATGATACATTGTTTAGACACAGTTAACCATGTCATTTCCTGTATTTTGATATATGGTTTGAACTTACAATTACATAAGTATATGTGTGCAAAATTTCAGACATGTAGGGGTTAATTAAAGGTGTAAATTCGTTGAAAAAAAATGCATGGGCTCCCGCTGTATTTTCTCCACCAGACAGACAAAGCAAGCGAGTGGGGGCAGATAATAATAGCCTAGGGAGGGTACATTTTTTTGTGCCCCCCCTGGCTACTAACATCTGCCCCCAGACACCCCAGAAAGGGCAAATCTCTAATTAGATTTGCCCTTTCTGGCACTTTGCCCGTCTATTCCCATTGCCCTGTAGTGGTGGCGAATGGGTTAATAAGGGGTTAAAATGACCTTGCAATTGAAAGGTCACTTTAAGCCAGGTTAATAATTGAGAGCTGTCAATTAGACAACTATCAATTATTAATCCTATTGTATGAAAGAAAAATCAAACACACACAGTTTAATAAAAAAGAAGTTTAATTAAATAATCACAGTTTTTGACCATATTTTATTTTCCTGCTAAAACCATTTCCTGTAATAAAAAGAAAATAAAAAAGCAAAATTATTCTTACCAATCCGATGTACAGTCAGGTCCCACGGTGTAATCCATCAGAAAGGGTTAACAGGTTAGAGCTCGCAGAGAGCTAATGCTGTCTGCTGAGCTCTTACCCCCCGAATGAATAACTTCCTCTCCCAGCGAAAGGAGAGGAAGAGATGAATGAATGAAGCTTAATTGATTTATTGCCACTTTCACTTCAGTGACCTGACCTAAGGTGAAAGTGGATACAATCAATTAAGCTTCATTCATTAATCACATCCTCTCCTGTCAGCAGGAGATAGGCTCATTCATTCAGGAGCTATCAGCTGAGCACGCAGCATTAGTTGCGCTGCCTAGCTGATTGCTAGTTAACCCTTTGTGAAGGATTACATTGTGGGACGTGACAGATCGCCAGATAGGTAAGAATAATGTTGTTTTATTATTTTATATTTATTTTAGGAGATCAAGGGCGTCGCACGGATTAAGAGTAAAATAAAAGATGGTCAAAAAAATGTGTTTTTATTTCATTAAAATTATTTATTCTTAAAGTGTGTGTGTTTTTTTATTTACTTCAATAGGATTAATAATTGATAGTTGTCTAATTGACAGCTCTCAATTATTAACCTGGCTTAAAGTGACCTTTCAATTGCAAGGTCATTTTAACCCCTTATTAACCCATTCGCCACCGCTACAGGGCAATGGGAATAGACGGGCAAAGTGCCAGAAAGGGCAAATCTACATAGAGATTTGCCCTTTCTGGGGTGTCTGGGGGCAGATGTTAGTAGCCAGGGGGGGCACAAAAAAAATGTACCCTCCCTAGGCTATTATTATCTGCCCCCACTCGCTTGCTTTGTCTGTCTGGTGGAGAAAATACAGCGGGAGCCCACGCATTTTTTTTCAACGAATTTACACCTTTAGGCTATGGTTCCACGGTCCGGAACCATAGCGC
>JARQOD010000006.1:277613418-277725818 GCA_033576555.1 Oophaga sylvatica | reverse complement strand
TGTGGGTTAATAAACTTCTTGAATTTGGTTTTGCGCACCTTTGAGGTGTGCAGTTTTTAGAATGGTGTCATTTTTGGGTATTTTCTATTATAATGCCTCCCCCCCCCCCCCAAACTCACTTCAAATGTGAGATGGTCCCTAAAAAAATGGTTTTGTAAATTTTGTTGGAAAAATGAGAAACACGCTGATCAACTTTTAACCCTTATAACGTCCTTACAGAGAAATTTTTTTCCAAAATTGTGCTAATGTAAAGTTGACATGTGGGAAATGTTATTTATTAACTATTGTGTGACATATCTCTGATTTAAGGGTACAAAAATTAAAAGTTTGAAAATTGCAAAATTTTCAAATTTTTTGCCAAATTTCCATTTTTTTTCATAAATAAACGCAAGTTATATTGAAGAAATTTTACTACTAACACGAAGTACAATATGTCATGAAAAAAACAGTCTCCGAATCAGTGGGATCCGTTGAAGCGTTCTAGAGCTATAACCTCATAAAATGACAGTGGTCAGAATTGTGAAAATTGGCTTGGTCATGAAGTACCAAATTGGCTCTGTCACTAAGGGGTTAAACTTATGAGATTTTATTTTTTAATTATGACCTAAGACATGCCTCTGGTACAACCCCTGGCAAAAATTATGGAATCACTGACCTTGGAGGATGTTCATTCAGTTGTTTTATTTTGTGGAAAAAAAAACAGATCACAGACATGGCACAAAACCGAAGTCATTTCAAATGGCAACTTTCTGGCTTTAAGAAACACTAAAAGAAATTAAGAACAAATAATGTGGTAGTCAGCAATGGTTATTTTTTTAACCAAGCATAGAGAAAAAATTATGGAATCACTCAATTCTGAGGGAAAAAATTATGGAATCATGAAAACAAACAATCTAAAAAAAACACTAACACATCACTAGTATTTTGTTGCACCACCTCTGGCTTTTACAACAGCTTGCAGTCTCTGAGGCATGAACTTATTGAGTGTCACACAGTACTCTTCATCAATCTGGCTCCCACTTTCTCTGATTGCTGTTGCCAGATCAGCTTTGCAGGTTGGAGCCTTGTCATGGACTATTTTCTTCAACTTCCACCAAAGATTTTCAATTGGATTGAGATCCGGACTATTTGCAGCCCATCACATTGACCTTATGTGTCTTTTTTCAAGGAATGTTTTCACAGTTTTTACTCTATGGCAGGATATATTATCATCTTGAAAAATGATTTCTCCTTCGCCTCATTGGGAGACACAAACCATGGGTGTTATGCTGCTGCCACTAGGAGGACACTAAGCTAATACACAAAGTAGATTGGATCCTCCTCCGCAGTATACACCCTCTGCTGGCTCCAGCCTGAACCAGTTCTTGCTTAGTGTCTGTAGGAGGCACTAGGGTCTGGTTACAGACCCCAATTTTTATGTTCCAATTTTTATTTTTCAACTTTGTTTTTCTTTCTTCCACGCATGGAAGGGCGACGGGTCTTAATGAAAAGTCCTGATCTCCCAAAATCATCAACAGGCAGGAACGCGGAGTGTCACCTCCACATATCCCCTTTTGCAACGCTACCATCGGGCGACGGTTCCCTTGAATGGGCCCGCTCTCCCCATGCTGATGCCCCTCAAGATGGGCGACGTAAAAATCCCGACTACCCTTCACCACCACTATTGAAAGCGGCTGGTGCTTTTGGTGGCAGGCAAACCCTCTCCACCTCCATATCAAAGGGACGGTGGATTGAGGACGTACGGCCGGGTCAGCCGTAGCTCCTGCGAACGAGCCTCTACAGCAACATGGGGCTCACCTACGCCCCTCGCAGTGAGTACTCTCCTTCCATGGGGATGCAATGGGAGCCTGCCCCCTCCTCACCCTCCTCCGGTCCAAAGGCTACGCACTACCACATCTGCCGCTGATTCCATCGCGGCCACCTCACAGTGAGTACTGACCTCCGGGTCCAAGTCCGGTGCCGCTATGGTCGTAGCTAACGTTAACTGCAGCCCTCTGTCGGGTCCCTCAGTAACCGCAGGAGAAAGACAGGCCGAGTCATCACCATCCATCATCGCAGTCGCCACCGTGACCTCCTGATTGGAACCGCCGCGACCTCACATCCAGCGCTGCGACCTCATTTTCCTGCACGCCGAGGCCTAATCCACGGCATCCCCCTAGAGACCGCCACTGCGGCCTCTGCTGGGCAGCAACCGCCTTCGGGGACGCCATCCCATGTCGCTGCAGCGGCCCCTCCATCCGACAAGGGAGCACCGCCGCTGCGGTCTACGCTCCTCTTGCCGGTCTTGCGGCCTCCTGGACAAGTTCCTTGGGGCATGGTGTCGGCAGCGCACCTCCCTTCTAGCTGCGGCCGCCTCCACCGGTCACATTAATTTAGGCCCCGGCTTTTAGGCATTTACTCTGCCCCTCCCTATGCAGGGAGCGCACCCCTCTTTCCCCGCCTACATTTCCTGGCGCTTCTCGTAGCCCTCGGGAAGCGCCAATTAAGTCTCGGTCGCCATTTTGCTGCTTTATAACAGCGTTTTGGGGCTGCATACTCAGTGCTTAACCCTTTTCTCTACAAAAGTGAATGGTGACTAGACTCCTCTGATAGCTTAATGTTGCTATCAATAGCTCCGACAAAGCCGATAAAAATGCACACAGTCATATATGCCTTGTGTGCCTCATGCAGCCCCTCGCTTCCGCGTAAGCACAGCTCCGCGTTTTGTGCGGCCTGAATTTACTCTCGGCCGCCATGTCTCCCCTCAAGCAGGACCCGAGACATATGATTTTTTCCTGGTGGGCACGAACACGGGAACATGGGGTAAGCTTATAAATAGCTTAACCCCTTCCCTGCAGCAGTCTACAGGCTTGCTTAATTGCATAATGTCACAATCCAAGAGCTCTAAGAGGACTGACAAACACACACAGTTGTGTATGCCTTGTGTGCTTCATGCGATACCTCACTATAGTGAAGGCACGGTTCCGTTTTTCTGTGTGGCCTGCACCCCTTCATGAGTCCGGGAGCTCCCTGCGTCTCAGACTCCATGCGACGCCCGTGCGCCCTCACTATGTCACCACTGTTCAAAAGTGAATGGTGACTGGAGACTAACAAAATCTCTCCACCTCCCTATCAAAGGGATGGTGGATTGAGGAGATAATCAGTTCGGATGTTGACTGGAGGCTAACATACCCTCTCCACCCCCCTATCAAAGGTATGGTGGATTGAGGAGATAATCAGTGCGGTTGGTGAGTGGTTTGCAATCTCCTGTGACCTACGTTATTTGTCAACTCTAGGCAGTCTGCCGTCTCTGGCCGTGCTGGACATATGACCTGGGAGCACTGACTGATAGAACGCACGCTGACGCTTAGTGTGTTACGTGTAATGTCCCTTTACCGTGGCGACTCTACACTTCAATCTGTGCAGTTTGCATTTTCTCACAGGAGTCCAACGAATGGACAATGTCTCTGGCTTCAGTTTTACCTGAAGGCCCCCTCTGTTTTCGAGTCTTCAGACATGGACTATATATAGAAAACTTGGCACTCAACTTGATATTGTTAAATCCGTCTTTATTGCAGTCAAAGTATAAAGTGGAGACGTTTCGGTCCGAACATGGACCTTCATCAGTCTGACGGCAATATGAAACAGTAAAAAGAAGTATATACAGTTTACATAGGAAATATAAACAAGCAAAAATAAAAATAAGGAAATAAATACAAAATAAGGACCATATAAGCTATAGTTAATATCACTAAACATAAGGATGAGAAAAATAAGGGTGATCAAAATGAAATGAAAAAGTGTGAAAGGAAGTTCAAGTACCTACCCGACTGCTAATAAAAGATTGTATATATTTTTTCACTTTGAATGTGAATCGTGTAGGCTATATGCCTAAAAAAGAAAAAATGTGGAAAGCTAAAGGTATGTACAGTGCAAAGTATTTGGTATACTCGGTAGGAGGCATATTTACCTTGGAAAGAATCGTATGAATGTATCTTTCATTAAGGTGGAAAATGAGATGAAATCTAAAGTAAAGAAACCATATCCTTATAATTGTGGAAAGGGTGACCTAAACGTAAATATATGAACAAAGGTATACCTGTTTATCCAAATAGTAAAGCTTAGCGATCCAATAGGATTCTAATGTGCCTGTATAGTATCTGTGGATATATAGGAAAATTCCATGCGGATAAAAATAAAAATAAGTCATACTAGTCAGCACTAGATTTATGAGATAATGGTGCCCCAGGAAAAGGTAATTATAGGTATAGGTTCCCTCAAGAGGTTCCCCTGTTCTGGGGTAATGAATGTTGTCAGTTGTGGGACAACATATAAGCGTATACTAATATCCACAAAGGCTTACGTCCATAAGGTGGGTGATATAAGTATAGATACTCCGGTGACTCCCCTATTCTATGTAATATATAGCACCACATGTAAATAGCACCATGTAAAGTTTACAGGTATTAGCAAAGGAGACTTACTTGGGGTAGCGCCGATCTCTCCAGCATTGACGCGGTGTCCGCCGCTTGTCAGCTGGAGAGACCGCTAACCTCCATTTTTTAAAAGGAAGAGGCGGGACTAGGTGACGTCCTCAATGAGATCGCGTCACCCGAAGTGACGCGTCCCCTGTGATCGCGGTCCTGGGAGCAACGCCCAGCAAAAACGTCACTGTGAGCGTCACCGGAAGTGACGCGTCACATGCGAGGAGGGCATTAAGGATGACGCTTAGTAAAATACGTCACTGGAGGTGACGATTGCGGTTCAACCATGCTTGTGCTTGCGTTTCACATGCTATATATTGTATTTGTTCACTAGATGTGTGGTTTTATGTTGTAGGAAGATATAGGTGCCTGAGTATTGTAATATCAGGAGAGAAAAAAAAAAGGGGGGGGGGAGGGAAAATAAAATAAAAAATATAAATAAATTGCATTGGAATAATAGTTCAGAAGGGAAAGGAGTACAGGTATTACCACAAATATTAGGTATGGTACCCATAGAAAAAAGTAGAAAAAAATATAGAAAAAAATATATTAAAAGGGGTGCAGTCGGGTAGGGAGAGTCCAAGGGTAAGGTTCAAGATATTCAGTATAATCGACTCTGTAAAAGAGAAAACAGAGTTAGAATAATGCCTTATATGATATATAAGAGACATATAATACAGGGTCTAACATATGACCAGATTTGATATACGAGATAATTATTATCAATTGTTATATATACAAATATATAGGTGGATCTACGAGTATTTAGAAGAGCATCAATTAAATCGATAGTATGATATAATGATGTAATATACAAATGTGGGAATCATGTTAATTGTATGACACATAATAAAAAAGGTCAGGGGTGGGCATACATCCCACTAAATGAAGGACATGAGGTCATAGTCTCTATTAAGCCCCTTTGGGGATAGAGTCTGGAGTTCGTGTATCCAGTAAGCCTCCCTTTTCTTTAAGAGGCGTATTCGGTCACCACCCCGTCTGGGAATGGGAATTTGTTCTATGACCTGAAATTTCAGTTGTGATATCTGATGACCAGTAGTAATGAAATGATATGGTACGGGAAGTAACAGATTCTTGCATCTGATCGTGGATTTATGTTTCGAAATCCTGTCTTTTATCGCCTGTGTTGTTTCTCCCACATAGAGGAGACCGCAAGGGCACTTGATGAGGTAAACAACATAGGCCGAATTGCAAGTGGAGTAACATTTGATGTTGTACTTTTTGCCGGAGTGGGGATGATGTATGGTATTGCCCCTTAATACATTATGGCACTGGTTGCATTGTAGGCATGGGAAAGTTCCCTTCTTTGGGTTAGATAAAAATCTCTGAGTATTTGTCTGGGTACCACTCCCTATGTCTGCTCTGATTAGATCATCCCGTAGGTTGGGTGCCCTCTTGTAACATGGTAGGAAAGGGTTGTTGAATTCCGGTATCTCTGGGTGTGCTCTACTAAGTAGTCCCCAATGTCGCCTGATTGTTTTATGTAGAATTTGAACGTAAGGGTGGTAAGTATGTACAAAGGGGATTCTATCCCCTATGGGAGATCTTTGTCTTGCTACCGGTGTTACTGCCTCATTAAGAAGATCAGGGGGGTACCCTCGTTCCAGGAATTTATTGTGCATTTCCCCCTGGCGTTGTGTGCGTTTGCACTGGTCAGACACGATTCTTTGTACTCTTTGAAATTGGGATCGAGGTATTGATTTTTTTACAGCGGGTGGGTGTAGGCTGTTAAAATGCAGAAGACTGTTTCGATCCGTGGGCTTCCTGAAAATGTCAGTGCTCAAATTACCCTGTTGGTCTTTTATTACTGTGGTATCAAGAAAATTCACCTTTTCCCGATCCTCAGTCATGGTGAATGACAGACCTGGCCATGCCCTGTTTAGTTTATCAAAAAATTGTTCTAAGGTGGATTTAGGTACCTCCTAGATACAAAAAATGTCGTCTATGAATCTAATCCATAGACGACCATGTGTACGGAACAGAGGGTCAATATAGACCACTTCCTCCTCAAATTTTGCCATGTAGCAAATCGCATAGGGGGGGGCAACATTTGACCCCATGGCCGTCCCCTTGATTTGCATATAAAAAGATTCCTCAAATAAGAAGAAATTCTTGGTAAGGACCAAGGTTAAAAGTTCTAGGCAAAATTGTATAGAGTCACCATGCATCTGGGAAGATTCCAACATTTGTCTGGTACAAGAGATTCCTTTTGAGTGCGGTATAGACGTATATAAGTCTTTCACGTCTAGAGTGACAAGGATAGATGATTCTGATAGAGGACCCAAAGAGTGTACCTTTTCTAGAAAATCACCAGTGTCAAGTATGAAAGAGGGTGTTTTCCGATCCAACGGGGTAAGGATCTTCTCTAAGAATATTGATAGTGGTGAGAGGATGGATTCGGTAGAGGCCACTATAGGTCTGCCTGGGGGGTTTTCCAGACTCTTATGTATCTTGGGTAGTGTATAGAAAACAGGTGTAATCGGATTCTTTTTAACCAGATACTCTCTTGTTTTTGAGTCAATAACCCCTGAGTCAGAGTAGGTAGTCAAAACAACCTCAATTAAATTCCTAATTTCGCGTGTGGGATCGCCCGTTAATTTCATATATATGGAATCATCATTAAGCTGGCGAAAAATCTCCTTGCGATAATCGGATCTGTTCATGACGACTATAGAGCCCCCTTTGTCAGCTGGCTTAAGTATGATCATTTTATCCTCTCGAAGTGATCGCAGGGCTTGTTGGTCTAAGGGGCTAAGATTGGGATTGTAGTGTATTTTACCATTCTCCATATCATGTCTAAGTTTTTTGGAAGCGGAATCCACAAACTCAATAAATGCTTCCAAAGCATGAGATCCCCGTGGGGGAACATAAGTGCTTTTATTGCGGAGGCCTAGGATCGTGATAGAGAGAGATCGATGATCTCCTGGTGGATTTGCCCTATTGTATGGATTATTGGCAAAATGGACCTTAAGTCGCAGACTCCGAAAGAATCTTTGCAGTTCCATGTCCAGATTGAACGTATTCAGACGATATGCTGGACAGAACGACAAGCCCCTTTGGAGTAAATGGTATTCCGCTACACTTAGTGTTCGTGAAGATATGTTGGTGACCAATGGGCAAGTACCTGGGAGCGGGTCACCCTCTGGTCTGCGTCTCTTCTTGTGTTGTCCTCTCCGAATCCTCTTCCTCGTTGGCGCCTGGTTCTTTGGCCTAAAAAACGATTAGATCCTGGGCGAAAGTCTCTCTTTTCGGACTCGGATCCCGATGTAGATAGATCCGTGGAGGATCTATAGTTGGACCTGGTATAGGATGGACGAAAGGTATTAGTAAACTGCCAACGATATATACGGCCCTGTTCGTAGTCATCTGCGTCCCGTTGAAATTTTATTCTCTTTCTATGTTCGGTATCTTTCCTATGTTGATCAGTCACTGTTTTGATTTTTGCCTTTAAAGTAGCTAATTCCTCAGAGGTCCCTACTGAGGTAAGCTGAGTCTCAATATTAATGATTTCCTCCTTTGTTTTAGTAATGGCTAATTGAAGATGTTCAATCGTTAGAGTCATTAAGTCAAATGAGCATTTATTTAAGATCTGTTCAAATTTCAAGCAGAAATCTGTAGAGTCTCGAAAAAGAGTAGGTTGCAGCGGTACTCGTAGCCCTCTTGGGATCCTCTTCAGTCGTAAATACTCGGATAGAGTAGCATAATGTAGCTCGTAATTGATCTGGTGTCGAAGTTCCCTTTCTAGGTCCCTTCCCCTTGTCTCCCTAGGAGGAACTTTCAGAAAGTCACTAGGAAGATTCAATTTTGATAGAATATTAGTGGTCTCTTCGGTATTATAAGAAAAGGTACCGGTGGACATAGTTCACAGTGTGCATACGGAGGAATACGTGCAGAAAAAATATAACGTAGCACTACTGTGATGGTGCACAAGTAGGTTCCCAGCCCAATATAATATATAGAAAACTTGGCACTCAACTTGATGATATTGTTAAATCCGTCTTTATTGCAGTCAAAGTATAAAGTGGAGACGTTTCCGTCCGAACATGGACCTTCATCAGTCTGACGGCAATATGAAACAGTAAAAAGAAGTATATACAGTTTACATAGGAAATATAAACAAATAAAAATAAGGAAATAAATACAAAATAAGGACCATATAAGCTATAGTTAATATCACTAAACAAGGATGAGAAAAATAAGGGTGATCAAAATGAAATGAAAAAGTGTGAAAGGAAGTTCAAGTACCTACCCGACTGCTAATAAAAGATTGTATATATTTTTTCACTTTGAATGTGAATCGTGTAGGCTATATGCCTAAAGAAAAAATGTGGAAAGCTAAAGGTATGTACAGTGCAAAGTATTTGGTATACTCGGTAGGAGGCATATTTACCTTGGAAAGAATCGTATGAATGTATCTTTCATTAAGGTGGAAAATGAGATGAAATCTAAAGTAAGAAACCATATCCTTATAATTGTGGAAAGGGTGACCTAAACGTAAATATATGGACAAAGGTATACCTGTTTATCCAAATAGTAAAGCTTAGCGATCCAATAGGATTCTTAATGTGCCTGTATAGTATCTGTGGATATATAGGAAAATTCCATGCGGATAAAAATAAAAATAAGTCATACTAGTCAGCACTAGATTTATGAGATAATGGTGCCCCAGGAAAAGGTAATTATAGGTATAGGTTCCCTCAAGAGGTTCCCCTGTTCTGGGGTAATGAATGTTGTCAGTTGTGGGACAACATATAAGCGTATACTAATATCCACAAAGGCTTACGTCCATATGGTGGGTGATATAAGTATAGATACTTCGGTGACTCCCCTATTCTATGTAATATATAGCACCACATGTAAATAGCACTATGTAAAGTTTACAGGTATTAGCAAAGGAGACTTACTTGGGGTAGCGCCGATCTCTCCAGCATTGACGCGGTGTCCGCCGCTTGTCAGCTGGAGAGACCGCTAACCTCCATTTTTTAACCCCTTACTGCCATCGGACGTACTATCCCGTCCATGGTACCTGGGCCCGTATGACCGGGGACGGGATAGTACGTCATAGGCGATCAGCTGCGCTCCTGAGGGGAGCGCAGCTAATCGCCGCCGGGTGTCAGCTGATTATCACAGCTGACACCCATGACTGTGTGTCAGGAGCGGTCACGGACCGCTCCCAGGACATTAACCCCTTGCACACCGCGATCAAACATGATCGCGGTGTACTGGGGGCACAGGGGAGGATCGCGCAGGGTGGGGGCTCCCTGCGCGCCCCCCTGAGACCCTCAGAGCAGCGCGATGTGATCGCGCTGTTCTGAGGGCTTCCTCCCTCCTAGGACCCGGATCCAAGATGGCGCCGGGGTCCTGGAGGGAGGCGGCTACCTCAGTGCCTGCCGAGAGCAGGCACTGAGAAGCCTGCATCTATGCCTGTGCGATCGCTGGTGTGACAGAGTGCTGTGCACACTGTCACACCAGCGATCTGATAAAATACTGTGATGTCCCACCCTGGGACAAAGTAAAAAAGTTAAAAAAGTAAAAATAAACATGTGTAAAAAAAAAATCCAAAATAAATAAAAAAAAAAAAAAATATTCCCCAATAAATTCACTTCTTCCTGTAAATAAAAAAAACAAACAATAAAAGTACACATATTTGGTATCGCCGCGTCCGTAACGACCCCCCCTATAAAATTGTCCCACTAGTTAACCCCTTTAGTGAACACCTTAAAAAAAAAAAAAAAAAAACGAAGCAAAAAATCAATCCTTTATCATCATACCGCCGAACAAAAAGTGGAATAACACGCGATCAAAAAGACCGATATAAAAAAACATGGTACCGCTGAAAACGTCATCTTGTCCCGCAAAAAACGAGGCGTCATAAAGCATCATCAGCGAAAAAATAAAAAAGTTATAGCTCGCAGAATAAAGCGATGCAAAAATAATTATTTTTTATATAAAATTGTTTTTATTCTATAAAAGCGCCAAAACATGAAAAAATGAGGTATCGCCATAATCGTACTGACCCGAAGAATAAAACTGCTTTATCAATTTTACCACACGCGGAACGGTATAAACGCCTCCCCCAAAAGAAATTCATGAATTGCTGATTTTTGTTCATTCTAACCTCCCAAAAATCAAAATAAAAAGCGATCAAAAAACGTCACGTGCCCAAAAATGGTACCAATAAAAACGTCAACTCGTCCCGCAAAAAATAAGACCTCACATGACTCTGTGGGCCAAAATATGCAAAAATTATAGCTCTCAAAATGTGATGATGCAAAAACTATTTTTGCAATAAAAAGCGTCTTTTAGCGTGACAGCTGCCAATCATAAAAACCCGCTATAAATAGTAAATCAAACCCCCCTTTATCAACCCCTTAGTAAGGGAAAAATAATAAAATTAAAAAAAAAGTATTTATTTCCATTTTCCCATTAGGGTTAGGGTTAGGGTTGCGGCTAAAGTTAGGGTTAGGGTTGGCGCTAAAGTTAGGATTAGGGTTAGGGTTGGGATTAGGGGTGTGTTAGGGTTAGGTTTGTGGTTAGGGTTGGGACTAGGGTTAGGGGTGTGTTGGGGTTAGGGTTGGAGTTAGAATTGGGGGGTTTCAGCTGTTTAGGCACATCAGGGGCTCTCCAAATGTGACATGGCGTCTGATCTCAATTCCAGCCAATTCTGCGTTGAAAAAGTCAAACGGTGCTCCTTCACTTCTCAGCTCTGCCATGCGTCCAAACAGTAGTTTATCCCCACATATGGGGTATCAGCGTACTCTGGACCCCAAGAGTTATTGTGCAATTTGTCCTATTTCTTCTGCTACCCTTGGGAAAATAAAAAACTGGGGGCGAAAATATCATTTTTGTACAAAAAAAAATATTTTTTTTTTTTACGGCTGTACATTATAAACTTCTGTGAAGCACTTGGGGCTTCATAGCGCTCACCACACATCTAGATAAGTTCCTTGTGGGGTCTATTTTCCAAATGGGGTCACTTGTTGGGGATTTCCACTGTTTAGGCGCATCAGGGGCTCTCCAAATGCGACATGACGCCCCCAGACCATTCCATCAAAGTCTGCAATCCAAAACGTCACTACTTCCCTTCCGAGCCCCAACGTGTACCCATACAGTAGTTTTCTCCCACATATTGGATATCAGCGTACTCAGGACAAATTGGACAACAACTTTTGGGGTCCAATTTCTCCTGTTACCCTTGTAAAAATAAAATATTGGGGCAAAAAAATCATTTTTGCAAAAAAAAAAAAGGATTTTTTATTTTTACGGCTGTGCGTTATAAACTTCTGTGAAGCACTTCGGGGTTCAAAGTGCTCACCACACATCTAGACAAGTTCCTTGTGGGTCTATTTTCCAAAATGGGGTCACTTGTGGGGGGTTTCCACTGTTTAGGCTCATCTGGGGCACTGCAAACGGAACATGACCCCCATCAACGTCTGCATTCCAAAACGTTACTACTTCCTTTCCAAGCCCTGCCGTGCACCCAAACAGTTCCCCCCCCCCCACATATGGGGTATCAGCGTACTCAGGACAAATTGGACAACAACTTTTGGGTTCCAATTTCTTCTGTTACCCTTGTGAAAATAAAATATTGGGGACGAAAAAATCATTTTTGTAAAAAAAAAAAAGATTTTTTATTTTACGGCTGTACGTTATAAACTTTAGTGAAACACCTGGGGGTTAAAAGTTCTCACCACACATCTAGATAAGTTCCTTGAGGGTCTAGTTTCCAAAATGGCGTCATTTATGGGGGTTTCCACTGTTTAGGCAGATCAGGAGCTCTCCAAACACGACATGGCGTCCAGCCAATTCTGCGTTGAAAAAGTCAGACGGCGCTCCTTCCCTTCCAAACTCTGCCATGCACCCAAACAGTGGTTTACCCCCACATATGGGGTATCAGCGCACTCAGGACAAATTGCACAATAACTTTTGGAGTCTTGTTACCCTTGGAAAAATAAAAATTGGGGTGAAAAGATCATTTTTGTGGAAAAAATATGATTTTTAAATTTTACGGCTCTACGTTATAAACTTGTGTGAAGCACTTGGGGTTCAAATTGCTCACCAAAGATCTAGAAAAGTTCCTTAGGGGGTCTAGTTTCCAAAATGGGGTCATTTGTGGGGGGTTTCCACTGTTTAGGCACATCAGGGGCTCTCTAAATGCAACATGGCATCCAATCTCAATTCCAGCCAATTTTGGTTGGAAAAAGTCAAATGGTGCTCCTTCCATTCCGAGCTCTGCCGTGCGCCCAAACAGTGGTTCCCACCCACATATGGGGTATCAGCGTACTCAGGACAAATTGGACAACAACTTATGTGGTCCAATTTCTCCTGTTACCCTTGAGAAAATAAAAAATTAGTGACTAAATATAATTTTTGTGGGAAAAAAATAGGATTTTTTATTTTCATGCCCGGGCATTATAAACTTGTGTGAAGCACTTGGGGGTTCAAAGTGCTCACCAAAGATCTAGATAAGTTCCTTAGGGGGTATAGTTTCCAAAATGGGGTCACTTGTGGGGGGTTTCCACTGTTTAGGCTCATCTGGGGCACTGCAAACGGAACATGACCCCCATCAACGTCTGCATTCCAAAACGTTACTACTTCCTTTCCAAGCCCTGCCGTGCACCCAAACAGTTCCCCCCCCCCCCCACATATGGGGTATCAGCGTACTCAGGACAAATTGGACAACAACTTTTGGGTCCAGTTTCCTTGGGAAAATTCAAAAATTTGGGACTAAAAAATCATTTTTGTGGAAAATTGTTTTTTGTTTTTTTTTCACACCCAGGCATTATAAGCTTTTGTGAAACACTTGGGTTCAAAGTGCTCACAACAGATCTAGATAAGTACCTTAGGGGGTCTAGTTTCCAAAATGGTGTCACTTGTGGGGGTTTCCACTGTTTAGGCGCATCAGGGGCTTTCCAAACACGACATGGTGTCCAATCTCAATTCCAGCCAATTTTAGTTTGAAAAAGTCAAACGGCGCTCCTTCCCTTACGAGCTCTGCCGTGTGCCCAAACAGTGGTTTTCCCCCACATATTGGGTATTGGCGTACTCAGGAGAAATTGCATAACAACCTTATCTGTCCATTTTCTCATTTTACCCTTGTGAAAATAAAAAAAAGTTTGTAAAAGATCATTTTTGTGGCTAAAAAGTTAAATATTCATTTTTTCCTTCCACGTTGCTTTAGTTCCTGTGAAGCACCTGAAGGGTTAATAATCTTCTTGAATGTGGTTTTGAGTACCTTGAGGGGTGCAGTTTTTAGAATGGTGTCACTTTTGGGTATTTTCTGCCATATAGACCCCTCAAAGTGACTTCAAATGAGAGGTGGTCCCTAAAAAAAAATGGCTTTGTAAATTTTGTTGTAAAAATGAGAAATCGCTGGTCAACTTTTAACCCTTATAACTTCCTAACAAAAAAAAATTTTGGTTCCAAAATTGTGCTGATGTAAAGTAGACATGTGGGAAATGTTATTTCTTAACTATTTTATGTGACATATTTCTCTGTTTTAAGGGAATAAAAATTCAAAGTTTGAAAATTGTAAAATTTTAAAAATTTTCGCCATATTTGCGTTTTTTTCAAAAATAAACGCAAGTTATATCGAAGAAATTTTACTTCTAACGTGAAGTACAATATGTCACGAGAAAACAATCTCAGAATCGCGAAGATCCGTTGAAGCGTTCCAGAGTTATAACCTCATAAAGAGACAGTGGTCAGAATTGTAAAAATTGGCCCGGTCATTAACGTGCAAACCACCCTTGGGGGTGAAGGGTTAAAAGGAAGAGGCGGGACTAGGTGACGTCCTCAATGAGATCGCGTCACCGGAAGTGACGCGTCCCCTGTGATCGCGGTCCTGGGAGCAACGCCCAGCAAAAACGTCACTGTGAGCGTCACCGGAAGTGACGCGTCACATGCGAGGAGGGCATTAAGGATGACGCTTAGTAAAATACGTCACTGGAGGTGACGATTGCGGTTCAACCATGCTTGTGCTTGCGTTTCACATGCTATATATTGTATTTGTTCACTAGATGTGTGGTTTTATGTTGTAGGAAGATATAGGTGCCTGAGTATTGTAATATCAGGAGAGAAAAAAAAGGGGGGGAGGGAAAAAAAATAAAAAATATAAATAAATTGCATTGGAATAATAGTTCAGAAGGGAAAGGAAGGGGAGACATGCGCTAGGCATATTCTCAACTCACCGGCAGCACAAAAGAGTTGCAGCGCTTTGGGCCAGGAGCAGGTTTTTAGGGCAAGTGGTATCTAAGGGGGACTGTCATGGAAATATATATGTATTCCATATATTCAAAGTATATTCACATATATGTATTCACAGTTCACAGTTAGATAGATCTCACTTGCTAAAAAACCCTGTGCTCACATATTTCTAGGCCAGCTATAATCAGTCGTTTTAAAGAAATCTGGCCTTCATAAGGCCTTCGTAAAGGAACAAATGCATGAAGTACAAAAAGTCCTATTAGATATCTGTTGTTTACATTACAGTCATGCAAGACAACTAGGTCAAGAGAATATAAACAATAATTCTGCAACTTCAGCTCTTTTAATCATGATTATCATAATTATCATATTTACACTAGAACAGCCAATAATCTAGCAGCTTTTAATTGTATGTTAATTGACAACCAGCCCCTTCTTGTAAACGTATAAAACCTTGAATGAATAATAAATGTATGTCTTTGACGAACTGTTATACTAACACTTGCGTTGTGGACAGTCCTCATTTCGTTCTGAGCGCTCAAAAAGACATTATATAGAGATTTGGACATGGCAAGCAGCAAACACTGAAGGATATTTTTATCCTAATTAAATTTCCATATCAATACAGGCACATTAAGAATCCTATTGGATCGCTAAGCTTTACTATTTGGATAAACAGGTATACCTTTGTCCATATATTTACGTTTAGGTCACCCTTTCCACAATTATAAGGATATGGTTTCTTTACTTTAGATTTCATCTCATTTTCCACCTTAATGAAAGATACATTCATACGATTCTTTCCAAGGTAAATATGCCTCCTACCGAGTATACCAAATACTTTGCACTGTACATACCTTTAGCTTTCCACATTTTTTCTTTTTTAGCATATAGCCTACACGATTCACATTCAAAGTGAAAAAATATATACAATCTTTTATTAGCAGTCGGGTAGGTACTTGAACTTCCTTTCACACTTTTTCATTTCATTTTGATCACCCTTATTTTTCTCATCCTTATGTTTAGTGATATTAACTATAGCTTATATGGTCCTTATTTTGTATTTATTTCCTTATTTTATTTTTGTTTGTTTATATTTCCTATGTAAACTGTATATACTTCTTTTTACTGTTTCATATTGCCGTCAGACTGATGAAGGTCCATGTTCGGACCGAAACGTCTCCACTTTATACTTTGACTGCAATAAAGACGGATTTAACAATATCATCAAGTTGAGTGCCAAGTTTTCTATATATTATATTGGGCTGGGAACCTACTTGTGCACCATCACAGTAGTGCTACGTTATATTTTTTCTTCAGACATGGACTGACAGCAGCAGGGAATGCCATGGCATGCATCCTGCTGTTTTCTTGGGCTACGAATGTTCAGTTCCCAGCTCCCCCATTCCTGGGGATTGCAGCAAACATGACTCAAAATATGACTCTCATGTGGGTATATCCGGATTCGCCAGACTATCAGGAATCTTTAGATGCCCTCATCGAACCGATTAACAGAGCTCTGCGAGCCGTACAATATAAAAATTAGTCTTTACCTCGCTTAGACCTTCACAGGGATCAAACGTCTTCACAGGGCTTTTTACCAACCCCCTGAGTTGCTGACATAGGTCACAGATATAGTAGTTGCCGAATAAATGATTCTCGGAGCTAAAACCGTTTAATCACGGTGTCCTTTGACCACATTCTAAAAATAGAGTGGACGGAGTCTCCAACAATGGATCCTATATTACAGCTCGCTTATTAACCTCTACTGTCTTTGACTGACGGCTTGTTTATTAAAATCTCCACTGTCCGTCCAATTGGCCCGCGGTCAGTCTTTTGAGGTTTCCGGGACAACTCTCTTCCCTTCTCTCAATGTAGAAAAAAATCTCCAGCGCAAAAATGGATAAAAATTCAATTTTTATTGGATAAAATTAAAATCCATCTTGATAGAAAAAAGACATATACAAGTGCGGTCCCTGGTGGTCTGAAACCGACGCGTTTCGACCTAGCAGGTCTTATTCAAGATGGATTTTAATTTTATCCAATAAAAATTGAATTTTTATCCATTTTTGCGCTGGAGATTTTTTTCTACATGTTTTGCTGCAGCCAACGCCTCTAATCAAGGTGGCTCCGTGCGCATGAGGATTCTGATCTACTTTGAGATTGAAAATCTTCTGGACTACTGCTGAGACTGGTGAGCTGACTATTTTCCTGCTTTTTCCCTCTTTTTCCCTGCTTACACATCCCTTCTCTCAATGTCACCTAGGTGATCACAGCATGATGTTCGGTCTAGGGCCCTAGCCAAGATCAATCAAGACAATAGCTTACCTCACTGGGTGATTAGTCTGGATTACCAAATAGCCTGGGCCAGGGATTATGAGTACATTCATCCCTAGATACAGTGGACGACGACGCTCTTATAGCTCCAACGCCATTATCATCAGCAGAGCCCTATGGCTCCGAGGGTGGCGAGCAGATTCCCCTCGAAGAAGTCTCTAACTTCCTTAAGCTCTTCCATTCCTGGGAACGCAGACCCTCACGGTCCAAACTCGAAGGTACTCCTTCCCACAAGTTTCTCAGTATTGCAGTATCTGGAAGACTCGGACAGGGTAGGCATCCAGCTACTCCTGCTTTACCAGGTCCGGCTGACGGGTATTCTCGACCATGGTCTGAAATTGCTGGTTTCCAGATACGGACATGCAATTCCTGTTTCTCTCGCCAACTCGTTTCTCCGGTCCCGTCTTTTAGGACAAAAGGGAACAGGCGGCCCAACCTTATTAGGTCATTTCATGTACTCCGCTTCTATGGATCCATTCTCTCGTTCCCACACACACACACAGACAGGTTCGAACTGTCTTTCCCAAACCTGTTCGAGGACGGAACCATACGTCCCATACTTGAAGTAAATCTGACGATCAAGTTCGTCAGGGTGCATCTCTTCAAGATGGATTTTTCCCTACGTTATCACCTCTCATTCCTATCCTTCCCAACCCGACAAGGTTTTCCCCGCTTCTCCATCACAGAAGGCTGTTCTCCAACGTCATGGCAGTCGTTATGTCTATCCCGTGTTCTCGGGGCATAGTGATTCCACTCTACCCAGGTGACCTCCTTTTCAAGAGATCGCACGTTCAAGCCTGTGCAGACAGGGTCAGCATCACCTTGGACACTCTCACTCGTATTGGTCGGTTAGACAACTTGCGCAATTCCTTTTTCATCCCATCTCAGAGGATCCTCGTTTCAGGCCTGGTCACTTCCCGAGTGTGGATAAATAAATTAAAAAAAAAAAAATGGTGCCGACAATCCATCAGTACCATTCCCTTGTCTACGTCTCCATCGTCTGTAGCAGACATTGCAACCAGCGTGGGACGGATATCCATCCTCTCTGGACCGCTATTTTGCGCTAGTCTCTCTGGATCAGACGGTCTCTGAGGTAGTGGACGTTGTTGTCCTTAATAATTCAGAGAAAATACTTCCTGTTTCCGCGCTAGTGTTCACCACTGACGCCGGTCTCCTAGGTTGGAGAGTGCTTCCCTGCCTCCACACGGTCCAGGGACGCTTGCCTTTTGGGAATCAGGTCTCCTGATCAATTTTCTTGAGATCCGGGCAATCAGACTAGTCATCCAATTCCTGCCTGCTTCCCGATGGTCATTTCCCCGGATCCAATCTGTCCACACCATGGCTGTGGCATACATCTGTGGTCAGGAGGGCTCACGAACCACAGGAGCTATGCTTGATGTAGCTCGCAGTCTGCTAAAGGCCGATACAAACCATTTACCTTTTTTGTCGGCAGCTCACATTCTATGGGTAGGAAATTGGGCGTACTTTTTTTTTCTCAGCCGCCAGGGCCTGATCCCAGGACACTTATTTATTTCCCTGGCAGCCTTTTAGCACGGTTGGCAATGCTGGGTAACGCTGCATATAGACCTCAATGGCCTCTACGCTAAGCGCCAAAGTCCCGGCATTTCTAGATCCGTTCTGTGACCCAATTGTCCTCGGGTCAGATGACCAGGTGCTTCTGTGCCATCAGTTTCGCTTCTATTCCTTTTCTCCGTATCTTCTGCTAATTCCAAGTGTTTTCCAGAAGTTCAAGGCGGAGGGAATCCCACTGTTTTTTTTTGTCGCGCCAGTTTGAATACGACAAGCGCGGTACGTAGTTCTAGTGCATCTAGACCCCTACCTCTGCGGTTACCAAACCGTCCAGATCTTCTTTTCCAGAGCGCCAGGACTCGAGTGGGCTGGGCTTAACGACCTGAGCATTGACCGCCACACGTAGCGTTCACCATTATCGTCAATGTCCAGAAATTTACTCTCAGGCGTATTTACCATCGTATTTAAGAAAGCTTTGTTCCCTTGGTGTTTTTAACAGCCACGTTTGTTTCCCACTTGTGTTTGCCATTTCGTACATATTGGAGTCCCTCCAAAAGGTTTCCATTCAAGCCTGGCACTGTTTTCTCTCAATGCTAGCCACCCTGTTTTCTTCTGATCACAGGTGCTTTACAAGTGGTCTTCTTCAAACTTCTGTAAGATGTATCTATCATTCTTCCTTTTTGGAAAGCTTCCGTTCTGGTGACTGTAACAAACACTTCCAGAACAGCGCCTTTCTCCAAATAGGTTTTTTCTCTCTATGTTTCCAAAGTGACACAGAAAAGGTCTACCTGCCTTTTAAAAAAAAAAACAAAAAAAACCTGCAGTAGCCTGATATATCTGCTCTCCAATTTAAGAAGCTTTCCGAGTTTGAGGTCTCCTATCCCTGCGAACCTCATAGTATCTCCACTACGTCAGTACGGCGTCCTAGGTCATTTGGCCCCGGTCGTCGATACAGCAAGGTTGCAGGGCTGCAACTTGGGCCAGTCTTCTCATGTTAGTTAATCATTACACTTAAGCCTTTTCAGAAGCTAGCCTTAGCAGATAGATTCTGCAATCAACAGCAGCGCATCTGTACGCCAGATTATTCGCTGCGTATATTAAAGTTTCGGCTGTCGTGCTGTTTCCCACCCATGGACTGCTTTAGGACGTCCCATGGTTTATGTCTCCCAATGAGGCGAAGGAGAAACAGGGATTTTTGTGTACTCACCGTAAAATCCTTTTCTCCGAGACGCTCATTGGGAGACACAGCACCCACCCTTTTTAGTCTAACGACTTCTGTTTGTCTCTTTCAGCCGATGTGGTGATCACTGATATTATGTGAATGATCGTACCTTGATATGATGTTGATCTTCTCCTACTGCTTTTGCACCGAACTGGTTCAGGCTGGAGCCAGCAGAGGGTGTATACTGCGGAGGAGGAGCCAATCTTTGTGTATTAGCTTAGTGTCCTCCTAGTGGCAGCAGCATAACACCCATGGTTTGTGTCTCCCAATGAGCGTCTCGGAGAAAAGGATTTTACGGTGAGAAGTACTTCCGATATTTTGTTCCCATAGACTTACATTGGATTTCAGGTATCGGAAGTATCGGAATGCTCAACCCTAGTGAGTACACAAAAATCCCTGTTTCATCGTCCCCAAACATCCTTTCAATTGATGGGATAAGAAAATATCAACATAAACTTGTGCATTTATTGAAGATGTAATGACAGCCTTTCTCCCCAGTGCCTTTACCTGACATGCAGCCCCATATCATCAATGACTGGAAATTTGCATGTTCTCTTCAGGCAGTCATCTTTATAAATCTCATTGGAATGGCACCAAACAAAAGTTCCAGCATCATCACCTTGCCCAGTGCAGATTCGGTATTCATCACTGAATATGACTTTCATCCAGTCATCCACAGTCCACGATTGCTTTTCCTTAGCCATTGTAACCGTGTTTTTTTCTGTTTAGGTGTTAATGATGGCTTTCGTTTAGCTTTTCTGCATGTAAATCCCATTTCCTTTAGGCGGTTTCTTACAGTTCGGTCACAGACGTTGACTCCAGTTTCCACCCATTCGTTCCTCATTTGTTTTGTTGTGCATTTCCTGTTTTGGAGACATATTGCTTTAAGTTTCTGGCCTTGACACTTTGATGTCTTCCTTGGTCTACCAGTATGTTTGCCTTTAACAACCTTCCCATGTTGTTTGTATTTGGTCCAGATTTTAGACACAACTGACTGTGAACAATCAACATCTTTTGCAACATTGCGTGATGATTTACCCTCTTTTAAGAGTTTGATAATCCTCTCCTTTGTTTCAATTGACATCTCTGCTGGAGCTATGATTCATGTCAGTCCACTTGGTGCAACAGCTCTCCAAGGTGTGATCACTCCTTTTTAGATGCAGACTAACGAGCAGATCTAATTTGATGCAGGTGTTAGTTTTGGGAATGAAAATTTACAGGGTGATTCCATAATTTTTTCCCTCAGAATTGAGTGATTCCATAATTTTTACCCTATGCTTGGTTAAAAAAATAACCATTACTGACTACCACATTATTTGTTCTTGATTTGTTTTAGTGTTCTTAAAGCCAGAAAGTTGCCATTTGAAATGACTTCAGTTTTGTGCCATGTCTGTGATCTGTTTTTTTTTTTCAACAAAACGAAACAACTGAATGAACATCCTCCAAGGCCGGTGATTCCATAATTTTTCCCAGGGGTTGTATTAGTGCCTTCTGTACTACTACAAAGGGCCCAATTCATTAAGACTAGCATTTTGTAAAACACATTGATAGTGAATGTTGCCATGAGATGCACCAAATTCATAGAGGTGTGCCTCTTTAATTTGGTGCAGCTTTCAACTATGATGGGCCAATGCTAGAAATGTATGTAAGCCATGGGCTGCCATAAATTTGTCAGAATTTATACCCAGTGCTGCCCGAGCTCCATTTAATTAAAATAGAAGTCCCAATTATTTGTATAACATAATAAACATTAGGATACAATGCAGTTTGTTTCGATACTCTAGGAAACCATTATGTAGTAATATAGAATTCCTGAGTATTTTGGCTGCGGTAGAGCTTTTTCCACTATGGCCTATAATTTACATATGACTGCTGAGACCACTCCAAACTTGCACGAGCATATCATTAACTGAAAACTGAAAAGATTAAACAGCCACAAGATGGATTTCATCAACCAAGGTATTGTTTTATTCAGTATAATGTTGCCGACCTGACACTATCTGTAGGTTACTGTGACAGGTTCCCTTTAATCTATTTTTTTCTTTTTCTTTGAGCCTACGAACTAACCGGCAGATAGTTGCTAATTGAATTGATAGGTACTTTTACTCCTAATGCTAAAAATAGCTGGTTTAAATTAAAAAGCATCTTTAGAAGGATTAATGAGGGAATACATGGTGTGAGTTTATGGCGTGCTACTAATATGTAATGTTATTTGCAGTGCAGAGGGCACTTCTCGCATAGATCACACAGAAGAAATGGAGCTGCTTCTTGAGAATTATTACAGACAAGCAGAAGATCTGGCAAATGTTGCCAGGGAATTGCGTGTGCTAATTGATGACTCCGAAAGTGTGATTTTTATTAACTTGGACAGGTCAGTCTATATGTCTATTATCTTGTATGTGATGTGTGTGAGTAAGTATGCATGTATATAATTTATATAGTTTGGGGTTGGCTTTTTGTGTACTTTTCCTATAACATGTGGTCAAAAGTATTGGGACACAACTTAATTTTGAATTCAGGTTTTTCATTCAGTCCCATTGAACAGGTGTATAAAATACATCGCCTAGCCATGCAGCCTGCCTTTGTCTGCTGGACGAAGGGTCGTTCTAAAGAGCTCACTAGATTCGTGTTATAAGGGCGGAATCACACCCGGTGCGGCCGCTGGCACTCGGAAAGGAACGTGCGGTTGCATGTGTTTCTATGCAGCCGCACGCTCCGGTCCGAGTGCCGGCGGCAGTACCGGGTGTTCATGCGAGAGACTCGCGTGAGTCTCTCGCAAGTGTGATCCCGGCCTAAGATGTAACAGATCAATTAGTGAAATTTCTTTCCTCCTAACTTGTATTCCACAGTTAGTTGTGAGTGTGTATTATTGATAAGTGGAAGCGTTAAGGAACCACAACAACTTGACCAAGAAGTGACAAAATACAGAGTGACAAGAGAGCTGAGGTTCCTTAAATCCCCAATGCTCTGTCAACATCAGCACAAAAACTGCACTGGGAATAATGGGTTTCCATGACCGAGACGATGCATGCCAGCTTTGTATGAACAAGCACAATGCCAAACATCGGATGGAGTACTGTAAAGCCCCCGTCACTGGACACTGGAGCAGTGGAAATGTGTTCGATGGTGTGACAAATTATGCTTCTTTATCTGCCAGTTTTATGTACGAGTCTGGGCTTGGCGAATAGCTGCAGAGCATTACCTGTCAGACTGCATTGTTCAACTGTGAAGTGTGGTAATGGAGGGATAATGCTATGGGGTTGTTTTTCAGGGGTTTGTCTAGCCCCCTTAATTCCAGTGAAGAGAAGTCAGAATATCAAGGCTGATCTACATGAGAATTTGCCTCCAGAGCTTATTTGAAATAGAAGGGGGAGTTACCAGTGTGATATGTAATGGCCGCTCTGCTGATCTGACTGCAGAGCTGTGTGTGATTATAAGGCTATGCTCACACGTTACTTTTGTTGCTGCTTTTTATTCAAATTAAAAGCTGCTTTTAACAATACTAGCAAAAGCTATGAGACTTCAGAAATCTCATGCACGCTCTTGTTTTATTTTTCATAACTGGATTACAAAATTGCTGCTTTTTTAAAACTGCAGCGTCACTTCTTGCAGCGTTTTTGCACCCATAGAAAGCAATGAGCAAACACAAAAAAAAACATTACCAGACTAATGTGTGAAATTGAATGATCCCGACGATCCTGTGAAGGTAAACTGTGCCGAAGCAACTAAATGCACTGCCAAGATCTTGGGTAACCTATTCCTGACCACTTCAACTCCTCCCTATCCGCCCTTGCTTTTCTTGAACTCCTGAACTTTTTTGTTCAGAATAGTCACTATTTTTTTTTTTTTTAGACAAGGAAAAAAAAGTCCACTAAATAATTTGATCAAATTTCCCTTTTTTCCCAAAAAAGATTTCATGGTTTCACATACATCTTGTATTGGTGGTCTAACACCCTGCATTGTTCATTCTTGTATGATGGAAGCAAAGCTGAACTTTGGGATCCAGAAAAAAGCAGCAAAAAAGCTGCTAGCATTACAGTGGATGGGCAGTTCACACCCAACACTACAATCCTGGGTTGAACTAGTCAATTCAATAATACCGTATGAAAAAAATGGTGTAGCAGAAAAGAGACTGCACGCTAAAATTCAAAGTGATTTGGGATTTCTGGAATTCATTCCTTACAATTTCTTTACATAGATTAAATATTTGCATTGGGATGTCAATTCAAACTGTACTGACTCTAATATACTATTTGTTATAAATTTGCGGTCTGTATTATAAGAAAAGATAGATCTTTGCTGAAACAAACTGGGCAGCTTATTATAAGATTAAGGTTTCAACGTTTTAGTTATATTACTGTACTAAATCGCAATATCTCAACAATAATGGCACTCACAAAAGTATAAGAAAATCTTCTGTATCTTCAATTGTTTATAATGATTTATACCTGTTTTACAGTAGTGTTTAATAAAAAAAAAATAAAAAAACCTGCTTTTTGGCTGCAGGAAAAAAAATTGCAAAAAAAACAATCTGTGAATATAGCCTGACACATCTGCAGGTTCCTCTCAGCTTCCATCTCACAGACAGGGTTTTATTAGTGTTACAATACAGCAGAGCTGCAACTAACATGTCTGCTATGAGACAAAGTTCAGTTCTCCTGTTCTGTGTTAGTTACATGTCTCACCCTGGTAACACTCCTTTCATTTATAATATCTGGAGGCAGATTAGTGTCCGGCTCAAATCCCTGAACAGCTCAATTACCGTATATACTCGAGTATAAGCCGAGATTTTCAGCCCATTTTTTTAGGCTGAAAGTGCCCCTCTCCGCTTATACTCGAGTCACCCCACCAGTCTTCCCTCTTCCCCGGTCCATCTCTCTTCCCCGGGGGTGTTTCTTACCCCCTCCTTCAAAGCAGCAGCGGCAGAGCAGCACAATCCTGGCATGTATTGAGGTAGCGGCGTGCCGGTACTGTATGGAGCAAGCATTAGCCGTACGCAGGTGGAGGTTGCGGGTGGCCTGAGTCCCGGAGGTAGCAGCGTGCTGGTAACTTATGTAGCAAGCGGTAGCTGTACCAGGTGGAGGTTGCGGGCTGCCTGTCTTTTCACTGCCGCACGCTTCACTTCCGGTCCCGCTCATTATGGCTTATGAATATTCATGACGTCACCGAGAGTGAAACGTGTGGCACTGAAAATACAGGCCGCTCGCAACCTCCACCTGCCATACAGCTTCCGCTTGCTCCATGAGTTTCCAGCACGCTGCTACCTCCGGGACTCAGGTCGCCTGCCACCTCAACCTGCATTATGGCTACTGCTTGCTCCACAAGTTACCGGCACGCCGCTACATCCAGGACTCAGGCCGCCCGCAACCTCCACCTGCTGTACCGCTTGCTCCATAAGGTACCGGCCCGCCGCCACCTTCGGGCTCAGTACATGCCAGGATTGCGCTGCTCCGCCCCCGCTGCTGCAGTGAAGGAGTGGATAAGAAACAACCCAGGGGAAGAGAAACGGACCGGGGGAGAGGGGAGACAGACCACTCCAGGATGGCGCTGCTGTGAAGAAGTGGGTAAGAAACACCCCAGTGGGAGACTCACGGACCGACGGGGAGAGGGGAGACTCGCAGACCCAGTAGCGGCTACATCCCCCCCTCAGCCTATACTTGAGTCAATAAGTTTTCCCGGGTATTTTTAGATAAAATTGGGTACCTCGGCTTATACTCGGGTCAGCTTATACTCGAGTATATACGGTATGTATTAAAAAAATGGATTTAACTGGAATAAAACATCATTTTGAAGGTAGAAATGACTGGATGTTGGTGATTTTGGTTAAGTACTGTACAGCAACCGCAATAGTGACCTCAATAAATATATTTTTTTATACAAAAATCATGATTACTCCTTGGGGATATTACTGATAGGGGTCTCCTGATGGATGGCCAGAGGTTAAAGGGAGTCTGTCAGCCCCAAAACTGAAATTGAACTATTGAGACCTTCATATAGGGGACTCTATAAAAATCATAAAGATTTTAGTAAATGTTTTAGAGAAAACCAGTGCTGCCTGATCGAAGTCTCCAGACCTGCCGATACTGACACTGCAGGAGCTGAACACCCGCATACAGTGCCAATGAGAGCAGGAGTAGAGTTCCCTTCCCCCTCTAATGTACGGTATATAGCAACCCTCTGCTACCCACAGGATCAAAGGAGAGGAGAGAACAGCGCACCTTCACTGACCTGCAGGAGGCGCATGTGTGCACGCAGTGTCAGTGTGCATATTCTCATCCATGTCCTTTCAGCATGGGCAGCGCTGCTTTGTACTCCTGTGTGTAAGTGAGCAGCCACTACACACAGGAGAGGGGGATGAGCACTTCTCCTCTGCAGAAACTGATATTGTCAGTACTTGGTTGCGGCTGTGTAAGTACTTGCAGGGGTGGAGAGTTTGACAGATAGCTCTCCATAGTGAGCTCTGCCAATCACCATGAGTGGAGGAGTGTTGTAATTGATGGCTTAAAATGTACCATACCAAGGGCACACCAAAGCCCACTCATTTACATATGTGACAAAACTGTTTTTTTTTTTTATATAAACACATTTCCTAAAATCTACATAAACAGTATAGGCACTGTCACACTTAGCGATCGCACTAGCGATCACGACAACGACACAACCTGGCGAGATCGCTAGTGCGATCGCTATATGATCGCTAGTTAGCTTCCAAACACAAAGATCTCATCAGAGATCAGCGATCTGTATAACGACCTCTGCGGTCGTTGGGAAAACCTAGTCCCACCTGTGACACTGGTAAAGTCGTTCATAAAGGGTGTCACACTCAGCGATTTAGGCTCACCAGCGGGACACCAACGACCAAAAAACGGCTCAGAACGTTCATGAGCGATCAGCGACATCTCAGCGGGGGCCACATCGCTGCTACATGTCACACACAGCTGCGTCACTAACGAGATCGCTGCTGCGTCATAAAATCGCTGACGCTTTAGCGATCTCGTTAGCAATTTCGCTTAGTGTGACAGTACCTTATGATTTTTATAGGGGCTAAGTCTCCTATATGAAAGTGTAAATATTAAAATCTCCGTTGTGGGGGTGACACTCCCTTTAAAAAAGAGAGAAAGGGTTGTACGGCTGTTGTGGAAAGTAACACTTATTTTTGTTTAATACCAATTCTTTCTTTCAGCTGCAGATGGAAGGAAGAGAGCCACAGTATTCATTACTGATGGGTAGGCGGAGCCCCAGATCAGGATGTTACCTCAGATCAAAAGAGTGATGACTGGCTGGCCCCTCCAGCTCGGGCTCCTCCTACTCAGCTCCAGTCTAAGATTTGAGGTCCAGAGGATGGTCGCTGCTAATGCAGCTCCTCAGAAGATTTTATTATTTTAATATTCGGACAGGAGACTTGGATCACTAGTTGGTCTAGAGGTCTCAGGGGTACCAGCGCTGCTGTACCCCAACCTCTCCCTTGGCGGATCTGTATTTACTCAAAGTCCCTGCAGAATCCTTGCCGGCCCTGGGGGATGAGGAGAGCTTCCCTGGCGGGACGCAAACCACACGTGCGGTCACTGCGTTCTTCGCCCTGGGGGGAAGCATGGGCACAGCGCCAGAAACCCCTGAGGGTCCCTGTGGCGCCTTGGCTGGTGAGTACTCCACACAAATTTTAATGATATAATTATGTGTGAGTGCTTTAGCGTCTGAATGAGCAGCGCTATTACTTGTGTCAGTATGCTTCAGCGCTGCTGTGACAGCGCTACTACATGTATGTCAGTATGCTTCAGCGCTGCTGTGACAGCGCTGTTACAAGTAGATGTGGTGATTTTTTGTCCGCAGGCAGATACCTGCAGGACAGAGAGGGAGCAGGAGCGGGGGAGTTCGCGCTCATTATTCGAGCTGGCGGGGGGCGTGGCCTAAATATTCCCGGTCTTATGAGCAGGAAGACGCGCGCTCTGGCGTTTCTCCTGCGACCCCCTCACTGTGGCGGCCATTACTCAGGCTCCTGGGCTCCTCGGACCGCTCCTCTCCTCATAAGACACCACGGCCAGCTGGGTGAGTGCTGATTCCTCACCCCGCAGCGCAGCGATCGCTATCCTGCAGCTGCAGTCTCATCAGAGACATAAAAATTGGCTGGGGCTCACAAATATATATATATTGTGGTGAGTTTGCAATATTAACCCCTCTGAGGGTTATTTCTACCAGCTAAAATTTGCTGACTGAATACCGCTGGGGTAACCCTGCTTGGTGGAGCGTTAACCCTTCAGCGTTTGAAAAAAAAAAAAAAAAAAACCGCATAGTTTTTTGCTGGTATTACCGCTTTGACCTGCTCATACAGGTGAGACATGTCTGAACAGAGTTCAGATGCCGCGGATCACGTCCCAGTGCCATTGCGGCAATCAGATACGCAGACCTCCACAGCGTCTAGCGCTGCGGTCGACAGCGGTGGAAAATTGGATGATATCGCTCGATCGATTAATAACTTGTCTGACCTTTTAGGTCAATATGTGTCTGCTAATTCCTCTCAGAGGAAGCGACGCAGGCCGTTACCGGCCTCTACACGGAGCGAGTCAGATGTATCTGATATTGGGCAGAGTTCCCCTTTAAATTCGGATGGAGAAATATCCGATTCAGATGCGGACGAGCCGCAGGGGCGTTCCTCTATGGCGAAGCGTACGGAGGCATTAATTGAAGCCATGAGAGATATACTACAGTTACCGGAGGAGGTAACTAGTCGTCCTGGTAAATCAGCACGCATGTTCCAGGAGTCCCGTGCTTCGCGCACAACATTGCCAGCTCTGGATGAGCTTAATGGTGTAATAGAGGAGGAACGTCTATGTCCAGATAAGCGTTTTCATGGAACGCATTTCTTTGATACACTTTATCCTTGCTCTGCGGAGTTAAAGGCTAATTGGACTTCTGCTCCTGAAGTGGATGTGTCTTTGTCTCAGCTTAGTAAATCCTCTCTACTCCCTATTAAGGGAAAAGCGAGCTTACAGGAGCCTTTGGATAGAAAGGCAGAATTGGCGGCAAAAGCAAGCTATGAGGCTGCGGGTCATGGATTTCGAGCAGTGCTAGGATCCATGTGTGCTGCTAGAGCTTCTCTAAGCTGGTTGGCACGTCTGAAGACGGAGTTGCAAAATGAATCTCCGTTATCTGAGATACGGGAAACTTGTGAATGGTTAGAAACGGCAGCCTGTTATATCTTTGATGCCGGTCTGGATACGGCATCTCTGCTGGCCAAAGCGCAAGCTTCAGCGGTCACAGTCAGAAGAGCTTTATGGCTCAGACAGTGGGCCGGGGACGCAGTTTCCAAACAAGGGTTGTTGGCCTTACCTTACAAGGGTGGCCATCTTTTTGGATCCGACCTCACAGAGCTGATTTCCAAGGCTAAGGCGAAGGAATCAGCATTACCACAGCGAAGGGCCATGGCCTCGGTGTCCAGTAAGCCTGGTGTCTATAGTGGTCGGCGGTCCTTTCGGGGCCGAGGACGATCTAGTCACTCCTCGTGGGGATCGGGTCGTCCTTCTTTCTCAGGAAAGAAATCCTCTCAGAAAACTCGTACTCCCTGGAAGCAGAGTTTCCGCCAGGACAAGCGGGAACTTGACAAGAAACCCGCAAAGTCGGATTGACGCCAGGGGTCCACTCGAGGATTCTCGAGTGGGGGGTCGCCTGCTTCTTTTCAAGGAGACTTGGATGGCTCGCGTTCCAGATTCCTGGGTAACGCGGATAGTGTCGGCAGGCTATTTCATAGAGTTTGCTTCTCAACCCCCAAATGTTTTTTGTCAATCTCACGTTCCGTCGGAACCCGAGCTTGTTGTCGCTCTACAGCGAGAGGTCGAATCTCTACTACAAAAGGGTGTAGTGATACCGGTTCCGTCAGAGGACCGAGGGAAAGGTTTTTATTCCAACCTTTTTATAGTTCCCAAAAAGGAGAACAAATTTCGCCCGATTCTGGATCTCAAGCGATTAAACCGGCATGTTCATGCCCGGAAATTTCGCATGGAGTCGCTTCGTTCCGTTGTGGCAGCTCTGTCACAGAACGATTTTCTGGTGTCAATCGACATTCGCGACGCCTATTTGCATATTCCCATCGGAAAGGCTCATCAGCGCTTTCTTCGATTTGCCATAGGTCAGAATCATTACCAGTTCGTGGCTCTGCCGTTCGGCTTAGCCTCAGCGCCAAGGGTCTTTACAAAAATTCTGGCGCCCCTCATGGCAATCCTTCGAAGGCAGGGGATTACGATTCTCCCTTATCTGGACGATCTTTTGATTATGGCTTCCTCGGAGGAGGAGGCGTTGACGGCTCGGGATTTGTCTCTTCAGTTTCTGAAGGACTTCGGTTGGCTGGTCAATTGGGAGAAGTCGTCCCTGGAACCATCGAGGACAATCCTCTTTTTGGGAATGCATCTCGACACGTTTCGGTCGGTAGTTTCCCTACCACCAGACAAACAGTCATGTCTTCTTCGACATGTACAGATTATGAAATCCTCAACGGCAATGTCCCTACGGAAGTGTATGCGTCTTCTGGGACTGATGGTGGCGTCCATGGAGGCAATTCCTTTTGCCCAGTTCCATTCCAGGACTCTCCAAAGGTTCATCTTGAGTCGATGGAACCAGTCGCAATCGCTGGATTGCAGTGTCACCATTTCTCGCGCGGTGCGGGATTCTCTAGAATGGTGGTTACGTCCAGGGGCATTCTCCCTGGGGAAGTCTTTCCTCCCTCCGAAGTGGTCAGTCATAACCACCGATGCCAGCCTGACGGGCTGGGGGGGTGTTTGGAACAATCTCTGGATTCAGGGGGTATGGTCATCGGAAGAGTCTTTTCTTCCGATCAACATCCTGGAATTGAGGGCGATTTTCCTTTGCCTCCAACATTGGACGGTCCCTTTGAGCGGTCTGCCAGTCCGAGTGCAGACAGACAATGCGACGGCTGTCGCGTATATCAATCACCAAGGTGGGACAAGGAGTTCCAGACTCATGGTAGAGGTGTCCCGAATTCTGATTTGGGCAGAGGCCAGTGTACCAGCCATTTCGGCGATTCACATTCCAGGGGTTCAGAATATTACAGCGGACTTTCTCAGTCGCAGAAGGATGGATCCCGGGGAATGGAGCCTTCACCCGGAAGTTTTTGCTCTACTGTGCTCTCTCTGGGGAACCCCCCAAGTGGATTTGATGGCATCCAGGTCCAATGCCAAGTTACCGACATTCATGTCCAGGTACAAGGACCCGAAGGCGGTGGCGGTGGATGCTCTAGTGGCTCAGTGGGATCAGTTCGAGCTGATTTACGTATTCCCGCCGATATCCTTACTTCCTCTAGTACTGCGTCGGATCAGACTAGAGAGAATTTCAGCTATTTTGATAGCTCCAGACTGGCCAAGAAGGGTGTGGTTCTCGACAATAATGTCGCTGTTGGCGGCACCTCCTTTTCCACTCCCTCTTCAACCGGACTTGTTGACTCAGGGGCCCGTTTGTCATCCGGACTTGATGTCCCTGCGTTTGACGGCGTGGCTCTTGAGACCGAAATCTTGACCCGTAGAGGTTTCTCAGCCGAGGTTATTGCTACCCTTCGTGCTGCAAGATGTCCAGCTACTACTAGGATTTACCACAAAATTTGGGAAACCTTCTTTTCGTGGTGTTTGGGGTCCTCTCGGAACCCGAGAAAATTTTCCATTCCCAACCTGTTGGCTTTTCTGCAGCAGGGGTTAGACAAGGGTTTGGCAGTCAGCACTCTGAAAGGTCAGATTTCTGCTCTGTCTTTATTGTTCCGGAGAACCATTGCTTCAAATAGAGACGTGCTCTCCTTTTTCCGAGGTATATCTCGTAAGTTTCCGCCGCGGAAGGCTCCCGTGTCTCCTTGGCGGCTCAACCTTGTTTTGGAGGCTCTTCAGCATAAACCTTTTGAGCCTATGGTTTCTGCTAGCCTTTCTTTACTTTCTTGGAAGGTGGCTTTCCTTGTTGCAGTCACTTCTTTGAGGAGAGTTTCTGAGTTGGCAGCTCTTTCTTGTTCGCCTCTTTTTCTGGAGTTTTTTCCGGATCGTGTAGTGCTTCGCACTCGGGGTGATTTTTTGCCTAAAGTGGTGTCACAATTTCATGTTAACCAGGATATTGTGTTGCCTTCACTCTGTCCGGATCCGAAGAATGCGAAAGAGCGAGATTTACACAAATTGGATTTAGTGCGGGCCTTGAAGTTTTATCTATCTCTTACTCAAGGTTTTCGTAAGACGGACTCCCTGTTTGTGGTTCCAGCAGGTCGTCGGCGTGGTCAACGAGCTTCCAAGGATTCTATAGCTCGTTGGATCCGGTCAGCTATTTTGGAAGCTTACCGTCTTCGGGGTGAATCTTGCCCGATTAAGATTCGAGCCCATTCTACGAGAGCTGTGGCCTCATCGTGGGCTTTTCATCAAGGTGCCTCGGCAGTGCAGCTCTGCCGAGCGGCAACTTGGCGCTCTGTCCACACGTTTACAAAGTTTTATAAAGTGGACGTCAGTGCTTCCGCTGATGCAGCCCTCGGACGTAGGGTCTTGCAGGCAGCTGTAGTTTGAAGTTCTGGATGAACTTGTGTTTAGCGCTGGTTGCGCTTTGTTGTTAAGGTTGTTGGGTTTCTGCCTTTTGTTGGTTTTTCCCACCCTTATTTTTGAACTGCTTTGGGACGTCCCATCAGTAATGAATACTGTGGCTCTCTTCCTTCCATCTGCAGCTGAAACACGGATTTTGGTAAGAACTTACCTGTAAAATCCTTTTCAGCGAAGGAAGGAAGAGAGACACAGCACCCTCCCAAGGCAGAAGTGTGTTGATGTTTTCAGATGCAGCGCGACCCTTATCTGATAGCGATTATCTGGGCTGAGGTCAGCGCGCTAGGGCTCTGTTCCAGCATCGCCAGCTCATCGCAGTAGTCAGGTTCCGTGAGTAGTACCTGGAACTCTGTGGTTTTTGGCTTTCTTTGCATGCATAACCTGTATTCTTGTGTTTTTTTCTGAAGTTCCTTCAGAAGGGGTTATGTTGCTCCGCTGGTGATCTTGGCTCTTTTCCTAAAAGCTTTGGTACGACTGGAGCTGAGTAGGAGGAGCCCGAGCTGGAGGGGCCAGCCAGTCATCACTCTTTTGATCTGAGGTAACATCCTGATCTGGGGCTCCGCCTACCCATCAGTAATGAATACTGTGTCTCTCTTCCTTCCTTCGCTGAAAAGGATTTTACAGGTAAGTTCTTACAAAATCCGTGTTTTAAGATAGATTTTTTTTTCTTTTTAAACCAAGGAAAACCTGTGGCTATGTTTACTCTATGGGGCCAGTTTATCAAGAGTGGCATAGTGCAGTCTTGCGGGAGCACAGAGAGCCACTTTTGGCGCATCTCTCCTGTGGAGTGCGTCTCTGTGCTTCACACCAGAAATACTACTCTAGTCTGGAGTAGCATTCGTGGCGTACAAAACGCCACAGGTGAGCGAGGCCATTCCCCAGTCTTTCCCCATTTTGACTGAGCTGATTGAAATTGTTGTGAAAACAAAAAATTTTTTGCAACTTTTCAAAGCTTTTTTGCCAGTTTTCTGTGGTGAATGCTCCTATGTTTTTCCTTTTTTTTTTTGTTCTGAAAAACTATTGCAGAACTCTCCAAAGAATCTTCCTATTCATTTCCATGGAAAACGACTTTTGTTCTTATGTTCAGTCTTTTGAGCGTCTTTTAAATGCTTTAGGCTTGCAAAAATGCCTGAAGGGAGAAAAGAATGCAAGTACATGACACTACTTTAAAGCTGCTCCTGATGGAAAGCACTGCAAACTAGAGATTTGTGCACGTTTTGTCTTCCAGCCATCGGAATGTGATGATGAGACTAAATTTGCAGCTGACCATGGGAACCTTTTCCCTTTCTCTGTTTGGCCTAATTGGAGTGGCTTTTGGCATGAACTTGGAATCGACTTTTGAAGAGGTTTGTTTTTTCTGATATATGGAATAATTTAACAGTAGATAGTTATCCGTCACCTAGATTGTGGAAACTGCATTTTACGGCTGAATTGTAGCGTGCCGCTCTCTGCTCTCCTGATCTCACTGCAGAGCTGTGTGTGATTATACCTGACACATCTGCAGGTTCCTGTCAGCTTCCATCTCACTGGCAGACAGGATAATATTGCTGCAATACAGCAGCGCTCAGAGCTGCAAAAAATGTGTTTGTAGAAAGACTAATTTCATTTTCCTGTTAGTTACTTGTCTCACTTTGGTAACTCACCCTTTTATTTAAAATTGGCTCTGGTGGCAGAGTTATCTTCCAGGTAACATCGTTCCCATAGCCTGGAATTGATCATTTACATATAAGTAAAACGCGGATTTCTCTGGAATAAGACATCGGATCGCAGATATTAAGATCATTTTATTCATCTTCCTATGACCTACATACCCATGTAAATGTCTTAGGAGGGTTGATCTTATTTCCTTTTAAATTAGTAGATGTAGAGTGCAAAACATTTATTTTGTCCCTGCTACATCAACATCTGGATATTAAGGTAAACCGTAGTACACACACACACCACAGATCATTATGTTGTGTAACTTTAGGATTCACACGGAGGCTCTGATAACTACATGTTGCACAATAGCAATTCTCCCAAAAAATATGTGCGACTTGCATTTTGGAGCAGTGATTTTGCTGTGAAAAAAATAAAATGGCCATGTCACAGATAAGTTGCAGGCAAGTCGCAGTCGCATGTGACTTGCAATAAAATCTTTGGCAAGAGAGCATTGTGCAACTTGCAACCAGCGACCCTCCAACACGTCGGAAAAATTGCGACCATGTCACAGGTCTCAGTGCAAACGCTGTAAGATATGAGCTGTAAAATCTCAATGTGATGCTTGTTGTCATGTAGACCTAGCTCAAAGCCGTGGTCAGGAATATAAAAATCTTTTTAGAACGTAGGAAATTCAGTCTACCCTCATGACTGCCTTGGCCAGTGATTGTTTGCAGTGGATGGAACAGTTAATGGCATGTGATTAGCTGTAGAAAAGTTAACATAGACCCGTGATGACAGACGGAACAGTGGTGCTGTGGAGGTTTAAATGGGATAGTCAGTTTTTTGGAATGGGGGTTGTAGTTAATATTACAGCTATACAGTTATTACAGCATTTCCAGCTTTCTAAAAAAAAAAAAAAAAACACTTTGGACCATCCCTTTTGGTGTATTTGTAGATGGCTGTAAAAGGAGTTTCCTATTGAATCTGACTTTACATTTCATTCTTTTTTTTTTTTTCTCCCTTATCTTAGGATCCGCAAGTTTTTTGGTTCATTACTGGAGTTATGTTCCTAGGTAGTGGCCTCATCTGGCGACGATTGCTCTCCTTTCTTGGAAGACATCTGGAACCGTCGAAGCCACCCTCGGTATGTATCATTAAAATGTACTGTACATCTCTCTAAAACTAATATCTTATAATATAATCATCAGTTGGGACTTCCGGCCGCTGTCCTGAATCCCATAAGGCACTACGGCAGTGTCACTTGCGCCTGCGCAAATGACATGCACGTCTCTGCTATTCCCACGCAAGCGCAGTAACAGCCACAACTGCGCGCTCTACCCTCGCATGCGCAGTAACGATGCCGCTGTTAGGCTGGGTTCACATTGCGCTAATGGCAATGCGCTGACGGCATCCGTTACATAGCAGCACTAACGCTATGTAACGGATGCGTTAGCGCACCCATAGACTGCCATTATGTAACGCATCGCTAACGTATGTCATAATCGGCATGCGTTAGTGATGTGCCGTCATTCTGTGACGGACCCCAGACGCGGCCTGCAGCGTTCGGGGGTACGTCACCGCTAGCACAGATGGAGCACCTGCGTTAGCGTGATCGCATATTGCGATCTTTAAAAGGCACTTGCGTTAGCGCAGTCCGTTTAACGCATGTGTTGAGCGGACTGCATTAACACAATGTGAACCTAGCCTTACTGCGCCTGTGTGGGGAATAGCGGTGACTATATGTGTGTGTGTATGTATATGTATGTATGTATGTATGTATGTGTATGTGTATATATATATATATATATATATATATATATATATATATATATATATATATATATATTTAATAAAGGGAACACTCAAATAACACATCTTAGATCTGAATGAATGAAATATTCTCATTGAATACTTTGTTCTGTACAAAGTTGAATGTGCTGAAATCAAAATCATACAAAAATCATCAATGGAAATCAAATTTATTAACCAATGGAGGCCTGGATTTGGAGTCACACACAAAATTAAAGTGGAATGTAATGTCCTTAAAAAAAAAAAAGTCAAAATGAGGCTCAGTATTGGGTGTGGCCTCCACGTGCCTGTATGACCTCCCTGTGCCTGTATGACCTCCCTACAATGCCTGGGCATGCTCCTGATGAGGCGGCGGATGGTCTCCTGAGGGATCTCCTCCCAGACCTAGACTAAAGCATCCGCCAACTCCTGTACAGTCTGTGGTGCAAGCAAGACATGATGTCCCAGATGTGCTCAGTCGGATTCAGGTCTGGGGAACGGGCGGGCCAGTCCATAGCTTCAATGCCTTTATCTTGCAGGAACTTCTGACACACTCGAGCCACATGAGGTCTGGCATTGTCCTGCATTAGGAGGAACCCAGGGCCAACCGCACCAGCATATGGTCTCACAAGGGGTCTGAGGATCTCATCTCGGTACCTAATGGCAGTCAGGCTACCTCTAGCGAGCACATAAAGTGCTGTGTGGCCCTCCAAAGAAATGCCACCCCACACCATTACTGACCCTCTGCCAAACCTGTCATGCTGAATTATGTTGCGCGCAGCAGATCACTCTCCACGGCGTTTCCAGACTCTGTCACGTCTGTCACATGTGTGTGCTCAGTGTGAACCTGCTGTCATCTGTGAAGAGCACAGGGTGCCAGTGGCGAATTTGCCAATCCTGGTGTTCTGTGGCAAATGCCAAGCGTCCTGCACGGTGTTGGGCTGTGAGCACAAACCCCCATCTGTGGACGTCGTGCCCTCAGACCATCCTCATGGAGTCGGTTTCTAACTGTTTGTGCAGACACATGCACATTTGTGGCCTGCTGGAGGTCATTTTGCAGGGCTCTGGCAGTGTTCCTCCTTGCACAAAGGTGGAGGCAGCAGTCCTGCTCCTGGGTTGTTGCCTTCCTACGGCCCCCTCCACGTCTCCTGGTGTACTGGCCTGTCTCCT
Source organism: Oophaga sylvatica (assembly GCA_033576555.1). Lineage (NCBI taxonomy): Eukaryota > Metazoa > Chordata > Amphibia > Anura > Dendrobatidae > Oophaga > Oophaga sylvatica. The sequence continues at coordinate 277,688,874 of JARQOD010000006.1, read as the reverse complement.
GGTAGCTCCTGCAGCCTCTGGACACTACGCTGACAGACACAGCAAACCTTCTTGTCACAGCTCGCATTGATGTGCCATCCTGGATGAGCTACACTACCTGAGCCACTTGTGTGGGTTGTAGAGTCTGTCTTATGCTACCACGAGTGTGAAAGCACAACCAACTTTCAAGTGACCAAAACATCAGCCAGAAAGCATTGGTACTGAGATGTGGTCTGTGGTCCCCACCTGCAGAACCACTCCTTTATTGAGTGTGTCTTGATAATTGCCAATAATTTCCATCTGTTGTCTATTCCATTTGCACAACAACATGTGAAATTGATTGTCAATCAGTGTTGCTTCCTAAGTGGACAGTTTGATTTCACAGAAGTTTGATTTACTTGGAGTTATATTCTGTTGTTTAAGTGTTCCCTTTATTTTTTCCTATTGATTCGGGTAATAAATTACTCCATGTATCTTGATATTTGAGGAGACCTCTGCTATATTTGTAGGTCCACTAGACTTCTATCAAGAGAGGAGCTTTATTACTGTTTTTATGCCCCTTTTCCTTTGTCTATTGTTTGGAATATGAGTCATGATGCAATTGAAGTGTAGACTTTCAGTTTTAAATAAAGCGGTTGAACAAAAATATCATGTGAAATGTTTAGGAATTGCAACAATTTTTCTACAAAGCTTCCTCTCTTTAGGGGATCAAATATAATTGGACAAATTAACTTTACCATAAATAAAATGTTAATGTTTAATACTTTGTAAAGAATTATTTTCAGGCAATAACTATCTGAATTCTGGGAACCATGAACATCACCAAACACTGGGTTTCCTCCTTTGTGATATTTTGTCAGGTCTTTACTGCTGCTCACATCACTTGTCGCTTGTTTGTGGGTCTTTCTGCCTTAAGTTTTGTCTTAAAGGGAATCAGTCACCACATTTTGGCTATATCAGATAAAGATATGCCTGAATAGTGCGTCTCATAAGTAACCTATCGGTATCTATCATATATCCTGACACCCGTTTTCATGCCCAAATACCTTTGTAAAGTTCGGTTTCCTGTATGCTAATCTGGGCGGTCCGGTCCTATTCTGTCCCCGGGGCCTGTGGCTGTAAATATGGCTCTGTGAAATGCTGGATCTCTTCATCTTACTTACAATTGGCGACGATCGCAGATAGCTTTACTCAGCTGCCGGCACACATGTTATGAAGAATCCAGAAGAGACTTTGATTTCTTTAAGAATTCTTGTTGAATGCATACAAACAGCAGCAGGTAAAAGACTTTCTTCAGACAGACTGAAAACACGTGTGAATCTGATAAAATCAAGATGGAGAATGAAACACAAAAGAAAGAAGAAGGAAATGACATCATGCCCAGAAGAAGGAGACAGAAGGGACAAACTTGATGGAAAGGAAGGATTTCAGCTATGCAAACACAGGGACACATAGCAACAGTAAACAATATGAGAGACTGCAATACAGCATGTAAAATACACAGGACAGTCTGGAAAATGTCTCATTCATGGGACATAACAGGTCCGGAGGGCGATGTTTTTTGCTTCCCCTCCCCCCACCCGCTCCTCGGCTTCTCTTGCGTAGGTCCGTCTGTGCATAGCACAGACGGCGTAGTGTTCCCGCGATTGCGCTTTTTAAAATCCCCCCCCGTGCCTGCGCAGTGTGCTTTGCCCAACAGTGGGCAAAGCATAAAATCATTACAGCGCATGCGCAACTATTTTCGGTCACTTTCTTTGCCCCGGAAGTCGTCCAAGGCAAGCAGTCATTTTCGGGGCAAGGAAAGTGACCGAAAATAGTTGCGCATGCGCTGTAATGATTTTATGCTTTGCCCACAGACGGACCTACGCAAGAGAAAGCGGGGGGGGGGGAAGCAAAAAACTCCGCCCTCAGGACCGGACCACCAAGATTAACATACAGAAATCCGAACTTTACAAAGGTATTTGGGCATGAATACATATGATATAGCCAAAATGGGGTGACAGATTCCCTTTAAGCATGTGAAATGATGCTCAATGGGGTGGAGATCTGGTGATTGACTCTGCTGCAGAATATTCCACTTCTTTACCTTTGTGATGCTTTCGCAGTATGTTTTGAGTCATTGTCCATCTGTACTGTGAAGCGCCGTCCAATCAGCCTTGCTGCATTTGGCTGAATCTGAGCAGAAAGTATAGCCCAGTGCACTTCAGAAATCATCCGGCAGCTTCTGCCTTCAGTCATATCATCAATAAACACTAGTGACCCAGTTCCATTGGAAGCCATGCATGGCGATGCCGTCACTACCTCCATCATGTTTTACAGAGGTTGTGGTGTGCTTGGGATCATGAGCCATTACAAACCTCTCCTCTTGATCTTGGTTTAATCTGGCCAAAGAATGTTTTGCCTCAAATTAAAGCGCAGTCAGCACTTTAACCCAATAGTGATGATATAACTATGTCTTGAATGTTTTTGCAAACCGCAAAAGTGCCAAAACTTGTCAATGTCTAAATATTTCTGTCCCTAACTGTACGCTCTCGTTAACATTGATATTGCAAAACCAAGGAGTATAAGTTGTGGAATCTTGCCAATCACAGGACTGCTAGACATTCTAATGATATATAAATGATGGAAACAACATTGTCAAAACATCTCAATTTATTTAGTATTGTTTGAGCACCACATGCAGAAATCTTTGCACTTATATGCATTGGTGTGCTATCGATGAGGTTATTATTGGTTGAGGAATGTTTTTGCATTTGCAATGCACTTGAGCCAACAAATCATCAAGATCCACTGCTGGCAGCTCCCTTGGCAATTGCCGACCAAGGCCATCCCAGGTGTGCTGTACGGGAGACAGATCCGGAGATGCATGCCTTGGTAGCACATTTAGGTCATGCAGCATACTCCCAATATCACGAGCAAGATGTGGCCTGGTGTCTTGTTAAAGCAATTTCTCCAAAGTTTTTCCACACTTGTTTCATGACCAAATCACTAACGCTGAGCTGGATTGTGACTTCAGGATTCCACGACGTTTCTTATTCTTAGTGTTGCAATTTCAATGTTGAGCAATGTATATGCATGCACACGTGCAACAAATAGACAATATGAGAATATAGATGAACATGGATAAGTGAGAAAATCACTTGGTTTTCTTTTTTATGTTTATTTTCAAAAATGTGTTCTGTTTTTTAATTGTAAATTGTTTTTTTATCTTGCTTTTTAAGATTTGGAAGAGAGCATTTCCCTTCAATGGAAGAGCAGATACTACAAACGGGCATAAAGTATAATTTTCCTTGTGAGGTCGGGTCAGAAAACCATGCACATTGGACTGCACTGCCTCTGAACTTCTGACTGTTACAATTCTGCTCTTTGCCATCCGGTTGCACACTCCAGCATGTGGTAGTCATGTTTGTACACATATTATGCTGCACTGCACGGGACACCACAAGGCATAGATGTCACCGAGCAAAGCCATTTCTCTAAAAGATATACAGTCCCTGAACGTATTCTTTTGCACCTTACAATAGTTTTTGTTTATTTTTTTAAAATAATTTAACAACTTTTGTAAAAAGAAAATATGTAATTAAAACATCAGGTTTCTTGGTCTGGCATTGAAGCAGATTAGGAGACTGATACTACTTTAAGGTACAGCGAAAGGTTAATGTGATTTTTATTTTTGTAGGTTAGTCCCTCATCAAAGTGCCCTGAGGATGTTATTCCTTGATCTCATGTTCCTGCTGTATTGTACTTTGCTGCTTTTAATCTAAAAAAACAAATATTATGCATTTCTATTATCTGTGGATCTAATGCCTCGTGCCTTACTGATTATCGTTCCTTGCCATCTTAAAGGTAATCTCAGCAGGTTTTTACCCCTTATGTGAGTCCGCATAATGTAAGGGCAGAGACCCTAATTCCAGCGATGTGTCCCTTATTGGGCTGCTTGCTATAGTTTTGATTAAATCACAGTTTTATCAGGAGGAGATTATCACTAGTGTCCATATTCATGAGATCTGTATAACCCTGACCCCACTACTGATTTGCAGCTTCTGACTCCATACAGTGTACACGGAAAGCTGTCCGTCAGTGGTGTGGACGCGTTCTACAGAGCTCAGTGTTCAGAGGGCTGGTTTTATCAATAGGAGACTATCAGTAGAGGATTAGTAAATCTACTGTCATGTAGTTCACCATACTAATGAGCTCTGTGTAACCCAACTGCCACCACTGATTTAACCTTTCTGCCTATGCACAGTTTGCTTAGAAAGCTGCCAATCAGTGGTGTGGATGAGGTTATACAGCTCTGTAGCATTCAAAGAACTGGTAGATCTGCAGCAGATACAAGTTATTTTTTATCAAAACTACAGCAAGCAGCCCAGTAAGTGATACATCTCTGAAATTGGGATCTCTACCCCTTCATCATGCTTCTCTCAGATGGGGTAGCAAAAACCTGGTGACCGATTGCCTTTAAGGGTTCAAGGACATTACCATATTGTTATTAATAATATATGCAAGAGTAGAGCACCCATAGTAATTCTAGCATCCTTCATTTGAGGTTTTTTCTTTTTTTGATTCTCTACAGATTTGAAGAAAATCTTGCTACTTTTTATCAGAAATAACACTTCTAAGATTAGAAGTGCCATCTGACAAAGCATTTTATGATGGCACACCGATTCTTTGCCTATTCAAAGCATGGAGTCCTATGGGAAAGCCATTAAGCTTATCCATATGACACAGTGGATATTCATAGTCTAAGACTTGCAGACAGCTAGTACTTACCAAAATTAGAGTAATCTGAAGAGTTCCAATGGTTTAAGTGAATTTCCAGCTTTTGATATTGATTGTCTATCCAAGCACAGCCAATCATTGTATTATATTTGAGGATCTGACTGTTAGGACTCCCACACATAAGCAGCTACCGTATTTTTCCTACTTATAAGACGCACTTTCCCCAAAAAAAATTTGGGGGGAAAATGGGTGTGCGTCTTAGTCTGAATATACTTACAAGTAGTGTGGCGGTAGCAGGAGTCGGGCGATTCTGCTGCAGTCCCGGTCCGATGCTACAGGGAGATGATCACGCTCCCTTCCCAGGCTGGTTTGGCGATGCTCTGTGGTACAGGGGGGGGGGGACTCCTCCAGCATTTTGTGAAAGCCCAGAGGCCCCTGCACATCCATTGCTGCGATGCGGTGGCCTCTGGGGAAAATGGCCGCCAGGGGCGGCGCATGCTCAGATTGAGATCTAAGCAACGAGATCTCGTCCCGAGATATCAGGGGACGAGCTCTCGGTGCTGAGATCTCAATCTGAGCATGCGCCACCCCGGCTGCCATTTTCCCGGAGACCACCACTTCGCAGCAATAGATGTGCGGGGGGCCTCTGGACTTTCACAAAATGCCGGTGCAGCCCCGAACCAAGTCACCAGTCTGTGATGGGAGTCATATCACCGGACCACCGAACACCCCCTGTGACCACGCTCCACCAGCGCTGCTGATTCCCCCCGTCCCCACCCCCCTCCCCCCCCATCCCCCGGTAAGCTGAATTCGGACTGCTATTTGACACAATAATTTTTTTTCCATACTTTGCTTCTGAAAATTTGGAGTGCGTCTTGTAGTCCGAAAAATACGGTAAGTGGCTGTAGAGGTCCGAACTGTACCCAGTAGAGTAAGGTTCATGTTTGTGTGGCTGTGTGTAGTATTGCTGCTCTGACCCATTTGCCGAATGGAAAACCAGGGGTTGATAGTAGATTAGAGCATCTCTGTATTAGAATTTAAGTAGAGGAGAAAAGGGTCCAGTGAAAGCTGCGGTTCTCAATTCTGCTGATTGTCCAGGTTCCAACAGGCCTATTCCACCTTAGCACGCATTTTATGGCCACATTAGGGGAGTCAGCCAATCTCATTGATTCTGTGGGGAGCAGCCGATTATCTGATGTATATGAGGGCCTCCCGATGTTACCCTGACATGATTTTGGGGGGTGATACTGATCGTCAGTTGAAAGTTAATCTCTGATTCTTTTTTTTTTTCATAGGAGATAAGCTGCCACCAGAGGAGACTTGCAGGAGCATTCTCCTCATTGAAAATGTATGACTGCTGAGCTGAATAGATTGCTCTTGTGTAAGGGGGAATCAGGAGAGTGTGGCTAGTCAAACGTACATTTGGTAGACAGCTATCTCGAGTACAGTGGCATGTAAACGTGTGGGGACCCCTGGTCTTCTACATTGTAAAATTACTAAAAGGAAAATGAGCCGATGCAAAAGTTTAGGCACCGTGCATGATTAGTTGCTTAGTAGCACCCACTTTTGAAAGTATCACAGCTTGTAAACACTTTTTGTAGCCAGACAAGAGTCTTTAAATTCTTATTTGAGGGATTTTCATCCATTCTTCCTTGGAAAATTCTTCCAGTTCTGTGAGATTCCTGGGTCGTCTTGCATGCACTGCTATTTTGAGGTCTAGCCACAGATTTTCAATGATTCTCAGATCAGGGACTGTGAGGGACATTGTAAAACCTTCAGCTTGCGCCTTTTGAGGTAGTCTATTGTGGATTTTGACGTGTGTTTAGGATCATTATCCATTTGTAGAAACCATCCTCTTTTCAACTTCAGCTTTCTTACAGCTTGTGTTATGTTGGCTTTCAAGAACTTGTTGAAATTTCATAGAATCCATTTTTCATTCTACCCGTGAAATGTTCTTGTGCTATTGGCTGCAACACAACCCCAAAGCATGCTTAACCCCTTTCTGACATCAGGCTTACATTTACGCTGATGTCGGACTCCCTGCCCTTGATGTGAGCTCCGGCGGTGAGCCCACATCTTTCCCAGCACATATCAGCTGTTTTGAACAGCTGACATGTGCCTGGAACAGCCGCGGGTGGAATTGCGATCCACCCGCAGCTATTAACCTGTTAGAGTTTGACAGCGGCATTTAACACGCGCTTCCGGCCATCGGGACCGAAATCACCCACCGGTGACCCCCGTCACGTTATCGCCGGTCTTCGGTGGGTTGGCATGACAACCAAAGGTCTCCTGGAGACCTCTATGGTTGTCACTGTCGAATTGCTACGAGTGCCATCCGGTGGTCGGCGCTCATAGCAAATCAGTAAATTTACTACATACAGGTGATCTGAGCAGCCTGTATGTAGCAGAGCCGATCGGGTTATGGCAGCTTCTAGTCTCCCTTGGAGACTATTGAAGCATGACAAAAGTAAAAAAAAAAACGTTTTTAAAATATAAAAAAAATATAAAAGTTCAAATCACCCCCCTTTCGCCCCATTCAAAATAAAATAAAAAAAATCAAACACATATTTGGTATCGCCGTGTTCAGAATCGCCCGATTGATCAATAAAAAAAGGATTAACCCGATTTCTAAATGGCGTAGCAAGAAAAAATAACTCCAGAATTATGATTTTTGGTCGCCGCAACATTGCATTAAAATGCAATAACGGGCGATCAAAATATCGTATCTGCACCAAAATGGTATCAATGAAAAGGTCAGCTCAGCATGCAAAAAATAAGCCCTCATCCAACCCGAGATCACGAAAATTGGAGACACTACGGGTATCGGAAAATGGCACAATTTTTATTTTTATTTTTTTTAACAAAGTTTGGAATTTTTTTTCACCCCTTAGTTAACAAAGATCCTAGACATGTTTGGTGTCTGTGAACTCGTAATGACCTGGAGAATCATAATGGCAGGTCAGTTTTAGCATTTAGTGAACCTAGTAAAAAAGCCAAAAAAAAAACCCAAGTGTGGGATTGCACTTTTTTGCAATTTCTCTGCACTTGGAATTTTTTTCCCGTTTTCCAGTACATGAGATGGTAAAACCAATGGTGTTGTTCGAAAGTACAACTCGTCACGCAAAAAACAAGCCTTCACATGGCCATATAGACGGAAAAATAAAAAAGTTATAGCTCTGGGAAGAAGGGGAGCGAAAAACGAAAATGCAAAACCAAAAATCCCTCTGGTCGTTAAGGGGTTAATGGTTGGCGAGATGTTTTCCTAAAATTTTGTGTCCTTTTTTTTTAATCATTGTGGCCAAAAAGTTCTATTTCAGCTGCAGATGGAAGGAAAGGAGACACACTAGTTCATAACTAGTGGGTAGGCGGAGCCCCAGATAGGATTGACACCTCAGATTAAAAAGAGTGTTGACCGGCCCCTCCAGCTCGGGCTCCTCCTACTCAGCTCTTCAGTTTACAATTTGAGGTCTCAGAGGATAGTCGCTGCTGGAAGCAGCTCCTCAGAAGATTTTATTATTTTTTATCGGACAAGAGACTTGGATCACCAGAAGTGGTCTAGAGGTCTCAGGGGTCTCAGCGCTGCTGGACCCCAACCTCTCCCTTGGCGGATCTGTATTACCCTGATGGTGGTCCCTGCAGAATCATGCCGGCCCTGGGGGATGAGGATGGCTTCCCTGGCGGGGACGCAAACCGCGCTGCAGGGGTCACTGCGTTCCCCGCCCTGGGGGGAAGCATGGGCATAGCGCCAGAAACCCCTGGGGGTCCCTGTGACGCTTCGGCTGGTGAGTACCACGCATTTTTATTAATGTGTGTGTGAGTGCTTAAGCGACTGCTGCGGCAGCCGCCGTACAATACATGTCGGTGACTGGTGTTTTTTTGTCCGTAGGTGGATGCCTGCAGGACATAGGAGAGGAGTGCGGCCTTTTTATTTGAATTTTCGCGCCGCTCTGAGCGCGCGCTTTACTGCTGTCTCCATTTCCGGCTTCCCTCATGGAGCACACGGAGGCACAGTGCGGCGGCCATTAAAGAAGCAGGCTGAAAGCTTCTTCTGGCTCTTCTCCCTCCTCCCCTCCCGGCAAGATGTTACACTGTGACCAGCTGGGTGAGTCGCTTCTAGCTTGCGGGCAGAAGCTTAACCCCTTCACCCCCACAGCGCGGGCGCCTTCTGAGGCACTAATGAGTGAGAGACTGCGCTGTCCTGCGGCTGTTATCGCATAAGGGGCTCGCACACTCTTTTCAATAATAATAAAGAGGTTGTGGGGAGTCTGCGATTTTAATACTGCCACTATACGTTCCCACTAACGATCCCGATAACGACGCATACTAATGCGATCGTTTGTGTGACCTTTTTTAATGTCGCTAGTAGCTGCCAATCTGGGCGATCTCATTAACATCGCATAAGCGGTTAGCGATCTCCTTAACAACTTTGGCGGTCATTGCGATATACAAAACAGCGCAATTTTTTAGCGATCTTGTGGAACGTTTTTCTGTTAGTGTGGCATAGCTGTCCTGCAGCTGCTGCCTTATAAGAGGCACTTGGGGCTCGCACAACTTTTTCATTATCAAGGTTGTGGGGAGTCTGCTACTTTAACCCCTTCTTAGGCGGTTAACTCTTAATGCTGGGGTAGTCTCTCTTTAAGAGCTTTAACCCTTCAGCGATTGTTTTTCTTTAAGAAACACACTATTCTAGTTACTGACAGGTTTAACCTGCCTTATACTGTGCAAGGACATGTCAGAATCTGACACGCAGACCCCGACGGCGTCATGCGCAGCGGTCGGAGGTTCCAGTGGTGTCAAAATGGAGGCCCTCGCTAGTTTCTATTGATGGCCTGTCTGATCTTCTAGGTTATGGAGTGTCAGCTAGATCCTCTCAAGGAAGCGACACAAATCGGTGCCTTCCTTCTCGTGTAGCGAAGATGTCCGTTTCGGACAAGGAGGATCGGCAGGGACACTCTGCCTCTCTCATGGACCGTACTATTGGAGCCATGAGGGCGTTACAGTTACCAGAGAGAGGTAACTAGACGTCCTGGTAAGTCGGCCCGGATGTTTCAGGAGTCGCATAGGTCGCGACGGCTTTACAAACTGTATCCGTTTTCTACGGAGTTGATTGTTAATTGGATCTCCTGAAGTGAATGTCCCTTTATCCCAGCTTAGCAAATCTTCCTGGTAAAGGAAGGCGAGTCTGCAGGACCTGCTGGACAGAAAAATGGAGATGGCAACAATATCCATCTGCGAGGCCGCGGGTCATGGATTCAGTATTAAGGATCTATGTGTACTTGTAAAGTTTCCCTGAGCCGTTTGGACCGTCTACGGACGGCGTGACAAGATGGATCCCCTCTATCCAGATAGATGGGCTTTTCAAGTTGAAGGATACTGCGTCACTGCTATCCAGGGCGCAATCCTCGGCAGTCACAGTCAGAAGAGCACTGTGGTTTAGACAGTGGAACGCGGTTTCCAAGCAGGGTTTGCTATCTTTAGCTTACAAAGTGGTCAGCTATTTGAATCTGACCTCACAGAGCTGATTGCTGAAGCAAAAGAAACAGCTTTACCGCAGCGCAGAGCTGTGACTTCTGCGTCTGGCAGGACTAGTGCCGGTAGTTGTCGGCGGTCCTTTCGGTCCAGGGGATGATCCGGTCAACCCTCTGGGGGTTTGGGTCGTTCCTCTCTTTTTTTAAAAAAAAAAAAAAAGGGGAAATTCTCAGAAATTCCGCATACCCTGGAAACAGAACTTCCATTAAGACAGAGGCTGGCAAAAAACCCGCTAAAGCGGTCTGACGTCTGGGTCTCACTCGAGCGCTCTCGAGTGGAGGGTCGTTTACTCCACTTCAAACCGACTTGGGTTCCCCGTGTGTCGGACGCCTGGGTGACACAGGTTGTGTTGGCAGGCTACTTCATAGAGTTTCTTTCTCGACCCCCGGACAGTTTTGCCAATCTCGCATTCCGTCAGAGCCGAGCTATTTGCCGCTCTACTACGAGAGGTCGATTCCCTTCTGCAGAAGGGTGTGGTGATACCGGTTCCGCAGAGGACCGGGGAAGACGATTCTTATTCCAACCTCTTTGTGGTCCCAAAAAGGAGGACAAATTTCGCCCTATTTTGGATTTCAAAGATTGAATCGGCATGTTTACATCCCGAAAATTCCGCATGGAGTCGCTTCGCTCCGTTGTGGCAGCCCTGTCGCAGAACGTCTTTTTGGTCAATCGACATTCGTGATGCTTATTTGCATGTTCCCGTCGGAAGGGCTCACCGGCGCTCCCTTCGTTTTGCCATAGGTCAGGACCATTACCAGTTTGTGGCTCTGCCATTCGGCTTGGCCTCGGCGCCCAGAGTTTTTACAAAAATTCTAGCGCCCCTCATGGCAATTCTTCGAAGACAGGGGGTTACGATTTCCCTACCTGGACGACCTTCTGATTGTGGCGTCCTCAAAGGAGGAGGCGGGGACGGCTCGCAATCTATCCCTTCAGCTCCTGGAGGATTTCGGGTGGCTGGTCAATTGGGAGAAGTCGTCTCTGGAACCATCGCAGTCAATCCTGTTTTTGGGAATGCATTTCGACACGATACGGACGGTGGTGTCCCTTCTTCCAGACAAGCGGGCATGTCTCTTTCGACATGTACAGATTATGAGGTCTGCGACAGCAATGTCCTTTCGGAAGTGTATGCGCCTTCTGGGTTTGACGTCCATGGAGGCACTTCCGTTTGACCAATTTCATCCCAGGGCCCTCCAAAGGCTCATTCTGAGTCGTTGGGATTGATCGCAAGCTTCTCTGGATTGCAGCGTCATCTCTCACAGGGTGAGAGAGTCTCTAGGATGGTGGTTACGTCCAGGAGCGTTATCCCTGGGGAAATCTTTCCTCCCTCCGAGGTGGTCGGTCATAACCACCGATGCCAGCCTGACGGGCTGGGGGGGTGTCTGGAACGATCTTTGGATCCAGGGAGTATGGTCATCGGAAGAGTCTATTCTACCGATCAACATCCTGGAATTGAGGGCAATTTTTTCTTTTGCCTCCAACACTGGACGCTCCCTTTGAGCGGTCTGCCAGTCCGAGTGCAGACAGACAACGCGACGGCGGTCGCGTATATCAACCACCAAGGCGGGACAAGGAGCTCCAGGCTCATGATGGAGGTGTCTCGGATTCTGCTATGGGCCGAGACCAGGGTTCCAGTCATCTCTGCGATTCACATTCCAGGAGTCCAGAATACCACGGCGGACTTCCTCAGTCGCGAGAAGATGGATCCTGGAGAATGGAGTCTTCATCCGGAAATTTTTGCACTGCTGTGCTCCCGTTGGGGAACTCCCCAAGTGGATTTGATGGCATCCAGGTTCAATGCCAAACTACCGACCTTCATGTCCAGGTACAAGGACCCGAAAGGCTGTGGCGGTGGTTGCTCTGGTGGCTCCGTGGGACCATTTCGAGCTAGTCTGTGTTTCCGCCGATATCTTTACTTCCTCTGGTGCTGCGTCGGATCAGCCTGGAGAGAATTCCGGCTATGTTGATAGCCCCGGATTGGCCAAGGAGGACGTGGTTCTCGACACTGGTGTCGCTTTTGGCGGCACCGCCATTCCCACTTCCTCCTCGCCCGGACCTGTTAACCCAGGGGCCCGTTCGTCATCCGGACTTGAAGTCTCTGCGTTTGACGGCGTGGCTCTTGAGACCAAAATATTGACCCGTAGAGGTTTTTCAGTCGAAGTCATTGCCACTCTGCGAGCTGCCAGAGGTCCGGCTACTACTAAGATTTATCACAAGACTTGGGGAGCCTTCTTTTCGTGGTGTTCGGGTTCTTCAATGAATCCGAGGATTTTTTCCATTCCCAATTTGTTGGCTTTGCTGCAGTACGGGCTGGTCAAAAGGTTTGGCAGTTAGCACTCTGAAAGGCCAGGTTTCTGCCCTGTCCTTGCTGTTTCGGAAGGCTATCGCCTCGCGTAGGGACGTACGTTCCTTTTTTCGCGGAGTAACCTGTCAGTTTCCACCGCGGAAGGCGTCTGTGTCTCCTTGGCGGCTCAACCTTGTCTTGGAGGCTCTTCAGCATGTACCTTTTGAGCCTATGGGTTCTGCTAGCCTTTCTTTAATTTCTTGGAAGATTGCCTTCTTAGTGGCGGTAACCTCTTTAAGAAGGGTTTCTGAGTTGGCAGCTCTTTCCTGCTCGCCTCCTTTCCTGGAGTTTTACCCGGATCGAGTAGTGCTTCGCACACGGGGTGACTTTCTACCTAAGGTGGTGTCGCAATTTCATGTTAACCAGGATATTGTATTGCCCTCGCTTTGCCCGGGCCTAAGGAATGCAAAGGAACGGGACTTGCACAAATTGGATTTAGTGCGGACCTTGAAGTTCTATTTGTCTGTTACTCAAGGTTTTAGGAAGTCAGATTCTCTGTTTGTGATTCCAGCAGGTCGCAGGCGTGGTCAACGAGCTTCCAAGGTTTCTATAGCTCGTTGGATTCGGTCAGCCATTTTGGAGGCTTACCGTCTTAAAGGCGAACCTTGCCCGATTAAGATTCGAGCTCACTCCACGAGGGCTGTGGCTTCATCGTGGGCCTTTCATCAAGGGGCTTCGGCAGCTCAGCTCTGCCGAGCGGCGACCTGGCGTTCCGTCCACACATTTACAAAGTTTTATAAGGTGGACGTCAGTGCTTCCGCTGATGCGGCCTTAGGACGTAGGGTCCTGCAGGCAGCGGTATTTTAAGTTTTAGTTAACTTGTATTTGGCGCCTGTTGCGCATTTATCTAGGTTGATAGGTTTCTGCCTCTTTTGGTTTTTTTTTTTTCCCACCCTAATTTTTGGACTGCTTTGGGACGTCCCACTAGTTATGAACTAGTGTGTCTCCTTTCCTTCCATCTGCAGCTGAAAGACGGATTTTGGTAAGAACTTACCTGTAAAATCCTTTTCAGCGAAGGAAGGAAAGGAGACACAGCTCCCTCCCATGGCAGAAGTGTGTTGTTGTATTACAGATGCAGCGTGACCCTTCTCTGATAGCGATTTTCTGGGCTGAGGTCGACGCGCTACGGCTCTGTTCCAGCATTGCCAGCTTATCGCAGTAGTCAGGTTCAGTGAGTAGTACCTGGAACTGTGTGATTTTTGCCTACATGCATGCATAACCTGTACTCTTATGTTTTTTCTCTGAAGTCCTTCAGAAGGGGTTATGTTGCTCCGCTGGTGATATTGCTCTTCCTTAAGCTTGGGTACGACTGGAGAGCTGAGTAGGAGGAGCCCGAGCTGGAGGGGCCGGTCAACACTCTTTTTAATCTGAGGTGTCAATCCTATCTGGGGCTCCGTCTACCCACTAGTTATGAACTAGTGTGTCTCCTTTCCTTCCTTCGCTGAAAAGGATTTTACAGGTAAGTTCTTACCAAAATCCGTCTTTTAACCTCATCAGTCAACAGGACTTGTTTCCAAAATGCACCAGGCTTGTTTAGATGTTCTTTTGAATACGTCTGAGGACACATGAGAGGTTTTCTTCTGATGATTCTTCCATGAAGGCCATATTTATCAAGTTGTCTCTGAACAGTAACATCTTTCTTGAAGGCCTTTTGCAGATAAGGGGGGGGTTCTAATTTGCCCCTCTAGCAATCCTGCGAGCAGCGCTTACTGAACTTTTGCTTGGTCTTCTAGACATTATCTTGACCTCCACTGTTCCTGTTAACTGCCACTTCTTAATTACATTTTGAACTGAGGAAAGGTCAACTTGAAAATGCTTTATCTGCTCATGGCCTTCTCCTACTCTGTGGGCCTCCACCATTTTCAATTTTAGAGTGCTATAGGCAGCTGCTTAGAAGAACCCATGGCTGTTTGTTTTTTTTGGCACAAGGTTAGAGGAGGCTGGGTTTTTATAAATATGAGCACACAAATCTCCAAGGGTACTCAAACTTTTGCATAGGCTCCTTTTCATTTTTGTAATTTTTAAAGTGAAAAAATGACATATATATATATATATATTTAAATTTTTTTATGTATATTGTTTTTTTTGCCTAAAATACAAAGGAAATGTGTCATCTTTAACTTTGGGTCTTTTAGAAATAATTTCATCTTCAACTTGCTTAATAGTAATTTTAACCATGGGAACCTAAACTTTTACATGCCACTGTATATGTCCAGCTTAAGAATAGGTAATCGGTGTTAAAGGGGTTGTCTAATACTTTTTATATTGTTGACCTATCATTAGGCTTGGTCATCAATATTAGATTGGCAAGTGCGACATCCAGTACCTCCACCGATCAGCTGTTCTTAAGCCCCCGTCTCACATAGCGATATCGCTAGCGAGATTGCTGCTGAGTCACTAGTTTTGTGACGCAGCAGCGAGCTCACCAGCGATATCGCTGTGTGTGACATTTAGCGACGATCAGCCCCCCTGCTGGGTATCGCTGATCGTCGCTGAATGTCCTGAACATTTTTTTGATCGCTGGTCTCCCGCTGACAGGCACGCATCGCTGCGTGTGACAGGCGGGAGACCAGCGATCCGCTGGTAACCAAGGTACACAGCGGGTTTCCAGGCGCGGGGCTGTGCCTAGAAACCCGCTGTGTACCTTGGATACCAGCTCCCTGAACCAGGGAGCTGGTAACCAAGGTACACAGCGGGTTTCCAGGCACCGCGCAGCGCCTGGAAACCCGATGTGTACCTTGGTTACCAGCACCCTGCATCAGGGCGCTGGTATCCAAGGTACACTGCGGGTAACTAAGCGATGTTACCCGCAGTGTCGCTTGTACTGATCGCTGCCTGAGCTGCCTGTTTGACAGCTCAGCAGCGATAATGTAGCGATACACCAGCGATCCTGATCGTTGTCGGGATCGCTAGTGTATCGCTATGTGAGACCCAGCCTTTAGTGCCGAAGGCGGACGGGTCTTATCAGTTGCAAAGCAGATTAACACATCTCTGTGAACTATATTGTGGCTGCAACGCGATACTGCTGATCAACTTCCATTCATTTAAATTTAGATGGGTGGATCTGCAGTACACTGTGGTCGCTATACCGTTGATGGAGCTGTGCTGTACAGCTCAACTGATCACGTCTGGCCACAGTCAGCACTGGGAACAGCTTATCAGTGTAGGTGCCAGGTGTTGTGCCCTCACAACGTGATATTGATTACTTTTCCAGAGGATGGCTCATAAATATAAAAGTAATGGACAACCCCTTTTAGTTCTTACCACTTTGTTTACTGCTTTTAAAAGCTGTATGTCATTATTACTTTGAATACAGGGATTTGTATCAGTAATTTACGTGAGTTTGTGCTGTCATGTTAAGTATCTATTGTATATACTTTCACGTGTAAATATATTTTAAGTAGTTTACATATAATTTTGTGGTTTTAATACAATTTGTATATTTATTACATTTGGAAAAGAGTAACGTATGTATGTACTTTTATTACAACGTACTTTTTATGAAGAATGCGAACATGAGCAATAAAGTAACTATATAAACAAAGTAAAGTCTTAATTTTGTTCAGACTGCTGATAAATAGGAATAAAGTTCAGTTTGGTTTAAGTGTACAAATTCCATGAGCACATACACCACTTCACTCTCTTCTTCAACTTCTGACATGTCACTATAAAACAATAGGTACCCTTGGAAAAAAAAACCTAAAGATGCCCAATGTTAAAGAGAAAAAAACACAAACGTTTCCTTACACTATAAAAAGAAATGTTCCAGTCTTGTCTACAGGTTGGTCTAATATTGCACATGGTCTAAAATGCTTGAAACTGGAAGAAGCGAGACGCAGCTCATGGATAAGAGTGGAACAATTTCTGGGGACAGGGATTTAAATTTTTTTTTTTTTTTTAAATATGGTATAACTATTGATTAGTCTGTGCAAAGCTATGAATTTTTGTAATAGACTTAATTACTTTATTTTGCCTCTTTAACCTAAACGTATGCTGCATTTTTGTTTAAACTGCCTGATTCAAGTTCCCTCAGAATCTGCTTTGAACTGCTGCTCAGCAAGACTCCATACTATTAGTGATGAGCGAGTATGCTCGTTGCTCGGGTTTTCCCGAGTATCTGGGCGTGCTTGGAGATTGTGTGTCGCAGCAGCTGCACAATTTGTGGCTGCTAGACAGCCTGAATACATGTGGGGATTGTCTGTTTGGTAGGAAATCCCCACATGTATTCAGGCTGTTTAGCAGTCTCAAAACATGCAGCTGCGGCGACAGAAACTAAATCTCCGAGCACTTCCAAATACTCTGAGACCACCCGAGCAACGCGCATACTCGCTCATCACTACATACTATATTTACAATTGGAGTAGGGGACTTTCCGTGTCCTCCTGACTCGGGCAAGCTCTGTAAATACAGAATGGATTCTTGCTGAGCAGCAGTTGAAAACAGATTCCGAGGGAGCTTGAATTAGGCAGTTAAAACCACACTATATATTTTAAAAAATCATAACTTTACACATGTTGATCAGTAATGAAGTGAATAATTACGCATTAAATAAGATACGCGTTATAATGCATCTTTTCCTGTAATCCCATACATTAAGCTGCTCATATTATCCTGTTCAATGTAATGCTCATAGATTTCACAAAATTTCCAGTAGCCTGACAAGTTCTCTTTATTGGTCCGATCTGTTAGTCCACTCCCAAGTAGGCTCAATGTAAATTTAATATACTTGATCATTGTAACAAAAAAAAAAAAGTAATAGCTTGAACATTTTGTCCTTTTACATCAGTTTTCCTCTACAAGTAGTTTTTCATGTTTTGCAGGTGTGTAGAATATTCAGTATAGATTGTAAATGTAGATGCTTCCTGCCAGTCTTGCGTTTCTGGAACTTCTTACAGCTGCTACCACAACCTGTTTCTGAACAGATTAAATAAGTAAATAAATATCTCGGTATATACTGTTCCCATTGAACTCCATTTAAATCTGTATGCAGTCAGCTCCCTCTAGTGGTGGCTACAGGTCTGCTCCCCCTTGCACCAGTCTTGTCCGATATACAATTTAGTAGTTCATCTGCATTAAGCTGAATGTTCTTTAAAAGTACCTGGACCTAAAGGTCCCTTCTCCATCCAGCATCCCTCTGCCCCGAGACCCAAGTAACAATTTCCTCTGCTACCAGAAATACGAAAAAATTAGCTTCATGATATTTTTCTTGTTTTCACATATGATTTACAAAGTTTTAGTAAATTGCAATAAATTACAGTATATCAGATATAGGCGTGTACGTGGTAACCATGTGGGTTCAGTGACGCTTCACCTACTTTGTGCTTTGATTTGATGGTGGTGACTGAACTTCCAAATCTTGCTTTTTCCTAAAATATTGATCTAGATTAATATACATGTTTAAGATCCAGCCTTTCTTGCAGGACTTGCAGGTATCATACTTACTTCAGGAGAAACCAGTACGTATTGTGCCTACAGGGGAAAGAAAAGGAAATGGTTAGGAGCAAAATGCCCTTCTGCACTTTATGCCATTGGGTTAATGAGGAATATTACAGGTATCCTCAGCCATCCTATCGCTTTCTTCTCATACCCAGTCCTCAGGACATGGAGTAACCCATGACTTGCATTTTCCTGTTAGCAGTCCTGTAGAGGTGATATTGCCGTTGTAGATATAAACTCTACCGGTCTGGGAGCCGAGCATTGTTGTGGTAATGTCTCCAGTCCTTAAAGGTGAGGTCACGATGATTTCATCTGGAAAGGAAATTACATGGTCAAAATATTTCCATTCATTGTTCTATTGGATCTCTCAGTAAGTCCTGTATGATCCGTTTCAAAGTCAATTCAAAGGTACCAAGAAGAAAGAAAGTATGCATCAGAGTGGCAACAACAGACATGATCTACAACATCTAGCACAATACTTGATAGACTTGCTTAAAAAGTAAGTCTTTTGTGAAACGAATGTTGCTTTCCATAATCCCTGCCGATCATTCACATGTTTCATCAGACATGGGGGATAGTAACGTCATCGGCATTGTTCAGTTCTGAAGTGGAAGCTTCCAGTGGCAGATTGAGTTTGTTAAAATCTAAATGCCCTTATCCATATTAGATGCCTGTTGACAAAAAAAGGTAAAAAATAGAAGTGCACGGTCAGATGGAGCGCTAAGAACACACGGACAATGCAAGAGTTTCTTTAGCCCACAACGCGTTTCGACGGTAACCCGTCTTCATCAGGTGGCAGTTTATTGTTAAAAAAACAGAAGAGGTATATACACAAAGGGGGACCAATCGAAGTAATCACACACATGATAAGCAAGTCACATGACAGAATGACAAAAAAAGGGAGGAGAGAGAGGGAACAACAGCGAAGCAATAGTCTAACAATGATTAAAAATATAAAATAATTAAAATTGTTAATAACAAACTGCAGTATATTAAAAACAATCAAATAAGCAAATAAAGAGAATAAAATTATCTTGTCACTTTTTCAATAGTTAAATTAAGTCCCTCGGGTGCCAAAGTACCCAGCTTGAATATCCAAAAACTCGGTTAATCAAGCAGCCATAGCGGTCAGTCACATTATCTGGTATAAAATCAATAATTATTAATTTAAGAGACTTTGGGTCTTTATGGTGCCTAATTAGAAAGTGCTTAGACAAACTGTGCAAAAGATAGCCATTACGGATGTTCTGCCTGTGTTTAAGCCATGCATGCATGGTTTGTATAGTGCGCCCTATGATTAATCAATCGCATGTAAGAATAAAAAAACTCCTGCTAAAGTATTGGTTCATCCTTGAAAGTGACCCGATACTTTCGGGGCACATTCCTACCCGACCCAGAACTGTTTTTAGAAGAAATCACACCTTGCGGAATCTTGTCGCACCAAGCAATACAACTCTACGCCTACACTATGTTCCAACTTATTATGCAAATTGGGTTTTAAGTGTCATAGCGGTTTTTTTTTTTTTTTGTAAATGAAACCCATTGATGGTATTGTGTCTCAGGGTACTTTGGATCACTGAAATCAATCTCAGATACCTGTGATAATTAGTTTGCCATGTGAGCCAAATAAAAGGAAAACTGGATGTTCCACACTATTAAGCAGGCCAGAGTTTTCAAGTAATATGGGAAAGAAAAAGGATCTCTCTGCTGCTGAAAAGCATCAAATAGTGCAATGCCTTGGTCAAGGGATGAAAACATTAGATATTTCCCGAAAACTTAAACTTGATCATCGTACTGTTAAAAGATTTGTGGCTGATGCTGAGCACAGACGTGTTTGTGCTGATAAAGACAGAATGAGGAAGGTTTCTGCCAGGCAAGTTCATCGGATTAAGAGAGCAGCTGCTAAAAAGCCATTACAAACCAGCAAACAGATATTTGAAGCTGCTGGTGCCTCTGGAGTCCCTCGAACCACAAGGTGTGGGATCCTTCAAAGGCTTGCTGTGGTGCATAAACCTATTCAGCCCCCCCTAAACAGTGCTCACAAGCAGAAACGGTTGCAGTGGGCCCAGACATAAATGAAGACTAATTTTCAAACAGTCTTGTTTACTGATGAGTGTTGAGCAACCTTGGATGCTCCAGATGGATGGAGTAGTGGATGGTTAGTGGATGGTCATCATGTCCCAACAAGGCTGCGACGTCAGCATGGAGGTGGAGGAGTCATGTTTGGGCCGGAATCATGGGAAAACAGCTGTTAGGACCCTTTAAGGTTCCTGAAGGTGTGAAAATGACCTCTGCAAAGTATATAGAGTTTCTGACTGACAACTTTCTTCCATGGTATAAAAAGCAGAAACGTGTCTTCAGGAGCAAAATCATCTTCATTCATGACTGCACCATCTCATGCTGCAAAGAATACCTTGGAGTCATTGGCTGCTATGGGCATAAAAGGAGATAAACTCCCCTGACCTCAACCCTATAGAGAACCTTTGAAGTATCATCAAGCAAAAAGATCTATGAGGGTGGGAGGCAGTTCACATCAAAACAGCAGCTCTGGGAGGCTATTCTGACTTCATGAAAAGAAATACAAGCAGAAACTCTCCAAAAACTCACAAGTTCAATGGATGCAAGAATTGTGAAGGTGATATCAAAGAAGGGTTCCTATGTTAACATGTAACTTGGCCTGTTAGGATGTTTTGGAGGAAGTAGCTTTTTTGTTCACTGAATGTGACCTCCTAATGCTGCAAATTCCACAAATGAGCATTTTCAGTTCTTTAAAACAGATCAAATGTTCAGAAATTCTACTGTGCCTAATAATTTGGAACAGTGCATTTTGAGTTTTTTTCCATTTTGGAGATTATACTGTTATCATTGGGAGGTTTCTTCAATAAAATTCGATGTATACTCTAACGGGTGATGACTTTTATTAGACTGACTGTCATTTGCACCGACCACTTAGGAAAATCAGAGAAAAATATAATTTGCATAATAATTTGGAACATAGTGTATCTCAGAGGTCCGGATTGCAATTAGTTGAGAACCCTGGTTGTTTTGCTTGCAAAGCTGCGGTGTCTGTGTTGTTCCACCATTAATGGGGCCAAAGAATTTAAATCTAATACCACAGGCATCAGTTATAAGATCAATCATTTTGTCAACTGCAACTCAGTTTATGTTGTCTACTTGTTGGAATGCAGTTGTGGGCTCCAATATGTAGGGCGCACCATACAAACAAAGCATGCGCGGCTTAAACACAGGCAGAACATCCGTAATGGCTATCTTTTGCACAGTTTGTCTAAGCACTTTCTAATTATGCACCATAAAGATCAAAAGTCTCTTAAATTAATAATTATTGATTACTGTGACTGACCGGGCAAAGCATACTGCGCATGCGCTGGGCCGGATTTTGAATTGCGCAATTGCGGGAAGCTAATGCCGTCTGTGGCATTCACAGACGGCGTAACGCAACAGATGACAAGGAGCGGGGGAGGACATGAAAACCGCTGCCCTCCTGACCTGACTGCAGTGATTGACACGTACAATCACCAACTTTACAAAGGTATTTTGATATGAAAACGGGGGTATCATGATATATGATACCCACCGTTAGCTTAGTTATGGGACGCTCTATTCAGCCATATCTTTATCTGATATGGCTATTTTGGGGTGACAGATTCCCTTTAACCGAGAAAGTTTTTGGATATTCAAACTGGGTACTTTAGCACCCGAGGGACTTAATTTTACTATTGAAAAAGTGACAAGATAATTTTATTCTCTTTATTTGCTTATTTGATTGTTTTTATTATGATGCAGTTTCTTATTAACAATTTTAATTATATTATATTTTTAATCATTGTTATACTATTGCTTCCCTGTTGTTCCCTCTCCCTCCTCCCCGTTTTTTGTCACTCTGTCATGAAACTTGCTTATCATATGTGTGATTACTTTGATTGGTCACCCTTTGTATATATTTAAACAAATTAGAACAGACCGCATATTGTATTCATGCTAAAATCACCTTCCTTGAAAATTCAAGAGGTAAAAGGTTTAAATAATTCACGTGGTACACCACTATGATAGTTTAAACAAGAACAACAAAGTGTCAATACACCACCATTGTAATAAAATATCAAAATTTATTAATATCCAAAAATAGGAATGAAATATATATGTACAGAAAACGCCAATAAGGCACAGATGAGGATTACAGACAAACACTCACATATAGTGTTGCGGTCCAATAATATAATAGTAATACAAGGTGGGGAGCAAATGCTTACAAGACATACACATATATATAACCTGCTTCAAAAGTATTTTAGATTTATAAAGAATACTATTATGATTCCATAACGATCAAAAATTCAATACTATATATAAGATGGTGAAGTCACCCGACTTAGAAAAGCCGCTACCCTTTGTATATATACCTCTTCCTGTTTTTTTAACAGTAAACTGCCACCTGATGAAGACGGGTTACCGTCGAAACGCATTGTGGGCTAAAGAAACTCTTGCATTGTCCGTGTGTTCTTAGCGCTCCATCTGACCGTGCATTTCTATTTTTACCTACCGTATATACTCGTGTATAAGCCGACCCCCTAATTTTGCCACAAAAAACTGGGAAAACTTATTGACTCGTGTATAAGCCGGGTGTATAAACTGCCGTCCTGCTCGTCTGCCCGTCTGCTCCTGCTCCCCCTCCAGCTCTGTGCTCCCCATCCCTCTGTCTCCCCCCTCCCCTCTGTCCATCCTCCGCTGCCCCCCATCCTTCTCCTCCTCCGTGTGCCCCCCTTCCTTCTCCTGCTCCTCTGTGCCCTCCCTCCCCCCCATCCTGCTCCGTGCTCCTCTGTGCCCTCCATCCTCTCCCCCATCCTGCTCCGTGCTCCTCTGTGCCCTCCATCCTCTCCCCCTCCTGCTCCGTGCTCCTGTGTCCTCCATGCTCCCCCTCCTCCGTTCTCTTGTCCCCACTTCCCATCCTCGTCTCCCCCCTGCTCGTCATTGTCCTCATCCATGCTTCCCCGTCCTCCGTTCTCCCCCCGTCCTGCTCCGTGCTCATTGTCCTCCATGCTTCCCCCGTCCTCCATTCCTCCCCCGTCCTGCTCCGTGCTCCTTGTCCTCTCCTCCATGCTCCCCCCATCCTCCTCCATCATACTCACCCTCCCCGTGCCATCGCTGAACGTCCCTGCAATCCTGCGTTCTCCCCGGCTTCCTGCAGCTCTCCTGTGCTGAGCGGTGACGTAATACCGCTCATTAAGGCCATGAATATGGATGCCACGCCTATGGGAGTGGCGTCGCGTCCATATTACATGACCTTAATGAGCGGTATACGTCACCGCTCAGCACAGGAGAGCTGCAGGAAGCCGGGTACAACGCAGGATTGCAGGGACGTTCAGCGATGGCACGGGGAGGGGTGAGTATGATGTCCCAGCCACCGGCTCCTGCCGCGGGACCCCCTCCCCCGCTGGTTTCTGCCCAATGACTTGTGTATAAGCCGAGGGGGCATTTTCAGCACGAAAAAAGGTGCTGAAAATCTCGGCTTATACACGAATATATACGGTACCTATTGTCCTCCATTGGAGGTTACGGCTGGAGCTGCTTTGGACCGTCTATTATTTGTTTAACGTCTTCTTGGCGCTCCTTTGTGACCGCTAATATATTATTCAATTGTTGACAAAAAAAAAAGGCTCTCACCTGACTAATGGAAGCCAAAAGAGCATTTGCAGGGACAAATCTCTGGGTGAGTTTTGGTGATTTGCATAGGAGATGTGTTTTATTATGAATATGAAAGAGAAATCCTGACAGCTGATTTTTGCTGCTTGAAATATGACAAGATACTTTTATAGCAGGGGTGATGTGACTCGACAACTAGTCCAAGAGGCAGGTCTCTGACAGTTTCTGCCCTTCCTATTCCTCATGAATGACTAGTCTCTCTTAGAAGAGTCCTGCATCTTTGACTAGTTACCCTAGTCGCTGGCCGCTGCAGCGTTTGGGTAAAACATACACAACTGCAATATCGAAGCTGGTCTCTAATGCAAGCTGCCTGTGGTCTATGCAGTTTGAGGCAGACGTCCGGCCCCCTTTAATTTTTTTTATTTTTTTGTCAGAGTGTAAGTGATATATTATCTTCTTTTATTTCTAATTCCTGAATGGTCTGCACCAGGCCTGGGAAAAGTGTGGAGACAGCCGAGGGGCTGAAAACAGTGTCCGACGGTCCACACCGTGCCTGCCTGCTCGCTGTTCCTCTACCAATCAGCGCGTGAAACAGCTGACGCGATAACATCATTTCATCGCGTCAGCTGTGTACTGCGGACTGAGACAGGAACAGAAGCAGAGCGCCGGGGAATGGGACTAAGGTATTTGGTGGTGTTTTTTGTTTTTTTTAGTTATGTATATGGGATGTTTGGCTGCACATGGAGAGGCTATGGGGATGGGGTCTTAATGTGGACATGGGGAGGCTATGGAGGGTCTCATTGTGGACAGCGGGAGACTATGGGGAGGTTATCGGGCTCTCATGCTTTCCATGGGGAGGCTGTGTGGGCCTCGTGTGCAGGACATGGGGAGGCTGCATGGGCCTCAGATGCTAGACATGGGGAGGGGGGGCTGTGTGGGCCTCGTGTGCTGGACATGGGGGGGTGGGCTGTGTGGGCCTCAGGTGCTTGACATGAATACTCTCAAAATACTGAACATGTGAACAATAAAGTGATTTTTACAATAGAAATAAATGGAAGAATCTTTCAAATGTTTTTTAACCTATTTATTTATTTTTTTGGGGGCGGAGGTAGTTTAGAGGGAATCTGTCACCCCATTTTAGCCCTATGAGATAAAGATATCATTGCATAGTGCGTCCCATAACTAATCAAATTTTTTTTCTTCCTCCCCACCACCGCTCCTCGGCTTCTCTTGCGTATCGCCGTCTGTGAATGCAAGCAGTCATTTCCGGGGCAAGGAAATAGTTGCGCATGCGCTGTAATGATTTAATGCTTTGCCCACTGGTGGGCAAAGCACACTGCGCAAGCGCGAGGGGATTTTGAAAGAGCTATCGCTGCAAGCCGAACGCCGTCTGTGCTATTCACAGATGGCAATACGTAAGAGACGCCGAGGAGCGGGGGTGGGGGGAAGAAAAAAAAACGCCGCCCTCTGGACCGGACCGCACAGATTTGCATACAAGAAAACAAACTTTACTAAGGTATTTTTACATGAAAACTGGGCTGTCCGGAGATATCATAGGTACCAATAGATTAGTTATGAGACGCACTATGCAATGATATCTTTATCTCACAGGGCTAAAGTGGGGTGACAGATTCCCTAGAACGCATGACCATAAAAATCTACACATTCACGTACCTGGGGCCTTTTAGGCCCGTGTGCAAATAAGATGGAATAACTCAAACAAAAATAATTTTCAAAGTTTATTTGAAAATTGAAAAGTAAGGATACATTCCCACTACAATATAATTATGTGCAAAAACAACAAAAAAGTAAGTACACGGGCTTAAAACACCCAATATATGCATGCTATATAATAACTTTTTTTTTTTTGTCTAAACGTTTTTTTATATAAATGTTGTAGTAAACATAGTGCAGGAATATTTCTTTTCAAACTTTCCTTTTCAACTCTACTGATGACCCCAACAATTTTCACATGTTATCTGTTCAGAAGAATGTTCCTTGCAGACATTTTGTCCACAAGTAGTACAGATATGCACATGTACGGGCCTAAAAGGCCCCAGGTATGTGAATATGGGGTATTCCCAAAAGAGAGTTGTTATACCGAAATGCCTGTAACATAAAAATAAATGAACAACTGGAAATGACAAACAACTATATACCTGAGGTACAGCTAGAGTTTCAAAATTCTAACTAAAGTAATCTTGCAGAAAATAGAAAACAATTAACAGGGCGGGCCTGCGAGGCCCCAGGTATGCGTTCTAGGGATACAAGGGATTCCAGTTAGAAAAGCTTATTCAAAAAATTCCACGTGCACATATCATTATGCTATGTTCATACAGAGTTTTTGAGGGACTTATTTGGAGCAGATCCATTCAAAAAATCTTCCCCAAAGAAGGCTTTATAAAAAAAAAGAAACTTGAATAGTCTTCCTATTTATTTGTATAGGAAATTCACACTGCATTCATATGAGGAATTTTTGAGCATTTTATTTTTCTGAAGAGCTTTTGAAAATTGTCTGATTGAAAAAAAAAAAACAAACTTGTCACTTTATTCAAGTGGATCCTCCCAGAATCCTCTCCAAGCTTGTCACTGGCAAAAGACTGCAAAGATAATAAAATAACGATTTAGGGAAAAAAAACTTCCAAAAAACACTTCTGGGAAAGAAAACCTCATCCAAAAACGGGAGCCTTTCCTGAAGTACTTTCTACTTGAAAAGCTTTAACACCTAAAATACCTCTGCCTGAACATAGCCTTATTGATGTCTATAAAATGAAGACACATCCAGTCTCACCAAGCCCATCGTCATCCAGGTCTCTTAAATGTAGGCTGGTTCCAAAACGTGAAAATTCTCTGTCTCCCCTCAATGTTCCGAGGAGAGATGGCTCAGACTTTCCTTTGAGTTCATACATGATTGCTGTACCTGCATGCGTCAGTTCTCTTCGTATAAATACAACCTTGGACATTGTGCCTGGAATACACAAAGAACCACAGTGGATGTAACGTAGACATTATGGCCCCAATGTTGTTTCTCCAGTTTTCTGGAGGAATTTGTATTTCTTTAGTGCCCTTAGTATTTGCACCTTATTCTATACACTATTTGTTGCATTTTTTAAGTTGTCTTTTTCGTTTAAGTTTCTGTTTGTCTGTACAACTTTGCTTATCCAGATGTTTTAGACATGAAATGAGACTTTTACCAAATGTTGCATTTTTTTGGTGCACCTCAATCCAGTTCCTGCCAGGAGTAAGGTTTGCGGTGGCATTCTCAATTTGACGCATTTTTTTTTATTCAAACATGCGACATGTTAGAAGATTTGCGACTTTTGGTACTAAAAAGTCACAAAAGACAGTTCAAGATAAAAATAAAAAGCTATTTTTATTTTACACCACATTCATGAACCTTTGAAAAAAATTTGTGCCAAAAACTTCAGTCAAAAAAAAGTGACGTTGGTAAATTGCAAATAATCGGGGTCTATATAATTTGTGTGATGACTTTGCCAAGACAAATAAAGCTCAAATTTTTTTCTTGGCCTTTATTAATTTTTATGGTGATATAATGCCTTATTTGGGCACAATTTTCCATTTCACTTGTATCCACACTTTGAATGGCCTTGATTTAAGTCATTTTTCTGCCATTTTTTGGCAGTTTGTTTTACTCTTAACAAGGTTGTGCAACTCTAGGCAGCAAAAAAGGCTCTTCTTATAAACTGTTGAAAACCTCTCTACCCTCAAGAAGTAGAGATATAATCATATTCGAAAACTTGAAGAAAATAAAACATCTGACGGAGTGCCTAACTAAATAATTAGCTCCAACTACGCACACCGTTTTGTGCCATTAGAGGTCTATGGATTTGGGTGGTGGATTGGAGAGAGTGAATTATGTTTTGAAGAACAGCAGTAGGATATGAAACTGAGGTACAGGATAGGAAGGTGATTAAAAGTGATGACTAGGGTGATACCAAGCAGCCAGATGTGCTTAGTTGCAGAACAGCACAGCTCCATCAACTGTATAGTGGCCGCAGTGCAGCGCCCGGTCATGGCCACTATGCAGTTGACAAAGCTGTGATGTGCTACCCCTTAATTGATCACATCCAGCCACTACCGACACTTGGAACAACTGATCAGTGGATGTGTGGGGTGATCTGGTTTTGATGACCTATCGTAAAGATATACCGTCAATATTAAAGTAAGGGACAACACCTTAAGTGATGAGCTGTGCCTTCTGTGTTTTTGTATGTGTACTTACTATGCTATCTTTTATTTAAAAGGAGTTGTCCACTACTAAACCCTTTCTGAATCTGTTTCTCTTCAGTAAAATAATAATTATGTTCGCCTCCAGTGCCAACGACATTCCAGCGGTGTTAGCACTGGCTCCCTTGAGGCTCGCGTGACATTATGCCACACAATCCCTGAGGCAGTGATCTGTGACATAACACAGGGATGTGACCTGTGGAGAGCCAGTGCCAAAACAGCTGAAACAGCACTGGAGGTGAGTATAGGTGTTTTTATTGGGGGTAAGCATAGGGATTCAGAAGGAGTTGCCTGAGCAGTGGAAAACCTCTTTAATGTATCTTAATAGATATAATAAATATATAAAAAAAAATCATTGCCCCCCTAAATATGAAATGGAGTAGATATTCAGGTGGCAGAAGACTCAAGAAAACACTAACTCAATTTTTTTATTTATTTTGTTTAATATTGGATTGAATTTTGCAAATTGTACAAAATCCCAACATATATGTAATATACATTAAAATGAATCTGTCACCCCCTGGGACGTATATAACCTGTTAATATGGGCATACAGGTGATAGAAATGTTAAACTAGTCCTACCTGTATGCCTCATATTTGCGGTCTTGTTGAGAATTTGTAGTTTATTTCTGTATGCTAATGATTTCTTCCAGGCTCTAGGGTGTGTGATGCCTGGAAGACATCTCTGCCTCCTGTCTTCATTATCATACCACCCACTCCCATCAGCATAACAGTGCCCTGTGACACGTAATGGTGCCCTGCAAATAGCGCAATGTTACAGTACCTATTCCAACCTTTTATGGGCATTGGCTTCCGCATTCTTCTGACCAGGCGCCGGCTAGTCACTGTTGCTTCCATTGATAAGGTTCTCTCCCCACCATGCATACATAGGTGACAGGGGCATCAGAAACTGTATGGTTCCTAACTATGGGGGGAGGAAGGCACCTGCGCAGAAGAACGCTGAAGTATGCCCATAAAACGTCAGATTAGTTACTCTCTATAATCGCGCCATTGCCAGGCACAGGCGCAGGATTCCGGGGCCACCATTGTGTTTCAGGGCACAGTGATGCTGATGGGAAGGGGGTGGTATGATAATAAAGACAGAAGGTAGAGATTTCTTACAGGCACCGCATGCCCCGAAGCCGGTAAGCATAAGAGCTAAAGCCAGTAATGAAGGGAGGCTGGCAAAGGAGACCAAAAGCAATAAAAAATGATTAGGGGGTATGTCAAAAGCAAAAAAAAAAATGTCAAAGTTGTTATAGAATTTTTACAGGATGAAAGAGTGAAGTGGTCAAAAATGGTGTTGAGAAGGCAGAACTTTTAACCCCTTCATGTCGGAGCCTTTTACATTTTTGCATTCGTTTTTTGCTCCCCTTCTTCCCAGAGCCATAACTTTTTTTATTTTTGCATCAATATGGCCATGTGAGGTCTTGTTTTTTGCGGAACAATTTTGAACAACACCATTGGTTTTACCATATCGTGTACCCAAAAACGGGAAAAAAATTCCAAGTGCGGTGAAATTGCAAAAAGAAGTTCAATTCCACAATTGTTTTTTGGTTTTCTTTTTTTTACAGTGTTCACCAAATGGTAAAACTGACCTGCCATTATAATTCTCTAGGTCATTACGAGTTCATAGACACCAAACATGTCTAGGTTCTTTTTTTAAGTGGTGAAAAAAAATCCAAAATTTGATTTAAAAAAATTGCGTCATTTTCAAAGACTTGTAACGTCTCCTTTTTTCGTGATCTCGGGTTGGGTAAGGGCTTATTTTTTTACGCGCCAAGCTGACATTTTTAATTATACCATTTGGTGCAGATACAATCTTATGATCGCCCGTTATTGCATTTTAATGCAATGTTGTAGCGATAAAAAAACCTAATTCTGGCATTTTGCCTTTTTTTTGTTACACCGTTCAACTATTGGGTTAGTTCTTTTTTTATACAAACAAATTCGGAATTGTTGTATATGTACCTATTGGTTCATTCTTTTTGACTGTACCCGTTACTATATTGTGGATCTGTAGCATATTGATACCTTGTGCCATCACCATTAACTATTTTATCATACATTGTTTGCCAGAGTTTTTTGTTATTTTTTCTGTAATAAACTTTGTCTTTTTTTTTTAAACTACTTTGGACTTTGATTCCCAGTCTCTTATAGGTTATATATCTAAGTGAAGTGTCCATTATTACTTTTCCTCTTGGCCACTTATAGACACATTTTAATGATACATTAATGTAATATCATATAATGTCTTTGTTTTTGATGATATCGATTATATCTACTTCTGAGCCCTAACCTACTGGACCCGTCACCAACCTAAGCATTTACATTCTGGCCACTTCCAAGAAAATATCAACCATATTTGTCAGTAAATTTTTGCACAATTCCCTCAGAGCTTCCCTCCTTCACCTTGAGTTCACTTTCCTCCTTTGAACCTGTCACAGAAGAAGAAGCTACGAGGCTCTTTGCTTTTTCTCACCCTACAACCTGCATCGGTGGCCCTATTCCCTCACATCTCCTTTAGTCTCTCTCCCCAGTTGTAACTACCCACCTATCTAAAATATTTAACCTCTCTTTCATCTGGTATCTTTCCCTCCTCATTTAAACATGCCATCATAATAATAATAATAATAATAATAATAATCTTTATTTTTATATAGCGCTAACATATTCCGCAGCGCTTTACAGTTTGCACACATTATCGTCGCTGTCCCGGATGGGGCTCACAATCTAGATTCCCTATCTGTATGTTTTTGGAATGTGGGAGGAAACTGGAGTACCCGGAGGAAACCCACGCAAACACAGGGAGAACATACAAACTCCTTGCAGATGTTGTCCTAGGTGGGATTCGAACCCAGGACTCCAGCGCTGCAAGGCTGCGGTGCTATCCACTGAGCCACTGTGCTGCCCTCTACTGAAAGAAACATCCCTGACCAGGGCTTCTCTGCTAACTACAGACCAGTCTCTAATCTCCCCTTCATCTCTGAAATCCTGGAACGCTTGGTCCACTCTCGACAGATCTCAGATAACTCTATTCTTGACCCTTTACAATCCGGTTTCTGCTCTTTACACTCTAATGAAATTGCCCTCACTAAGGCTATGTGCACACGTTAAGGTTTTTTTTCGCTTTTTTTAGCGTTTTGGCGGCAGTTTTTCCTCTGCAAAAATGCTTACAAAAAACGCATGCATTAAGCATCCTATTTTAAGAATGCATTCCGCAATTTTTGTGCACATGCAGCGTTTTTTTTCCACACAAAAAAATGCATCGCGGAAAAAAACGCAGCATGTTCATTCTATTTCCAGAATCGCGGCGATTCCGCCTCCATAGGAATGCATTGAACCGCTTACTTTCCGCATGTGGCTATGCCCACCATGCGCAAAGTAAGCGGTTCAAGTGCGGATGGTACCCAGGGTCTGGAGGAGAGGAGACTCTCCTCCAGGCTTTGGGTATCATATCCCTGGTAAAACAATAATTAAAAAAAAAAATTGTGATATTCTCACCTTCCGGCGGCCCCCGCGGCCTTCCCGCTCATCAGCGACGCTCCCGGCAACTCCCGTTCCCAGGGATGCCTTGCGACAATGACCCCCAGATGACGTAGCGGTCTCGCGTGATGCTACGTCATCGGGTCATTGTCGCCAGGCATCACTGGGAACAGGAGTTGCCGGGAGCATTGCGAGGGCCCAGGAAGGCTGCGGGGGCCGCTGGAAGGTGAGAATATCACGATTTTTTATTTTTTTTTATTATTTTAACATTAGATCTTTTTACTATTGATGCTGCATAGGCGGCATCAGTAGTAAAAAGTTGGTCACACTTGTCAAACACTTGTTTCACTAGTGTGACCAACCTGTCAATCAGTTTTCCAAGCGATGCTACAGATCACTTGGAAAACGCTAGCATTCTGCAAGCTAATTACGCTTGCAAAACGCTAGTTTTTAGCAGTAATACGCATACCTATAAAATGAGTATTTCCCGCGGCAGGGAGGTGCGGGATTGCCGCGGAAATTCTGATACGTGTGCACATAGCCTATAGGCACTAATGATCTATTAACAGCTAAATCTATTGGCCACTACTCCCAGCTGATTCTCCTGGATTTCTCTGCAGCATTTGACACTGTGGACCACGAGCTGCTCTTCACTATGTTCCGCTCTACAGGCCTCAAAGAAACGGCTCTTTCTTGGTTCTCCTCTTACTTATCTGACTGTCAGAATTCAAACCCAGAAGCTCTTGTGCACCAGGCGGCAGCTCTTCCCCCTGAGCTATTCAGATCACTGGACAGTTCCTTGCGAAATCAGATACTAGTACCTATGTTGTTCCTGATGGTCTCCACACTGAGTTCTTGATTGGCTCCACCCCGAGTTCCTGATTGAACACCCTACCTAAACCTGGCACTGCACTTCCTTCCTTATGAGATTATTAAGCTCCCAGTCTTTAGTCTAGTTTCTTTCCTCCTGCTGCTTATCCTCAGGATTCTAATGCTGCTACTGTGTACCGACCTCTGGCTATCTTCTGACCACGAGTCCTGCTTATCCTCCCAACTACATTGCTGCTCCGTGTATCAACCTCTGGCTACCTTGTGATTACGATTCCTGCTTATCCAACCAACTACAATGCTGCTCTGTTACCAACCTCTGGCTATTCCCTGACCTAAGCTACCTGCTGGTGCTGCCCCCCTAGTGGTTGCAATCTCACTACTCCAGCTCAGGTCAGTCCATAACACTGATGTCCTTCACTGTATCATTTGCCAGATCATTTTCTTCTCTTTTTACTCTTACTGTTGGGTTCCTCAAGATCTAATCTTACACCCCTCCTCTTCTATCTATACACTGTCCCTATTGGACAAACCATCAGCAGATTTGGTTTCCAGTACCATCTATAGCTTATGACACCCAATTATACACATCGTCTCCTGACTAGAGTTGAGCGAATTTGATCGGGTCAGGGCTTATTCAGCAAGTTATAGTGCTTGCCGAATAAGTTGCAGCGTAAACCCGGCTTCCTTGATCGCTCCAGCTGATCAGCTGTTCGTCTCCGCAGCTGCATGTGTCGCGGCCGTGTGACAGTCACAACACATGCATGGTGAGCCTGTTTGTTGGGGGCTGGGGGCTGAACAGCTGATCACCAGGAGTGGTCCATATATCCGGGTTCCCTCTGCAGCTTATTTGGTAAGCACTATAGCTTGCTGAATAAGCCCTGGCCCGATCAAATTCATTTAATCTTATTGTAATTAGTGCATAAAATCGAGCACTGTGCCATACATGTGTGGAGGAGTCATTATAAAAAGCTCACTGAATTCGAGCGTGGTACAGCAATAACATGGCACTGTTGCAAATTAGTTTGCAAAATTACTTTGCACAAAAATTTTCCACAGTCGACTATTAGTGGTATTTTTGAACCAATGAAACAACTATAGCAACTCAGCCACGAAGTGTAAGACCATATAAAGTTACAAAGTGTGCTGAGGTTCATGGTGCATAAATGTCATCACTGCTTTGACATCAGCACAAATACTGTGCACTAGGAGCTTCATAGGGTGGATTTCCATATCCGAGCAGTACTATATAAACCTTATATCACTAAGTAAAAGAGTAGTAGAGACGTGTTCTCCGGAATCACCCTTCTACAGTGGCTTTCAAAAGTATTAACACCCCCTACCCTCTTGGCATTTCATGTTTTGCTACCTCACAACCTGGAATTTCTCTGTTTTTTTTTGAGGGTTTGCATCCGTTCATGCACAGATTATGCCTACAACTGTGAACGTTTGGTTTTCTTTTTTTTTGTGAAGCAAACAACAAATAAGAAAATGACTGAAAACTTGTGTGCATAACTATTCACCTCCCTAAAATCTGTACTTTGTAGAGCCTCCTTTTGTAGCAATTGCAGCTGCAAGTCACTTTGGATAAGTCTCTATGAGCTTTCCACATCTTGTCACTGGGATTTTTGCCCATTCCTCAAGGCAAAACTGCTCCAGCTCCTTCAGTTTAGATGATTTCCTCTAGTGAACAGCAATCTTCATATCTGACCACAGATTCTCAATTGGATTAAAGTCTGGGCTTTAACTAAGCCACTTCAAAGCATTTACACGTTTCCCCTTAAACCACTTGAATGTTGCTTTAGCAGTGTGCTTTAGGTAATTTTCTTGTTAGAAGGTGAATCTCCGTCCCAGCCTCAAATCACTGACAGACTGAAACAGGTGTCACTCAAGAATATCCCTGTATTTCGCACCATCCATCTTGTCACTCGGATCATTTTCCCTGTCCCTGCTGCCGCACAACATCCCCGCAGCATGATGCTGTCACCACCATGTTTCACTGTGAGGATTGTGTACTTGGGGTGATGAAACTGTGTTGGTTTGGCGCCAGACATAGCATTTACCTTGGTGGCCAAAAAGTTAAATTTTGGTCTCAACTGACCACAGTATCTTCCTCCATACATTTGGGGAGTCTCCCACGTGTCTTTTTGCAAACTCAAAATGAGCCTTTCAATTCTTGTGTGTAAGTAATGTTTTTTTTTTCTGCCCTTTCTTCCATAAAGGCCACCTCTATGGATTGCACAGCTTATTTTGGTCGAAAGGACAGATACTTCAGTCTCTGGGAACTGCGGCTCCTTCAGGGTTACCTTTGGTCTCTGTGCTGCCTCTCTGATTAATGTCCTCCTTGCTGAGAGCTTCCTTCTCTTGGCAGGTTTGTTGTTACCATGTTCTTTCCATTTGATGATAAGGGATTTGACGGTGTTCCGGGGGATCATCAGAGATTGGGATATTTTTTTATAACCCAACCCTGACTTGTACTTCTCAACAACTTTGTCCCTGCCTTATCGAGATCTCTTTGGTCTTCATGGTGTTGTTTGGTTAGTGACGCCTCTTTTTTAATGGTGTTGCAGCCTCTGTCACCTTTCAGAAAATGTGTGTATATACTGACAGACCATGTGACACTGAGGAAGTCCACCTCTGTACAATCTTTCACTAAGCATGTGACTTATGAAGGTAATTGCTTGCACCAGAAATTTTTAGTGGGTTCAGAGCAAAAGGGGTGAATACATATGCACATGACAATTTTTAGTTTTTTGATCCCATAAATATATTTTATGCCTATATTTTTCTCATTTCACTTCACCAACTTAAGACTATTTAGTGCTGATGCTTCACACACAAATTGGATTACAAAAATATTTAAACACATGTTTTAATGTAACAAAGTAGGTAAAAAGCCAAGGGGGTGAAGACTTTTGCAAGCTACTGTATGTCTGGCAGTATGATGAACAAGTTTGACTTTAGCGGAAACGCATCCAACCCGCAGCACAGTGCACTACCAATGTAATCTAATGGGAACCGCATGTCTGCTGTGCACATGCTGCGGAAAAAAACGCGCGGTTTAGCCGCGTTTTATTTTCCGCAGCATGTCAATTCTTTGTGCGGAACTGCAGCGGTTCGGCGCCCATTGACTTGCATTGAGTCGGGCACTTCCGCAGCAAAACCGCAGATCTAAAAAAGATCTGCGGGTTTGCTGCGGGTGAAACCGCTGCAGTTCGGGAGGAGGAAGTGTGTGGGCGGTGCGTGGGCGTGTATAGTGTGCGGCGCTATGTGTGTGGGCGGTGCGTGGGAATGTATAGTGTGCGGCGCTATGTGTGTGGGCAGTGCGTGGGCGTGTATAGTGGGCGGCGCTGTGTGTGTGGGCGGTGATTGTGTGCCGGTGTCTGCGTGATCGGTGTGCGGGGCTGTGTGCGCGATCGGTGTGCGGGTCTGTGTGCGCGATCGGTGTGCGGGGCTGTGTGCGTGATCGGTGTGCGGGTCTGTGTGCGCGATCGGTGTGCGGGGCTGTATGCGTGATCGGTGTGCGGGGCTGTGTATGTGCGGCGGTGTGCGGGCCTGTGTGCGCGATCGGTGTGCAGGGCTGTGTGCGTGATCGGTGTGCGGGGCTGTGTATGTGCGGCGGTGTGCGGGCCTGTGTGCGTGTCTCCGTGTATGCAGGCATTGTCGGATGGGACTACAAGTCCCATCCGGCGATGCCTGCTACAGTGACTGACACATTAGCCAATGATGGGACAGTAGTAGTCCCATCATCCGGCTAAAGTGCTGAATGAAAAAAAAAAAAATTACATGACATATAACATACACATGACATACAGAACATACACATGACATACAGAACATACACATGACATACAACATATAACATACATGACATATAACATACACATGACATACAGAACATATAACATACATGACATGCAACATATAACATACAGAACATATAACATACACATGACATACAGAACATATAACATACATGACATACAGAACATATAACATACACATGACATACAACACATAACATAGAGTACATACTCACCTCTTCCCCGACGCCATCGATCTGTACTGCTCTGCCTCTGCCGCCGGGAGAGAATGATGTCACGACAGTTCATTCTCTCACGGCAATGCTGGGTGAGAAAATTAACACGCAGCATTGCCATAAAGTGAGAGAATGAACTCAGTGATGCAGTGCAGGAGCCATTGTCTCCTGTCAGTGCATCATTGGGAGGCCCTACAGAGCAGTGGCATCACCTGATGTCACTGTTCTATAGGGTAGACTGTCGTGGGACCCTCGTTATTAATTGGACTGCGTCGGACAGGTAGTATACGGTTGTTTTATTTTTTTATGTTTTTTTACAGGAGATCGAGGGCGTCGCTTGGATCTGAGCGTATAATAAAGATATGAAAACCGTGTTGTATTTTATTTCATTAAAATAATTTATTCTTGTGTGTGTGTTTTTTTTTAACCCTTTATTAATATAAGATTAATAATGGATAGGTGTCTTATTGACGCCTCTCTATTATTAACCGGGCTTAATATCACCTTACAATAGCAAGGTGATATTAACCCCTTATTACCCATATCCCACCGCTACAGGGGAGTGGGAAGAGAGGGGCTAAGTGCCGGAATTGGCGCATCGTACAGATGCGCCAATTCTGGGGCCGCTGGGTGCTGGTATTTTTAGCCAGGGGGGGCGCCAATATCCATGGCCCCTTCCTAGGCTATGAATATCAGCCCGCAGCTGTCTGCGTAGCCTTTCTGGCTATAAATTACAGGGGGACCCCACGTCATTTTTTTGGGGGGTCCCCCTATTTTAATAGCCAGTGAAGGCTAGCTGCGGGCTGATATTCATAGCCTGGGAAGATCCATGGGTATTAACCCCTTCCCAGGCTAGAAATATTGGCCCCGGCTGTCTGCTTTCCCCCTCTGGCGCAGAAAATTGCGCGGGAGCCCACGTCATTTTTTTTCCTATATTTTTTATTAACTATTGCGTTATTTTGTGTATGTATACGTGTGTGTGTCTTTAACTATTTATGTACCATTCTATCTATCTATCTACCTAGATATCTTTTTATCTCTATCTTTCTATATATATTTCTAACTATCTATTATCCATCTATCTATGTATTTTCTATCTATCTAACTACTGGTATCTATTATCTATCTATGGCCGGCGTCACACTTGCGAGTGTGATGCGAGTAAGTTGCACGACTTTCTCGCATCAACACCCGGCACGGCCGCCCGCTCTCGGACCCGAGTGTGCGGCTGCATAGAAATACATGAATAGAAATACATGCAGCCGCACACTCGGGTCCGAGAGCGGGCGGCCGTGCCGGGTGTTGATGCGAGAAAGTCGTGCGACTTACTCGCATCACACTCACAAGTGTGACGCCGGCCTATCTCTATCTGTGTGTGTGTAATGGAGTGTGGGTTGGACAAATATAAAAGAGGAGGTTGGACAAGAATGACATGACAAATCTTTTTTTTTTTTGTTAAACAACATATCTTTATTTAGCTGTAAAAACCGCATACAAAACCGCATGAGAAACTGCGTCAAAAACCACATCAAAACCGCGTCAAAACCGCGCCTGCGGTTTCTGCCAAGAGGTGCGGTTTCGGCGCGGAAAAATCCGCAGGCAAATCCGCAATGTGTGCACAGGCCCTAATTCTTTTCTCTATCTTTGTTCCCTGGCAGTGTATCACTGTTTATAGAGAGGCAGACATGCTATTTGTAAGTCAGACAACACTGCGGAGCCTTATTGGCTTTAACCAAATTTAAAACATTGACCACTATTCATAAGAGGCCAATTCCGGACATTATTTTATTTTTTTATCTGTTAATTTGAAAGGGAGTTCTCAAATCATTCACATACTTTGTGTGGGTGCACTTATCATCAGCACATGTTTGATTTCTCCTTTCACAGCAATGGTTCCACTTGCAAATGATGTGCCCATCTTACTTTGGTCCTACAAAACATCAACCATTGAAAATATATTGTTTTATACTAGAACATAAATAACAGAAGCATTTTAATGATATCATATACTCTTATTGTATGGTCCATTACTTCAGGGTTTACAGGTCAGTGTCCTTCCTAAGTCATCTAGCCTGTCCCTACTACGCACCTATCCATTCCCGTATTCTCCTAGAAGTTCATTGTTAGACCTCTGACTTCATGCACGTGACCGAGTGCTTTATGTTCTGAATACGGTGAACAAACTGGGTCTTAGTTCTAAGTTAGATTTTCATTTCAGGATTTTTAGGAGAGAACTGTATTTTTATATGGTTGCATGTATGGCCTCATCTCAAATGCATTTATGAAGGACCATGTGCCATAAAAAGTGTGGTTTGCACATAATATTGACTTTTTTGCCCATTTTCAGGGATCCCCACTCTTTTTCCCATTAGCCGGCATAGTTTACCAGGAGGTGACTGGCCACCACAGTCCAGTCGTTTCATTATAATTTACAGCAGGAATTTCTGTACATTATAGTGGCAACCCTATGGAGGCTCATGGCTGTTGAAACTTTTGGTTTTCAATGAATAGGCAGTCCAGGTTTATTGACTATATTAATAAGGGTGCACCTCTTCAAGGGAATTTCTCTGATTTTGCTACCCTATCTGAGAGCAGCATTTTATCAAAACTGCAGCAAGCAGTCCAGTAAGTGACACATGACTGGAATCAGGGTCTCTACCCCTACATTATGCTGCTCTCAGATTTGGTGGCCCTAAACTTGCAACATTTTAAATCTATGCTGCAAAATTTAGACTAATTTGTGGAATTATAATTTGACGCAAATAGGAGATCAATCCATAAACACAGGCTTATGAAACCTCAACTGCAATATCATTATAATCAATCATATAATAATCAATTTATTCCTCATAATCCAAGATAAATCATTTTAATCCATCATTCATAATACTTGATAGCCGATATTATACAGTGAAGGAAATATGTACCGTATTTGATTCCTTGCTGATTTTGGAAGTTTGCCCACTGACAGGGACATGAGCAGTATATAATTTTAATGATAGGTTAATTTTAACATTGAGAGATAGAATATCAAAAATAAAATCCAGAAAATCACATTGTATAAATTATATAAATTTATTTGCATTTTGCAGTGAGAAATAAGTATTTGATCTGCTACCAACCATTAAGAGTTCAGGCTCCTACAGACCAGTTACATGCTCCTAATCAACTTGTTACCTGCAATAAAGACAGCTGTCTTACATAGTCACCTTCATAAAAGACTCCTGTCCACAGACTCAATCAGTCAGACTCTAACCTCTGCAACATGGGCAAGACCAAAGAGCTTTATAAGGATGTCAGGGACAAGATCATAGACCTGCACAAAGCTGGAATGGGCTACAAAGCCATAAGGCTATGTGCACACGTTCAGGAATTTTCGTGTTTTTTTTAGTGTTTTTGTGGCGGTTTTCCTCTGTAAAAACGCTTAAAAAAGCATGCATTAAGCATCCTATTATTAGAATGCATTCCGCAATTTTTGTGCACATGCTGCGTTTTTTTCCGTGAAATAAACGCATCGCGGAAAAAAACGCAGCATGTTCATACTTTTTGCGGAATAGCGGCGACTCCGCCTCCATAGGAATGCAGTGAACCGCTTACTTTCCGCATGTGGCTGTGCCCACCATGCGCAAAGTGAGCGGTTCATGTGCGGATGGTACCCAGGGTCTGGAGGAGAGGAGACTCTCCTCCAGGCCCTGGGTACCATATCCCTGTTAAAACAATAATTAAAATTAAAAAATCGTGATATTCTCACCTTCCGGCGGCCCCCGCAGCTTTCCCACTCCTCAGTGACGCTCCCAGCATCTCCCGTTCCCAGTGATGCCTTGCGAGAATCACCCCAGATGACGTAGCGGTCTCGCGTGATGCTACGTCATCTGGGTCATTGTCGCCAGGCACCACTGGGAACGGGAGTTGCCAAGAGCATCGCGAGGACCAGGAAGGCTGCGGGGGCCGCTGGAAGGTGAGAATATCACCATTTTATTATTGTTAATATTAGATTTTTTTACTATCGATGCGGCATAGGCGGCATCAATAGTAAAAAGTTGCTCACACTTGTCAAACACTTGGAAGAAATACAAAAT
This sequence comes from Oophaga sylvatica, assembly GCA_033576555.1. Taxonomy (NCBI): domain Eukaryota; kingdom Metazoa; phylum Chordata; class Amphibia; order Anura; family Dendrobatidae; genus Oophaga; species Oophaga sylvatica. The sequence continues at coordinate 277,648,528 of JARQOD010000006.1, read as the reverse complement.
GACTGTCAATCGACATTGATCTGGGGCACAATACAAAATCTCACCTCGTGGGGTATCCTTGATCATGAGGAAAGTGAGAGATCAGCTTAAAACTACACGGGGGAACTTGTTAATGATCTCAAGGCAGCTGGGACCACAGTCACCAAGGAAACCATTAGTAACACATTACTCCGTAAAGGTTTACAATCCTACAGTGCCTGCAAGGTCCCCTGCTCAAGAACACACACATGCAGGCCCGTCTGAAGTTTGTCAGTGAACACCTGAATGATTCTGTGAGTGATTGGGAGAAGGTGCTGTGGTCAGATGAGACAAAAATTGAGCTCGTTGGCATTAACTCAACTCGCTCTGTTTGGAGGAAGAGAAATGCTGCCTATGACCCAAAGAACACCTTCCCCACTATCAAGCATGGAGGTGGAAACTATATATTTTGGGGGTGTTTCTTTGCTAAGGGCACAGGACTACATCACCGCATCAATGGGAGAATGGATGGAGTCATGTACCATAAAATCCTGAGTGACAACCTCCTTCCCTCCAACAGGACATTAAAAATGGGTCGTGACTAGGTCTTATAGTAAGAAAATGACCCAAAATATACAGCCAAGCAACAAAGGAGTGGTTCAAAAAGTAGCACATTAAGGTTCATGCAGTGGCCTAGCCAGTCTCCAGACCTTAATCCCACAGAAAACTTACGGAGTGAGTTGAAGCTCTGAGTTACCAAGCGACAGCCTCAAAATCTTAGGCTGGTTTCACACTAGTGTTCGGCAGGGTTGCGTAATTCCTCCGTCAAGCCCTGCCCACTGCCGCACCTCTACCTTTTAGCGCCTCCTACCTCTGAATGCGTCCTGCGTACCCTATCTTTAACATTGGGTACACAGGCCATGCGGATGTATGCGGATGCGTCTGCATGCGTCGTTTTGACATTACGCCGACCGCAACAAAATGCAACATGTTGCGTTCTACGCAGTTTGGCGTCAAAACGACGCATGCGGAGGCATCCACATACATCTGCATGGCCTGTGTACCCAATGTTAAAGATAGAGTACGCAGGACGCATGCAGAGGTAGGCGACGCTGAAAGGAAAAGGTACGGCAGTGGCTTGATGGAGGAAGTACACAGCCCTGCCGAACGCTAGTGTGAAACTAGCCTTAATGATTTAAAGATGATCTGCAAAGAGGAGTGGACCAAAATTCCTCCTGACATGTGCGTAAGGCCGGCGTCACACTGCCGAGTTTGATGCGAGTTAGTCACACGACTTTCTCGTATCAACACCCGGCACGGCCGCCCGCTCTCGGACCCGAGTTCGCGGCGGCATAGAAATACATGGAGCCTCACACTCGGGTCCGAGAGCGGGCGGCCGTGCCGGGTGTTGATGCGAGAAAGTCGTGCGACTAACTCGCATCAAACTCGGCAGTGTGATGCCGGCCTAAACCTGATCATCAACTACAAAAAATATCTGGCTGCTGTGCTTGCCAACAGTTTTGCCACCAAGTATTAAGTCTTGTTTACCAAAGGGATCAAATACTTATTTCTCACTGCAAAATCAAATAAATTTATATAATTTAACCCCTTTACCTCCAAGGGTGGTTTGCACGTTAATGACCGTGCCAATTTTTACAATTCTGACCACTGTCCCTTCATGAGGTTATAACTCTGGAACGCTTCCATGGATCCCGGTGATTCTGACATTGTTTTCTCGTGACATATTGTACTTCATGTTAGTGGTAAAATTTCTTTGATATAACTTGCGTTTATTTGTGAAAAAAAACAGAAATTTGGGAAAATTTTTGAAAATTTTGCAATTTTTCAACTTTGAATTTTCATGCCCATAAATCACAAAGATATGGCACACAAAATACTTAATAAGTAACATTTCCCACATGTCTACTTTACATCAGCACAATTTTGGAACCAAAATTTTTTTTTGTTACGAAGTTATAAGGGTCCTCCAGCATCTAACAATGCGCTGCCAAATTTTGATTCATCTCCTAGTTCTTTTCCATAGTGCACCATGAATTCTCCCAGAAGACCTTCTGGCTGAGGGTATCCTGGATTTTTTACTTGCCCCCGAATTTTGGATAAGTGTTCAGCATTGAAAGCTTGGCACGAGAAGCTTGGTTTGGTTGAAGATATTCAGTGGTCTTGGCCAGCACTTCAGACACTGCTTTACTGGCAACATCCACCTTCTTTTCCATTTTCTTAAAGTTTTCATCTAGTTTAGTCCCTTCTGCTCCCCCAACTTTTTCACTTACAAGCTGACTGGCATTGTAGAACTGCCTCTGTGTCGACCCGCCACCACAATTGTGGGTTACCAGGGCAATGGGGTACTCAGAGCCGAGCCCATGGAAGTCTATGGGATTTGTCACAGGTAGCTGTGGCTCGGTCTGTGGCCCTGGCGGTCTGGCGTATGTTGGGGGAATATTTACAGGGGATATTTAAATACAGTTCGTGACGCCACCTGTAGTCTTCTGGTAATTAGTACCAGCGCTGCTGTAGATCTCTGAGGGGATGGTGAGGCAGCTAGATGTCGGGTCCCCTACAGGTGGGACTCTTCCCTCAGGTCGGTAGTTAGGTAGGGATTGTGCAGGCATGCAATAATAACTCAGTCTCACACCGTCAGCGTCTTTCCATACCTTTACTTGTAAGATGTTCAAGCAGGTCCCAGGGAGGCTGATGGGGTTGATGGAGGATGAGCTTTGAGGCAACAGCTAAGCAAGTTAGGGGCCTCCTTTACTGTCCAATAACGATGAGTACAACCAGCTTGCAGCGTAGTTCCCTCTTTAATTTCAGCTATTCCAGAGCTGTCCTTCCCAGTCAGATTTGTGGTGGAGCCTTTCTATGAGGGAGCTGAATTCTTATTTTGTCCTGCAGAGACTCAAAGTCTTCACTTCCCCTGACCCCAGTTACGTACTGACTATAAGGGGCTTGTTTGCCGCGACCTAGGGTCCGGTAAATCTCTGGTTTTCTCTTCACTATGCTTGTAGCTAATAGTGATCCTTCGGTCCCCAGTAACCGGTAGCAATGTGCAGGACTCTTCCAAGCCAAACGCACTTTTCCAATAATCTTCCTTCCACTTTGCCCTTCGATTTGCTCAACTCTTAATAGCTAGTTCAGTCTTTCTTCCAGTGGGGCACAGCTCTGACTAGACTAAGGTGAATCAGACCACCTGTACCAGCCTCCACGTTCTGAACTGATGACAGGCTCAAACTGGACACGTCTACTCTGTCCAAGGACAGGAAACTGACTGACTAGAAATCACTCCCTTCCACACCCCTGCTGGGTGTGTCAGAAGTGTACATGATGTCATGAAGAGACCTTAACTGTTACCTCTCCACTCATCCTCCTGGTATTGTGTACCAGGGCTACACATTCCCCCATGGTAAACGACAGCACTCCCGGGCTGTAAAATACAAAAGAGACATTTTTTTGCTTATGCATGAAAACATTAACAATAACAGTAATGCGTCCCATCCGGGAGGTGAGGATATCTTGAACGTTGCAAACATTATAGAAAAATACAAGTATTAAATAGCATTCAATAAATATACAGTATACTTGTGAAGGACCCGCACCAAACCTTCAACGTGGGTCCTGGGTGGGCTGCAGGACATCCAAACGCAGACCTCACTCAGTGCCACACCACACGGGTTTTTGGTTCAGAGGTAAGTCAAGGTTTCATGTGAAACCATTAAAAAGGCACTTTAGTGCAACTATTTACAGGATACAGTTTTTGGGCTGGCTCAGTCCTCAGCCTCTGAGTCCATTGTTAAACGAAGACATAATAGGGAAAACACATATATATATACAGACTTTTACAATGTTCACATAAATTCGTTATAATCACTGCTGATATCTAATGGGTAATTTCCCTTTTGTGATTCTCTCTGATCTACGTGGTGTAGTTTCAGGTATATCAAGTTGCGATCTGTCTGCACTGCGTAACGGCAAACTATAGAACTGCCTTAATCTTTCTATGGATCTGGCAAGCGTACTGATGGCTGGGCGGTGTGAGTCAGCTTCACCAGGAGATCCCATAGTATGGGGCGCTGCTTCAGATGATCCATCTTGAGATTCCACAGGTTGAGGTGTTGCTGGGATGGGTAACTCCTGAGCGGGCTCAACTGGCACCACAGGCACAACTGGAGGTAGAACTTCCTCTTGTGGCTGATAAAACTGCAACACTGGAATTATCACAGCATCTCCCAGTCGGGGCCAATCCGCAGGAAAATCTCCCAGATCTGTGTGTATGACCTCTTCCTTTCTTTCTCCTTGATTGATGACAGGGTTCTTTTCACAACGCTTTAAGTGTTCTGGACACAACTTCAAATGATCTCTGGACACAGTGGTTGTTGTTCTTCCTCCGTCCTTACTGACGACACAAACTTTTCTGTTGTCATATTTAGAATCTTGTATGACGTAGGGTTCTTGCTCCCACTGATTATCCAATTTGTGCATCTTCCTTTTTCTTTTTAATACTACCTCTCCAGGCATCAAAGGCTTGGCAGGAGCATTTCGGTTGTAAACATCTTCCTGTTTCTCCCGTGCCTTATTGAGACTTTCCTCCACACAGATTTGTACTCTTCTGTATTGCTCTTGCCGATTGACGTCCCAGTTTTCAACAGCGTCGTCTGCCTCCGGTTCTACCACTCCAAGTTCTAAATCCATTGGTAGTTTTCCGGGCCTTGCTCTCATAAGATAGGCTGGAGTGCAGTTAGTTGAGCTTACAGGTATATGATTATACAAATCAACCAAATCAGGTAGTAAATCCGGCCATCGATTCCTGTCTTCCAACGGTATGGATCTCAACAAGTCAAGGACAATATGGTTCATCTTTTCACAAAGACCGTTGGTTTGAGGGTGATATGGCGTTGTTCTAATTTTCTTGCACCCGTACATATGACAGAATTCCTTGAATAAATCGGCTTCAAAAGCAGGTCCCTGATCGGTTAATACTTGCTCGGGATACCCATGCGGTCTGCAGAAACTTGCTTGAAAGGTCTTCGCTGCCGTCACCGCGGTCTGGTCCTTAACTGGAACAACTACCAGAAATCTGGAGTAATGGTCCACCATGGTCAAGGCGTATGAGTATCCAGTTCTACTTGGCGACAGTTTGACGTGGTCCAGGGCCACAATCTCCAGGGGACGAGTCGTCCGGATAGGTTGCAGGGGTGCCTTCTGACTACCGTAGTCCTTTCTTCTGAGACCACAGGGTCCACAGTTCCGACACCACCTCTCGATGGAGCTGCGCATCCCTACCCAGTAGAACCGGCATCCCAACAGGGTCTCCAGCTTTCTCCAGCCAAAGTGTCCTGCTTGATCGTGGTACGCTTCCAACACCATTGGGACGTCTGCCTTGGGGACCACGATTTGCCAGACCATTTCATGGGTTCTGGGGTTGACGTATCTTCTGCACAACTTCTCACGGTATAGGAACAACCTGCTTTTCTCGTTCCACAGGAGCTTGGCTGACATAGGTGCATCCTTTTCCAGAGAGGAGCCTTCCTGTCTTAACAACTCCTTGATGCGGCTGACCACTGGATCACTGTCCTGAGTCTCTTTCCAACTATGATGGGGTAAAGGATTTAATGTTGCACCATTCTGCTTTCTGTGGACTCGATGCTCGTGGACTACCCCATTTCGATGGAACGCAGGTAGCTCAATTTCTTCCAGGTCGTCCGATTCTTCTTCCGTATCAGAGTCATGCGGCATTCGGGACAACGCATCAGCATTAGCATTCTTTCGACCTGCCCGGTACTTGATAGTAAACTGGTAATTGGACAACCGGGCCATCCATCGCTGCTCCATGGCACCCAGCTTGGCGGTTTCCAGGTGCGTTAACGGGTTGTTGTCTGTGTACGCCGTGAACTTATTGGAGGCCAGATAGTGCTTAAATCTTTCAGTAATGGCCCAGACCAGCGCCAGAAACTCCAGCTTGAAGCTGCTATAATTTTCCGGATTCCTCTCAGTTGGCCTGAGTTTTCTGCTGGCATATGCGATGACTTTTTCTTGGCCATTCTGCTTCTGACTGAGAACTGCTCCCAGCCCTTCATTACTGGCGTCGGTGTACAACAGGAACGGTTGGCTGTAATCAGGATAGGTTAAGATCTCATCACCTGTCAGGATCTCTTTCATCTTTTGGAATGCTTCAGCCTGTTCTTTACCCCAATTAAAGGGAGGGTTTCTGCTCTTTAAGGATTGTCCTACCAGGAGGTCCTGTAAAGGAGCTGCCTTCTTCGTGTAATCTTTCACGAATCTCCTGTAGTAACCCGTTAGTCCCAGGAACTGTCGCACTTCCTTAAGGTTCTTCGGCTCCGGCCACTTCTGGATGGCGGTGACTTTCTCTGGGTCCGGCGCTACTCCTTCCGAACTGACGATGTGCCCCAAGTATTGTACCTTCTGCTTGAGTAGATGGCATTTTGAGGGTTTTAATTTCATCCCGTACCTGGACAGGGACTCGAATACTTCTGCCAGGTGCTTCAGATGGTCCTCATAAGTCTTGGAATACACGATGACGTCGTCTAGGTATAGCAGCACGGTTTCAAAATTGAGATGTCCCAGACAGTTTTCCATCACTCTCTGAAATGTTCCTGGGGCACTACTGAGCCCAAACGGCATTCTGTCGAACTCACAGAGCCCCATTGGGGTGGTGAAAGCCGTTTTCTCACGATCCTCCTCAGCCACAGCCACTTGCCAGTAACCACTAGTCAGATCAAGGGTAGAAAAGTAGTTAGCCGTTTTCAGAGCAGCTAATGATTCCTCTATACGTGGTAGCGGGTATGCATCCTTGTGTGTTATGCGGTTCACCTGCCTGTAATCCACACACATTCTCATACTACCATCTTTCTTTTTAACCAGAACTAGAGGGGCTGCCCAGGGGCTACAACTATCCCTTATCACCCCAGCTTTCTTCATATCATTCAACATTTCTTTAGCTTTCTGATAATGAGCTGGAGGTATGGGCCTATACCGCTCTTTGATGGGAGGATGACTGCCAGTAGGGATATGATGTTGTACTCCCTTAATTGTCCCAAAATCAAGTGGATTTTTGCTAAACACTTGGGGGTACTCTTGCACCACCCGTAATACCCCTTGCTTCTGGTGAGCGGGAGTGGTGTCCGTCCCAACATGGAGTTGCTGACACCACTCCGCCACCTGGGTTGCTGGGTCATTGTCCTCCTCTATTTGACAGGAGTCTAAGGACTCAGCCGGGAGAATAGAATTATTATCAACAGCATGAAGTTTAGCAATAGTTGCATAACGGGGTAAATTTACCTCATCATCTCCCCAATTGAGAAGCCGTACCGGTACTCTTCCATTCACCACCTCTACTACTCCTCTAGCAGTCATAAGTGTAGGTCTATGTTCTGAATGGTGGGTTCTACTACAGCTTGGTAATTCTGTCCTCTCAGACCTATGGCTGCCCTGCACCAAATGATCATTTCACTCATTGGGGGTATCACAATAGGATCTGAGTCAGTGACCCGTACATTACCAATTTCGCCGTCGGTAAGCTTCGCTTGCTGCTGACACACCAGGGCCCGGATCTCTCTTTGGATTACTCCTCTCTGCCTTGGTCGGGCAATCTCAGCGAGCTGTTGGAGTAAGAACACAACTTCTCCCAAACAATTACCGATAATGTTAGTACCCAAAATGATATTTAAACCGTTCTCCTCATTTACAGTCTTTACTACCAGAAGCCCTTGGTCCTTCAACTCCTCTCTGCCCACCTTTACATCTACACATTTTGTTCCGAGTACTTCTACAGGAAGACCATTCGAAGCATACACAGTAAAGTCAAGGCTCGGAGGTTTAAGACTGTCCATTGACCAGTACTTGGTATATAGAGCATCAGGTATTAGGGTCACCTGGGACCCAGTGTCTAACAATGCTGGAACAGCAATACCATCTAGAATAATAGACAGGTAGGGTCGCCCGCCCACATACCTGCGGTTCCAGTCTAGGGGGCCTGACGGGTATTCTCCTGGGTGTTGGCCCTTGGACCCAGGTTCTGCCCGTTTAAAGGACACTGTGTAGACAGATGACCTTTCCGGTTGCAGCGGTAACAGATGATCTCTCGACGAGAAGGGTGTTGATCAGAGGTTGCTCCTGGGGGTGGCGTTGTCCTCCTCCGGGGGGGCGACGTCTTCTTTCTTCTCCGGTGCATCCACGGAACGTCCTCTGGGCAGTCAGCTAACAAGATCTTCCCTTCCTCTTCTTTCCGCAGCTGCAGGGCACTCATCACAGCGGCCAGATTTTTAGTCAGCTGGCGCACCTCTGAGCGCAGACAGTCCAATTCACTAGGAGGTGTCACCTGCGTTTTGGTTTCTGCCACTAGCGGGGAACAGGGGTTACTGCCGGTTCCAGAGTGACTTCACCCTGATGATGTTGGGTGGCCACCTCAGGTTTGCCCAGGGGCCGCAGCCCTTTTATTGCCATGTCTTTTAGGGCATCAAAGGTAGCATCCGGATGATCTAAGGACCACCAATTTACAGTTCTGCGTTCCTCTGGGGATCTCAATCCCTGTATAAATTGTTCTTTCAGCATTCTATTCTCGTCGATAGCATTTAAATTGTTAATTTGCTTGAGGGCTCTCAGGGCTCCCTGTAGTCGGCAAGCATAGTCCCGGATGCTGTCACCTGGCTGTTGTGAACAGTGATAGAAGGCCATCCGGAGATCCGTTTCTGTGCGGTCTTCAAATATGGCATGCAGCTTCAGGAAGATCGCAGGTACCGACTCCTGATCAACGGTATCCCAAGTCTCCACTTCCCTCTCAGCAGCGCCAGTTAGCTGCCCTATTAGCACAGCAGCTTTTTGTCTCTCAGGCATGGAGTACATTTCTAGGATGCTGCATAACTTCCGCTTGAAGCCTGCTAATGTGCCTGGCCCACCGCTGTATTGGGGAAGCCATTTCGCCCCAGGCATATATGGGAGCGTTAGTGGCATGATCGGGACTACCGGACTGGGTGCAGGGCCTGCGCCCCCATCTGGCGCTACAATACCAGACGGTGCGGGATTGGGGGCTCCGGCCGGGGCCGCACTGTCAGCCGGTTGTTGTGACATCTTAGCGCCCCCTTGGTTAAACGGAGCCTACCGGTTTCAGATGCTGCTACTTCACAGGCACCGCAGTGGGAACAGGACCTTCGTCGCAGGCGCTCTGATGTCAGAGCGTTCACTTCCTGTCGCAGGACCTGCAGCTCTATTTTGCGATGCAATTTGCGATGCGGATTGCAATGCAGATTGTGATGCAGTTTGCTATGCGGATTGTGATGCAGATTGCTATGCAGTTTGCGATGCGGTTTGCTATGCAGATTGCGATGCGGTTTGCGATGCGGTTTGCTATGCAGTTCGCGATGCGGTTTGCAAAGCAGATTGCTATGCAGTTTGCGGTGCGGTTTGCGACGCAGATTGCTATGCAGTTTGGGGTGCAGGTTGGGGGCGTGTCCAAGACTTTGCGCGCTTTTTCAGGTCCGCCCACCTTCTTCTCCAGCGCCTGAGGGCGCGAATATGGCGGCAAAATGGCGGATTTTAGCGCCAAACAATAGCAACAGTCTTTTTCATCAAAACACTCCACAGGCACACAGGGCTCGCAATGCTGCAAGTTTCGGATCCTGTTCGTGACGCCAAGTTTTTGTGTCGACCCGCCACCACAATTGTGGTTACCAGGGCAATGGGGTACTCAGAGCCGAGCCCATGGAAGTCTATGGGATTTGTCACAGGTAGCTGTGGCTCGGTCTGTGGCCCTGGCGGTCTGGCGTATGTTGGGGAATATTTACAGGGGATATTTATATACAGTTCGTGACGCCACCTGTAGTCTTCTGGTAATTAGTACCAGCGCTGCTGTAGATCTCTGAGGGGATGGTGAGGCAGCTAGATGTCGGGTCCCCTACAGGTGGGACTCTTCCCTCAGGTCGGTAGTTAGGTAGGGATTGTGCAGGCATGCAATAATAACTCAGTCTCACACCGTCAGCGTCTTTCCATACCTTTACTTGTAAGATGTTCAAGCAGGTCCCAGGGAGGCTGATGGGGTTGATGGAGGATGAGCTTTGAGGCAACAGCTAAGCAAGTTAGGGGCCTCCTTTACTGTCCAATAACGATGAGTACAACCAGCTTGCAGCGTAGTTCCCTCTTTAATTTCAGCTATTCCAGAGCTGTCCTTCCCAGTCAGATTTGTGGTGGAGCCTTTCTATGAGGGAGCTGAATTCTTATTTTGTCCTGCAGAGACTCAAAGTCTTCACTTCCCCTGACCCCAGTTACGTACTGACTATAAGGGGCTTGTTTGCCGCGACCTAGGGTCCGGTAAATCTCTGGTTTTCTCTTCACTATGCTTGTAGCTAATAGTGATCCTTCGGTCCCCAGTAACCGGTAGCAATGTGCAGGACTCTTCCAAGCCAAACGCACTTTTCCAATAATCTTCCTTCCACTTTGCCCTTCGATTTGCTCAACTCTTAATAGCTAGTTCAGTCTTTCTTCCAGTGGGGCACAGCTCTGACTAGACTAAGGTGAATCAGACCACCTGTACCAGCCTCCACGTTCTGAACTGATGACAGGCTCAAACTGGACACGTCTACTCTGTCCAAGGACAGGAAACTGACTGACTAGAAATCACTCCCTTCCACACCCCTGCTGGGTGTGTCAGAAGTGTACATGATGTCATGAAGAGACCTTAACTGTTACCTCTCCACTCATCCTCCTGGTATTGTGTACCAGGCTACACACCTCTTCAGCAGAATCTGAGCTCGAGTTCCCCAGGCCGGAGCCATGTCTGTAGCGGGGCTGAAGAAGCAGTTCTACGAGGCCAGTCAGCTTCTAAGGCCAGGATCACACATGCGACAAAGTCGTCCGACACTCGCATGTGAAATCCCAGCTCTGGCGCCGGCACTCGGGAGTGGAGTGCGCGGCTGCATGTAGTTCTATGCAGCCGCTCGCTCCACTCCCGAGTGCCGGCACCAGAGCTGGGATTTCACATGCGAGTGTCGGACGACTTCATCGCATGTGTGATCCCGGCCTAAGTGAAAAATTTGGAGGAGCAGAAGGGACTAAACTAGATGAAGACTTTAAGGAAAAGGAAAAGAAGGTGGATGTTACCAGTAAAGCAGTGTCTGAAGTGCTGGCCAAGACCACTGAATATCTTCAACCAAACCCAGCTTCTCATGCCAAGCTTTCAATGCTGAACACTGTATCCAAAATTCGTGGGCAAGTAAAAATTCCAGTATACCTCCAGCCAGAAGGTCTTCTGGGAGAATGCATGGTGCGCTATGGAAAAGAACTAGGAGATGAATCGAAGTTATAAGGGTTAAAAGTTAACCAGCGATTTCTCATTTTCACAACACCATTTTTTTGGGGGGACCACATCACATTTGAAGTCACTTTGAGGGCTCTATATGATAGAAAATACTCAAAAGTGACACCATTCTAAAAACTGCACCCCTCAAGGTGCTCAAAACCACATTCAAGAAGTTTATTAAACCTTCAGGTGCTTCACAGGAATTTTTTGAATGTTTAAAAAAAATGAACATATAACTTTTTTTTCACAAAAAAAAATATTTCAGGTCCAATTTTTTTATTTTTCCAAGGGTAACAGGAGAAATTGGACCCCAGAAGTTATTGTGCAATTTGTCATGAGTACGCTGATACCCAAAATGTGGGGGGGGACCACTGTTTCGGCGCATGGCAGATCTCGGAAGGGAAGGAGCGCCGTTTAACTTTTTCAACGCAAAATTTGCTGGAATTGAGATTGGATGCCATGTCGCGTTTGGAGAGTCCCTGATGTGCCTAAACAGTGGAAACCCCCCAATTCTAACTCCAGCCCTAACTCCAACACACGCCTAACCCTAATCCCAACCTAACCCTAACCCCAACCCTAACCCTAATGGGAAAATGGAAATAAAAAAAAGTTGTTTTTATTTTATTATTTTTCCCTAAGGGGGTGATAAAGGAGGGTTTGATTTACTATTTATAGTGGGTTTTTATGTTTGGCTGCTGTCACACGCTAAATGACGCTTTTTATTGCAAAAAATAGTTTTTGCATCACCACATTTTGAGAGCTATAATTTTTCCATATTTTGCCCACAGAGTCATGTGAGGTCTTATTTTTTTCGGGACGAGTTGACATTTTTATTGATACCATTTTTGGGCACATGACATTTTTTGATTGCTTTTTATTACGATTTTTGGGTGGCAGAATGAACAAAAACCAGCAGTTCATGAATTTCTTTTGGGGGGGGCCTTTATACTGTTCCGCATGTAGTAAACTTGATAAAGCAGTTTTATTCTTTGGGTCAGTACGATTACAGCGATACCTCATTTATATCATTTTTAATGTTTTGGCGCTTTTATACAATAAAAACAATTTTATATAAAAAATAATTATTTTTGCATCGCTTTATTCTGCGAGTTATAACTTTTTTATTTTTTCGCTGATGGTGCTGTATGGCAGCTTGTTTTTTGCAGGACAAGATGAATTTTTTAGTGGTACCATGTTTATTTATATTCGTCTTTTTGATCGCGTGTTATTCCACTTTTTGTTCAGCGGTATGATAAAGCAGTTTTTTTGCCTTGTTTTTTTCTTTTTTTAAGGGGTTCACTGATGGGGTTAACTAGTGGGACAGTTTTATAGGGTGGGTCGTTACGGACGCGGCGATACTAAATATGTATACTTTTATTGTTTTTTTTTTATTTACATAAAGAAATGAATTTATTGAGGAATATTTTTTTTATTATTATTTATTTAGGAATTTTTTAAAAATAATTTTCACACGTTAATTTTTTTTTAACTTTTTTACTTTGTCCCAGGTTGGGACATCACTGTATAATGTCAGATCGCTGGTCTGACAGTTTGCACAGCACTCTGTCACACCAGCGATCTGACAGGTTGTGCAGGAGGCTTCTCAGCGCCTGCTCTCAGCAGGCACTGAGGAAGACGCCTCCCTGCAGGAACAGGAAGGACCAGGTGGCCATCTTGGATCCGGGGTCCTGCAGGGAGAAGGCCCTCAGAACAGCGCGATCACATTGCACTGTTCTGAGGGTCTCAGGGAAGCACGCAGGGAACCCCCTCCCTGCGCGATGCTTCCCTGTGCCCCGGGACACTGCGATCATGTTTGACCGCAGTGTGCCGGGGGTTAATGTGCCAGGAGCGGTCCGTGACCGCTCCTGACACATAGTGCCGGATGTCAGCTGTGATAAACAGCTGACACCCAGCCGCGATCAGCTGCGCTCCCCCCATGAGCGCAGCTGATCGCGATGACATACTATCCCATCCACGGTCATACGGGCCCAGGTACCATGGACGGGATAGTACGTCTGATGTCAGAAAGGGGTTAAACAATGTGATTTTCTGGATTTTATTTTTGATATTCTCTCAATGTTATAATTAACCTACCCTTAAAATTATAGACTGTTCATGTCTTTGTCAGTGGGCAAACTTACAAAATCAGCAAGGGATCAAATACTTATTTCCTTCACTGTATCTATAAAATCCATGATCATGAGAATGACTATATTAAAGAAAATTACTTTTGGTTTATAGATCACCAGTTATAATAATACAGAAAGGCCACTTACTTCATTCCCATGCAAAATGAAAGATATGTTTTTACTCGGTGGGTAGAATCCATATGTTTTGCCTAAACTTTGTGGAATGTCACAGTAATCTCTATAAAAAGTAAAATCAGTTTTGTGTTATTGAATGCAAAAAGTCCAACAGAGAATCAGAAAAAAAATCTTCTAGGTTTATTGAGTTAATTAGCGGATAAAACAATCCCTTACATATACATTTATTATAAATGCACTTTTCAAACCTTTCTCCTTGGTCACAGCATATAATTTTGTGAAAGAACCAATTATTATATATTGTCTTATTTAGTTGTCTACTGGTCAGTGCACACATATTCAGTGGCATAACTAGTGTCCTATGGGCATTGATGCAAAATTTGGACTTGGGCCTACATCAACAGATTGGCCCTTATAATAATGTCATCCGTCTGTTCCTCTATCCAGTAATAATGTCCCCCATCCAGGACTCTATCTTGTAATAATGTCCCCCATCCTGTAATAATGTCCTCCATCCTGTAATAATGTCCCCCATCCAGGACTCTATCTTGTAATAATGTCCTCCATCCTGTAATAATGTCCCCCATCTGGGTCTCTATCCTGTAATAATGTCCCCCATCCTGGCCCCTATCCTTTAATAATGGGCCATGTCCTGTAGTAATGTCTTCCATTCTGTAACAATGTCTCCCCCCCCCATCCGGGCCACTATCCTAAATAATGTCCCCCATCCTTGTCCCTATCCTTTAATATAACAATGGCCCCCTTCCTGACCCCTATTCTGTAATAATAGCCTCCATCTTGGTCCCTATCCTGTATTAATTCCTCCCCCCGGTCCTGGTCCCCATCCTGTAATAATGTGAGCAGCCATTCTGTACTAATATCCCCTATGCAGTGCCCCTTCCTGTAATAATGTACCCCGTTCTGGCCCCTTTCTTTATAAATGTCTTTTTGCTCTTCTCCAGCAGTAATAAATGGTTCCTCTTACCTGTCTATGCTCCCACGGTGAGTAATGTTGTCTTCCTGACCCATAGCCGGGGGGGCTTAATGGCGCGTGATGGTGATGACAGGCACATCGATGTCAGCTGCTGGCCCCTGATTCGCTGGCGCCATGCATAGCTATTGCGGTGACAGAAGCTTGTGACTCTTTGCGCCACAATACATTTCAGCTGACTGTGCGTCCACGATGCAGACTCAGCAGAAATCAGCAATGTGTCAGTGGGCCCGTCACACTCACATCATCTGCGATCACGATGGTTACGCCCCTACACACTATTACTTGAGCAGCCCAGCGCCGACTAAACAATTTGAACATAATTTATGCCACAAAAGTGACATATCTCAGGATAGAAATGTACTGCAATCACTGGCACATGATGGCTGGTAGATGCGCTAAATTTGTTAAGCAGCCCACACCGCGTACGAAATTCCAGGCTTAGTAAATCCGCAAAATAAAACAACCTACTATGGTTAACTATAATTTTTTATCTTTGGGGCACACAAATACATACATTAACATCCAATGAATGAAATACCTCTTGCATGAACTCCAGGTGGGGCTCCCGATCACTAGCACCGTTTTATTCTTGTGTTTATGGCTATGAATGGAATAACCAAACCAGTCATAATCCTGCTCTCCAGAAATACTCCAGTCCGCCGCCTCCACATATAAGGTGCCTTGGGAAAGACGTAGCAGTCACTGCATGCCGTATTACTATACAGAAATATGTCCCCAATGTGTCCGGCACGGACGTCACTTCTGTCACCTTTAGAACTATCACTTTTTGTGGATCTTCTAGGCCTTGAATAAAATGCAGCCACTAAACCTCTCTGCTTTCCTCCACCTGGTGCGTAAGGTGAACCGACCACTAGGTCAAGTCTCTTGTCTCTGTTCACATCCGCAGAGAGTAGTGTCCATCCGAAGTTACAATACGAGAACTGCAATGTGAATACTATATGGTTTACTTATGGCAACTGTAAATGTACAATTTCATCTGTAGGAATTACTCACTTGGCATTTTATGGTGACATTCGGGTGAGATGAGAAACCGGTTTCCTTTGACCCATAATACACATACACAGAACCCTAGAATCAAGTAATGTAACAAACAAAAATACTATAAAATATCACCAAAATCAGTGTAGGGTGAAACCGTTGAATTAATACACAACAATTATTAGTGGACCTTAAGATATTTCTAGAATTTCTGAAGATCTGGTTTGGAATCTAACAAGGTCATGTACCAGTATTTAGAGATTCCTACAATCATAAGTATTGATTACTATTCAAATAGTCTGGATTTTAGAAGGTTGTAAAGGCACTTTAAAAGGAATCTGTTACCAGATTTTTGTCACCTAATCTGAGAGCAGCATGATGTAGGGATAGAGCCCATGATTCCAGCAATGTGTCACTGTGCTGCTAGCTGTGGCTTTGATAAAATCACTTTTATCAGCAGGAGATTATCACTAGAGGACTAGTAAACTTCTGCCATGTAGTCCTCTATGTTCATGAGATCTGTAGAACCTCGCCCTCACCACTGATTGGCTGCTTTTTGTGTACACTGTGCATAGGCCGAAACAGGCTCTCTGTGTACACTATCTATTGACAATGAGCTGCTTATCTCAAGCATGGTCCAATGAGTGCTAGTGCGCCAGTAGTCACAACAATGGTCCTAGTGATAAAACCTTCACTGTATGTAAACATCAGCACACAGCTTTATAAGTGACACATCACTGAATTCTGTGTTTTAAACCCTACCTTATGATGTCCTCAGATTACATAGCAAAAACCTTTAGGCCGGCGTCACACTGGCGAGTTTGATGCGAGTAAGTCGCACGACTTTCTCGCATCAACACCCGGCACGGCTGCCCGCTCTCGGACCCGAGTGTACGCTGCATGTATTAATATGCAAACTCGCCAGTGTGACGCCGGCCTTAGACAGATTCCCTTAAAGATTCTGGAATATGTCTTTCACTGGTCTAATTCTGATTCAAATGAATAACTATGCCAATTTGATTTTCTATAATACCTACTGATTTCTCATGGGGTTATTGACTTGATTATATTGGTTTTTGTCTCGCTTTAGCATTGGTTATTGGCACCAATGAATATTTCTTTTTATTTTGTAACATAAATAGGTGACCTGTCCTGTTTCATATTAATTAGTACGTAGTCTATGGATGCTTTATAGCACATCATTCTCATTTTCTTACTTTGTATGTAAGTTGACTAGACCCAACAGAAGGAGCTCCAACGGCAAGGTCTAGTTGCCCATCCACATTGAAGTCCAACACTGCCACAGAAGAGCCAAATCTGCCACCGGGCTGTGGAGTAAAAGTAAGTACATGGCAGTCTATAGCAGATGAGTTTCATTTAGGCTCTTTATTTGCTCTAATTGCCTTATGGCCGGTGGAAATCTCAGAAGGTCTTTCTTTTACCATAGACATAGCATTATTAGCAGACAATAAAGCAAATGATTTTAGGGCTGATTAACCTATGATTGGTTTTATAACATATCCTTATTTATTTCAACAAGTGTCATTGATCAGTGCCCAACATACAAGGTTCTGACTGTATGAACCAACTTTCTACTATTTGGCACTTTCACACACCTCTCCTATTAAGTTCACATGGCATCACATTTCGGAGATATTATCAGTAGAGTATTGCCATAGTTTAGGCCACGCTCATCTCCTCACCTTCCTGGCTACTTATCCAACAGCCAGTTATTCTACATCTTTTTACCTCAGAACCTTTCAGCAAGACATCCGCATTCTTATCCAAGTCCATGTTATCAGTAGGAAGTCCTGATTCATTGCTGTAGACAACATACACACAGCCAACTTGAACATTGCCCAAAGTGCCACAGCCGGGGGCTCCTACTACTAAATCCTCCCAGCCATCATTGTTAAGATCACCCGTGGTGACTGACCTGTGAAAATATTACTTTGTAAGTCTTTTCCATAAACATATTTTTGAATCAAGACTGAATATGTCCAGAAAGAAATGAATTATTAGTAGAGAATACACACTATATGAGAAAAAGAATGAGGACTCCCATCCTAATTATTTGTTAAGGTGTGTCACATGAGGTCCACTTGGCCATTGTACGTGGCCCCCAACATTCTGGTCACAGATCTGCTTGACTGGTTGCTGCTCACATGTATTTTCTATGTCAAAGATAAGAGGACCGTGAGAGCAAGGACACGTGGGTACTCATGAGGCACAGTGTGACAGAATTTGGGATTCCTCACTCCCTTTTCACACTCGAAAAAGAATAAAATTAGGTGGTGAAGTGACCATGTATTTTTTTATGGGAGCAGCATACACTTACCATCCCAGCCTGGAATACGGAGAGTTCACAAAGTAGGCGGCCGAAGGTGTATAGACGTGGTTTGAGTATTGGAACTTAAACAGGTTTTTCATATTTACAGTTTTGGAGGCACTGGCTATCAGCTGCATTGTGCTCTGCAATTGTGACATAATAATATACATTAATGTCCATTATACAGGTTTTTTCTTCTAGCTGTAAGGACTCTTTCAGACGAGTGTATTATCTTACAGCCATGTACGAATCTGGAAAATGGGCATATAACGAAGCAAGATGCATCAGTATTCTACCAGCATTCCATCAGAATTCTATCAGCGTCTGCATCCAAATATTGATGCATCCGTATTTTTATCTCTCTCGATAGACTTTAATAGATGTATTCTACCTGATAAACAGATGGAAATATCATTCACTGCATTTCTAAAGAAACAGACATAAAAAACAGCCATGTGAGTAGCCCTATTAGTTTACATTAGCAAATAATTTCCATCCGCAAAACACAAATTAATTGTAAAATACAAATCTGCTTGACTAAGAGATGCCTAATAGTATTTGTTATAAAGCTCGGGACAGACAGAGATATGATGATTTCTATGTTTTAGGACCAGTGAGAAATTGATTTTATCAGTTTCCAGAAGTATCCTTCAAGAATGTGATAAAATGACCCCGTCACATAATTCAAACTACAGCTTGTCCTAGTCACATGTCAAATCGGGTTGCAGTCTCAAAAAAAAAAGAACTCGAGACTTGTGTTTCTGTAAGAAGATGCACCTGACCGGAGGTACCTCTCTTGCGCTGGTTCCGAAACTGTCGGGGCTGTCACCATTGTCCGGGGGAACGCTTTCTAGCCCAGACCGACCTTTGTACTCGACAGCAGGGGGCTTGTCTAAAATAAAAAAGCCGGGGCGTGGGAAAGTGAGGAGAGTCTTGGTGGGAAGACAGCGCACGCAGCAGGGGAAGTTTGGTGCTCTGTCCTCTGAGCAGCGTGACGGTCAAGGCTCTCGCTATAGATCCCTTCTGACAAGGACAGTGACTGTGAGCAGAGACCTGCTGTGTGCACGCTGGCCCCTGCATCCCAAGGTGCCAGACGCTCCGGGCCAGTTTATGCTGCGCACGTGCCACCTGAGACAGACAGGGTGACTTGTACAGAACTGTGTCCTTCCTCACCCGCGGTTTACTGTCAAGCTGAGTTACGCTCGGGCAGTGTCACAGACTACTCTTCACTCTGCACAACGTATCCAGATCCAGGACCCTGCACAAGTCAGCAAGGACTTGTCGCCACCGTTAGGAACTGGATCCTCAACTTCTTCAGGACTACCCCGCCAGTTGCGAAGGCGCCACCGTTGGAACTTAGGACTCTGCTGTCAAGAAGCCGTCGGACTGATACGTTTAACCCCCATGAACAGTTGCTTTATCTATTGCCTTTGTTATTTTGTCCTGCCCTTATACAGTGCCTTTTCCTCTTGCCATACCCCCATTTTTCCCATCACCTCCCTGCGTGGAGTAACCCTCTGTTAATAAACCTGTTAACTCTTGTTCTGCTTCCTGTTCGTCACTGCATCCCGCAATCTGCTCACACTTAGCGTAGTCGCCAGGATGCAGTCCAACAGCATGGAAGCGGCACATCAAGCAGCTGGGGTGGGCCCTAGGTCCAGCATATCCCTGGGGGCGATGTTGAACAACCTCCCGAAGTTTACTGGGAACAATACCATGCTATGGAGCTGGACGGACCGGATCAGGGGAATGACGAGAATGCACCACATGACCCCTGCATTAGAAGCGGAGGTTGCTATGATGGCTTTACATGGAGAGGCGAGAGACGAGCGACGTACCCCCAGGAGCGAGACACTTTTAGTAAGGTGTTGCAGATACTGGAGGAGACCCATGGAGACCCCACGGACGTGGGGGAGTTGCGCATTCACCTGTTTCGCTGGGTTCAAAGGGAGGGGGAGACGGTGACTCAGTACATGAACGCACGAAGGGAATCTGACAGAATGATCAGCCCCCATAAAACATTAATATACAGATAAACACATCGGTAGCTTTATATTCGCTATCTAGTCCATTAAACCAGAGAAATCCATGATGTTTGCAATATGCAAATCAGACATTACGGTAATTGCTTTTCTATGCCCAGGAAATTTTATAAAATAGTCATATAATACTCAGGCACTAGATTTCCTGGTCAGGGTCTAATGTAAACTGAGACAAATTGAGTTAGCATTCATAGAGAGGGAGGCGCTAAACATGAAAATAACCTCAGGAGGCAGTTTTGTTAAGTGACAAACCAATTAATTCCTCATTAATATATTGCAAAATCTTGGATTTTCTGCATCAGGCAGCGGGATGTGGATAGAAAGGTACCAGTTGATCTTGCTAACAAATTACACTTAACGCATTTTGGGTTGTTTAGCTCCAAGATGATCACTTAAACTGAACACAAATATAACCTCTCAGTGAGAAGTTCAGTATAAGGTCTGTATAGGGTTTTAGTCTCTAAGTGTAAACGCATATGTTTCTATTCATTGAAAAACCTATTTCTTTAAAAATTTTGTAATTTCATCATGTGATTGCTGGGTGTATGGGGGGAGCATGAGCAGCTGAGTCCTAGGAGATCCAACGAGCTCCACGATACAGCCAGGAGGCTGCATTTCCACTGTAACTGGGACTAATATACCAGCCCCAGTTACAGTTACAGTGGATATCTAGTAAAAAAGGATTTAAATATGCAAATTCCCCCAAAAGTATTTTATGGGGGCATGATATGTGAAAGTCAAAGCCTAACAGACAGAGCACTCTCCTATAAGTTTGCAACTATACAGTGGGATGTCCAGCTCAGATAATTATCAAAGCTAGCTGGAGTCCTCTAATGGTTTATCTAGAAATGAGGTTTCTATAAATAAGTGTCTTATCATAGCAGCACCATAACTGAAGATATACTACATACTGGAGGGATATTTGGTCAGTCTGTACAATGGGAAGTAGAGCAAAAAGACGTTCATACCTCTGCCCATTCATTTAATTGGTAATAGACTCCAGATTCTGAGAAGGTTATATCAGTCCCCACTGACTTCATAGATGATGATGAATTAAAGTCTCTGTAGGATTCATTGTTCTGTAGTCGTATCTGTCTTGGACTGTAAAATAGTAATCTCAGTGTTACTACAAGAATAAAAACATATTGATCAATAGGTGTCAGCAATTCACAAAACCTTTGGAGTGTATGTTTGGCACCAGCTCAGTAAATGCAGAACCTCGGCACATACACCAAGAATATCCAGGACATATTGGCAAAAAATATCTAAAAAGTCTGTTTTGGCATGTATTGTGCAAATATATCTTTAACTTCTATCATAAAGACATATCATGGGGAAAAAAAATTCTTTTTATAGGCTACATATGCCATTATACATGAGAGAAAAGGAGAACAAATCTGACCATGAAGAGTCTCAATACATCGGAAATAGTGAATAGTGAACCAAAATGATATATATATATATATATATTATAAATATATATTAATTTCAGATCAAGTGATAACTAATAGGAAAACAAAACAATGTCTAAAACTTATAATATATTTAATATTTGTATATATATATATATATATATATATATATATACAGTACAGACCAAAAGTTTGGACACACCTTCTCATTTAAAGATTTTTCTGTATTTTCATGACTATGAAAATTGTACATTCACACTGAAGGCATCAAAACTATGAATTAACACATGAGGAATTATAGACTTAACAAAAAAGTGAGAAACAACTGAAATTATGTCTATATTCTAGGTTCTTCAAAGTAGTCACCTTTTGCTTTGATTACTGCTTTGCACACTCTCGGCATTCTCTTGATGAGCTTCAAGAGGTAGTCACCGGAAATGGTTTTCACTTCACAGGTGTGCCCTGTCAGGTTTAATACGTGTGATTTCTGGCCTTATAAATGGGGTTGGGACCATCAGTTGTGTTGTGCAGAAGTCTGGTGGATACACAGCTGATAGTCCTACTGAATAGACTGTTAGAATTTGTACTGTATTATGGCAAGAAAAGAGCAGCTAAATAAAGAAAAACGAGTGGCCATCATTACTTTAAGAAATGAAGGTCAGTCTGTCTGAAAAATTGGGAAAACTTTGAAAGTGTCCCCAAGTGCAGTTGCAACAACCATCAAGTGCTACAAAGAAACTGGCTCACATGAGGACCGCCCCAGGAAAGGAAGACCAAGAGCCACCTCTGCTTCTGAGGATAAGTTTATCCGAGTCACCAGCCTCAGAAATCGCAGGCTTACAGCAGCTCAGATTAGAGACCAGGTCAATGCCACACAGAGTTCTAGCAGCAGACACATCTCTAAAACAACTGTTAAGAAGAGACTTTGTGCAGCAGGCCTTCATGGTAAAATAACTGCTAGGAAACCACTGCTAAGGACAGGCAACAAGCAGAAGAGACTTGTTTGGGCTAAAGAACACAAGGATTGACATTAGACCAGTGGAAATCTGTGCTTTGGTCTGATGAGTCCAAATTTGAGATCTTTGGTTCCAACCACCGTGTCTTTGTGCGATGCAGAAAAGGTGAACGGATGGACTCTACATGCTTGGTTCCCACCGTGAAGCATGGAGGAGGTGTGATGGTGTGGGGGTGCTTTGCTGGTGACACTGTTGGGGATTTATTCAAAATTGAAGGCATACTGAACCAGCATGGCTACCACAGCATCTTGCAGCGGCATGCTATTCCATCCGGTTTGCGTTTAGTTGGACCATCATTTATTTTTCAACAGGACAATGACCCCAAACACACCTCCAGGCTGTGTACAGGGCTATTTGACCAAGAAGGGAGTGATGGGGTGCTACACCAGATGACCTGGCCTCCACAGTCACCAGATCTTAACCCAATCGAGATGGTTTGGGGTGAGCTGGACTGCAGAGTGAAGGCAAAAGGGCCAACAAGTGCTAAGCATCTCTGGGAACTGCTTCAAGATTCTTGGAAGACCATTTCCGGTGACTAACTCTTGAAGCTCATCAAGAGAATGCCAAGAGTATGCAAAGCACTCATCAAAGCAAAAGGTGGCTACTTTAAAGAACCTAGAATATAAGACATATTTTCAGATGTTTCACACTTTTTTGTAAAGTGTAATGTATAATTCTACATTTGTTAATTCATAGTTTTGATGCCTTAGTGCGAATGTACAATTTTCATAGTCATGAAAATACAGAAAAATCTTTAAATGAGAAGGTGTGTCCAAACTTTTGGTCTGTACTGTATATATATATACACATATATATATATATGTGTATATATATACAAGGAGTGCACACCACACCCAGAAAAGTATTGACTAATTTCCAGAGGAAGGAAGTGAAGTTAAAATTCAATACAGAACTAACAGTGTGAAGTGCATAAGAATTCACACATTAAGATAGTATCTTTAATTATATATTGATCATATGAAAAATATCTACCAACAGAATAAGTGACAAAATCAATAGGTAAAGTGCTTGTGCAAAAAAGATTAAGTCTGAAAGACCAAGCTCATAGGATTGCTAGAGAGGCAAATCAGAACCCCCGCTTGACTGCAAAAGACCTTCGAAAGATTTAGCAGACTTTGGGGTTGTGATACATTGTTCTACTGTTCAAAGACACCTGTACAAACATGGTCTTCATGGAAGAGTTTCATGGGGAAAATTTCTCCAGGGTCCTAACCATAAAATTCAACTTCAGAAGTATGCAAAAGAACAACTAAACAAGCCTGATGCATTTTGGAAACAAGACCTGTGGACCGATGAGGTTAAAATAAAACTCTTTGGTGGCCTGGCTACTCGTGGAAGCAGACGTGGCTAACATGAGCTCCTGCTAAAATCGGAAGACTACTAAGAATAAGTGAGCCCCTGACTACAATTAGAATACCAAAGGTGACCTAAACCCATCCTGCTTCCCCTGGGGACAGAATTCGGTTAATGGAGCAAACCGCTGTCACCCTCAGCTATATTACCAGACTGGCTCTTGGAATTTGTTAAAAGAACGGTCGCCATCTTCATGACAGGAGCTGCTGCAGATGACGGGGCCAGCAATTACTGACACAGAGGTATCATTTAGCGGGACCGCCGGACCCTCTCCCTCCCCTCTGCACCTCCGCTGAACGGTTGGGTCTCCCTCCGCTGGCTGTCTACGGACCGCAAGCTCTGTTGCGTGGAGAAGGGGCCTCTGCTATATAGCTCCGATGTCTCGCGCCCCCCTCCTGCCTCCACACACGCGCAGACATCTGCGCTAGCACGCACCAACTGCCTTCTGCTGGGGAGCACGGTGATTCTCCCCTGTGCTCATCGCTTCCCGCACTGCCACCCACATATCGCTGGGGATCGGGGCTGCCTAGGCTGGGTCCAGGTTAGTGTCGGCGGTGCCCTGAACTTTTTCCCGCCTTTGACCGGCGCCATATTGCAGAGAGAACGACGGCGCTGGGGGCTGGGGCTGTGGGTGGAGAGCAGAACGAGTTTGTGGGGCTATATCACAGCGGTCCGGTGCCTGAGGAGGAGTAGAGAGGGGGACTGGAGGAAAAGGAAAAGAGTGAGAGGAACAATAAAATAAATCCAGAATAGCGGGCTAGTCCAGTGCCCTGCCTGCAATCCCCTTTCCTGGGAGCTGCTTGGTCGCTGACTGGATCGCAGCCTCTGCTGACATTGGTTCGCTGCCCAGAATTGCCGACGAGCCCGGTATCTTCACCTGCATCTTAAGAGTCTACCGGGAGGCGAAGCCAAGGAATGGCCGCTTTCTAGTAAAGCTCTCCACTGATTTTCTCTCTATCCCTCAATTTATGAGGGGAGAAACAGTTTTAATTAGCGGGGGGAATACCTGGTCGGGGGACTTGTTTGTCAGGTTTACCTCTCCAGGCTCCTCGGTAGGCTCCAGGCGCCGGGGACGCCGCACAGCGTGATACGGGTCTCGGGACAGCTGGGCTATACATTCTATATAGGAACTACACGTTACACAGCAGATTCTAATGTAACGTTTCTTGTCTGAGACATCACCGCCATCTATCTTTTTTCCAATGTCACTGAGCATGGATAAATTTGTGGGCAAACAAACTAAAGGAGGCCGAGCTTCTTCCCGAAACCAACAAGGATCATCATCGCCTAAATCCACCTCTGATACAAGTAGTGAGACTTCTCATTCAATAGTGGATGCCATCATGGAATGCCTTATGCCCGAAATAGACTCTAGATTTGCCACTCTTCAAACTTCGATGGACTCTTTAATATCACAAGTCAATAGCCAGGGTACTCATCTGGATGAGGCTAAACAACGTATTTCTGATCTGGAGGAGGTCACCAAGGAAATGGCAGAACGTTTAGAGGATAAAGAGAAAACGGTCACAGAGCTTCAATCCAAAGTGGACGACCTGGAAAATCGTTCCAGACGCAATAACTTGAAACTGATAGGTATACCTGAGTCAGTACAGCCCTCTGAATTGCTTAAATTAACATCTGAGTGGTTGCCGGGTGCCTTGGACATTCATCTAACATCTGGAGCAATAGTGGTCGAAAGAGCACACAGAATAGGTCCACAGAGGGGAAAGGACAATGATAGACCCAGATTTTCAAGGTCCTTGACTTTCAAGATAAAAATCGTCTACTTACTGCCTACAGGAAGAAAGCGCATCTGTCCTATGAAGGGCACAAAGTTCTGATGTTTCAGGACTATTCGGCCATGGTGACGACTAGACGCAGGGCCTTTAACCCGGGGTGTAAGTTGCTGGCTGACAAAAACATTAGGTTCGGCCTACAATATCCAGCAATACTACGCTTTAATCTGGGAAAAACTGGGTCATTGACGACCCGGTGAAGGCTCTGGAGGTCGTCCGAGAAATATCTCAGCCGACATGAGCAAGATTCTGAATGGCTTACTGAGTGACACTTTCATAAATCACATAAGGTGATGTCAACTGACATTTGTTGTTATGTTGGTGTTTTTTGCTGTATTCTTACCTCTGCATCTAACGTTGAGATGTGGGTATGGGGGAAATGTTGAATATGGCACACTGATACAAATTTTGTGGGAGGGGAGGGTTTATTGGGGAGAAGGTCTCTGCATTCGATTTCAGATAATCATTAATCCAGGGATTCTAATGCCTACTCGCTGGGATAGGCTGGACTCCTACTATTGTGTAACAGTTATGTCTTATCATTTTTCCCGCACTGGTGTGGGTTAATGGTGGATATTAACAGGCAAAAAATGTCCGCTATGACATCTCTCCTTTGGTGCTCTTGGAATGTCAATGGCCTGAATTCCCCGGTAAAGAGGAAAAAAATTTTACATTATTTACATAAAAAAAAATTTCATATTGTACTTTTGCAGGAGACACACTGGGTGAAGGATAACCACCCGGGGTTTTCTAGCAAAAAATTTACGGTGTGTGCGGAAGCCTCCTTTACCAAAAAGCAGAGGGGTGTCGCTATCATGATAAACAGAAATGTTGACTATGAAATAATGGATGTGTTAGAAGATCCTTTGGGGAGGTTTGTTTGCGTTAAGCTGGTTTTAGAGGGGACAACTTACAGTGTCATTAATATTTACGCGCCAAATTCTAGGATCCTTCCTTCCGGGCTAATGTGCTAAAGAAAATCGCAGGATGGGACACCTCCAATATGATTATAGGTGGCGACTTTAATGAGGTGCATGACATCGAGATGGATAGGTCCAATTCTCAGTCCCCTCATATAACTACACAGGGGAGACTTATACAATCTCTTTTAGATCACTTTTGTTTGTTTTCATATGGAGAGTGCAACATCCTGTTGAGAGAGATTACTCTCACTTTTCACATGTTCATAATTCCCATGCGAGAATAGACTACTGGTTATTGAGCCCCTCACTCATGCCAAAAGTCACACATACCAAAATCTTGGACATACATATCTCAGATCACGCACCAATAACGTTCAACCTAAAATTAACTAAGCCAATCGTTTTCACAGGAAATGGAGGTTCCCGTCATACTTATATCAATCAGATGATTTCAAAAAATTCCTACAATTCTCATGGGATATGTACAAATCTGATAACCAAATACATTGTGAAACACCAATTCTTTTCTGGGATACCTCTAAAGCGGTGTTGAGAGGGCAAATAATTGCATATATATGTCATAAAAAAAAACAGTTGCGGGAGCGGACCCTGGCAGCTCAGAGACTTTAACCTTAGCATATAAAAATTTTAAATTTAATAATTCACCCCTCACGAAAAAACAATATCTTGAGGCAAAAGAATCGGCGGATACGCGCGCTCATGAATGGGCCACATATAGTATTGATCTCCAAAAGCACAAATTTTTTAAGTGGGGCAACAAACCCGGTAAATTACTTGCATCTCTCACCAGACCATACAGAAAGGCCACAAGGATTCATAAAATTCGGTCCAAAGAGGGCAGAGTATTGACAGAGAATAAGCAGATTGTAGAGGAATTTAGATCGTTTTTTGGTTCCCTATACAAAGCAGAGAAGAGAGAGGGGGACGATATTCTTAACTTTATGCAATCGGAGGTGGCACCTTTACTAACAGAGGAACATAGGGAAATCCTTAACCCCTTCACCCCCAAGGGTGGTTTGCACGTTAATGACCGGGCCAATTTTTACAATTCTGACCACTGTCTCTTTATGAGGTTATAACTCAGGAACGCTTCAACGGATCTGCGCGATTCTGAGATTGTTTTCTCGTGACATATTGTACTTCACGTTATTGGTAAAATTTCTTCGATATAACTTGCGTTTATTTTTGAAAAAAATGCAATTATGGCGAAAATTTTGAAAGTTTTGCAATTTTCAAAATTTGAATTTTTATTCCCTTAAAACAGAGAAATATGTCACACAAAATAGTTAAGAAATAACATTTCCCACATGTCTACTTTACATCAGCACAATTTTGGAATCAAAATTTTTTTTTCTTAGGAAATTATAAGGGTTAAAAGTTGAGCAGCGATTTCTCATTTTTACAACAAAATTTACAAAGCCATTTTTTTAGGGACCACCTCATATTTGAAGTCACTTTGAGGGTCTATATAGCAGAAAATACCCAAAAGTGACACTATTCTAAAAACTGCACCCCTCAAGGTACTCAAAACCACATTCAAAAAGTTTATTAACCCTTCAGGTGCTTCACAGGAGCTGAAGCAACGTGGAAGGAAAAAATGAATATTTAACTTTTTAGCCACAAAAATGATCTTTTACAAACTTTTTTTTTATTTTCACTAGGGTAAAAGAAGAAAATGGACAGATAAAGTTGTTGTGCAATTTCTCTGAGTACGCCAATACCCCATAAGTGGGGGAAAACCACTGTCTGTGTGCACAGCAGAGCTCATAAGGGAAGGAGCGCCGTTTGACTTTTTCAAACTAAAATTGGCTGAAATTGAGATCGGACGCCATGTCGCGTTTGGAGAGCCCCTGATGCGCCTAAACAGTGGAAACCCCCCACAAGTGACACCATTTTGGAAAATAGACCCCTAAGGAACTTATCTAGATCTGTTGTGAGCACTTTGAATCCCCAAGTGTTTCACAAAAGTTTATAATGCCTGGGTGTGAAAAAAAAAAGAAACAATTTTCCACAAAAATGATTTTTTAGTCCCAAATTTTTGATTTTTCCCAAGGAAATTGGACCCCAAAAGTTGTTGGCCAATTTGTCCTGAGTACGCTGATACCCAATATGTGGGGGGGGGAAACTGTTTGGGCGCACGGCAGGGCTTGGAAAGGAAGTAGTAACGTTTTGAAATGCAGACGTTGATGGGGGTCATGTTCCGTTTGCAGTGCCCCAGATGAGCCAAAACAGTAGAAACCCCCCACAAGTGACCACATTTTGGAAACTAGACCCCCTAAGGAACTTATATATAGCTTTGGTGAGCACTTTGAACCCCCAAGTGCTTCACACAAGTTTATAATGCCGGGCATGGAAAATAAAAAATCCTATTTTTTTCCCACAAAAATTATTTTTAGTCACTAATTTTTTATTTTCCCAAGGGTAACAGGAGAAATTGGACCACAAAAGTTGTTGTCCAATTTGTCCTGAGTACGCTGATACCCAATATGTGGGGGGGAACCACTGTTTGGGCACACGGCAGAGCTCGGAATGGAAGGAGCACCATTTGACTTTTTCCAACCAAAATTGGCTGGAATTGAGATTGGACGCCATGTTGCATTTGGAGAGCCCCTGATGTGCCTAAACAGTGGAAACACCCCACAAGTGACCCCATTTGGGAAACTAGACCCCCTAAGGAACTTATCCAGATCTTTGGTGAGCAATTTGAACCCCAAGTGCTTCACACAAGTTTATAACGTAGAGCTGTAAAATTAAAAAATCATATTTTTTCCACAAAAATGATCTTTTCACCCCAATTTTTATTTTCCCAAGGGTAACAAGACTCCAAAAGTTATTGTGCAATTTGTCCTGAGTACGCTGATACCCCATATTGGGGGGAAACCACTGTTTGGGTGCATGGCAGAGTTTGGAAGGGAAGGAGTGCCGTTTGACTTTTTCAACGCAGAATTGGCTGGATGCCATGTCGTGTTTGGAGAGCTCCTGATCTGCCTAAACAGTGGAAACCCCCACAAATGACACCATTTTGGAAACTAGACCCCTCAAGGAACTTATCTAGATGTGTGGTGAGCACTTTGAAGCCTCAAGTGCTTCACAGAAGTTTATAACGTACAGCCGTAAAATAAAATTTATTTATTTTTTTTCCAAAATGATTTTTTCGTCCCCAATATTTTATTTTCACAAGGATAACAGGAGAAATTGGACCCCAAAAGTTGTTGTCCAATTTGTCCTGAGTACGCTGATACCCAATATGTGGGAGAAAAACTACTGTATGGGTACACGTTGGGGCTCGGAAGGGAAGTAGTGACGTTTTGGATTGCAGACTTGATGGAATGCTCTGGGGGCGTCATGTCGCATTTGGAGAGCCCCTGATGCACCTAAACAGTGGAAACTCCCCACAAGTGACCCCATTTTGGAAAATAGACCCCACAAGGAACTTATCTAGATGTGTGGTGAGCGATATGAAGCCCCAAGTGCTTCACAGAAGTTTATAACGTACAGCCGTAAAAACAAAAAATATTTTTTTTTTTACAAAAATTATTTTTTTCGCCCCAATATTTTATTTTCACAAGGGTAACAGGAGAAATTGGACCCCAAAAGTTGTTGTCCAATTTGTCCTGAGTACGCTGATACCCAATATGTGGGAGAAAACTACTGTATGGATACACGTTGGGGCTCGGAAGGGAAGTAGTGACGTTTTGGATTGCAGACTTTGATGGAATGCTCTGGGGGCGTCATGTCGCATTTGGAGAGCCCCTGATGCACCTAAACAGTGGAAACCCCCACAAGTGACCCCATTTTGGAAAATAGACCCCACAAGGAACTTATCTAGATGTGTGGTGAGCACTTTGAACCCCTAAGTGCTTCACAGAAGTTTATAACGTACAGCCGTAAAAACAAAAAAAATCATTTTTTTTTTAAAAATTATATTTTTGCCCCCAGTTTTTTATTTTCCCAAGGGTAACAGAAGAAATAGGACAAATTGCACAATAACTCTTAGGGTCCAGAGTACGCTGATACCCCATGTGGGAGTAAACTACTGTTTGGGCGCATGGCAGAGGTCAGAAGGGAAGGAGCACGTTTGACTTTTTCAACGCAGAATTGGCTGGAATTGAGATCAGACGCCATGTCACATTTGGAGAGCCCCTGATGTGCCTAAACAGCGGAAAACCCCCCAATTCTAACTCCAACCCTAACCCCAACACACCCCTAACCCTAGTCGCAACCCTAACCACAAACCTAACCCTAACACACCCCTATCCCTAATCCCAACCATAACCCTAATACTAACTTTAGCGCCAACCCTAACCCTAACTTTAGCCGCAACCCTAACCCTAATGGGAAAATGGAAATAAATACATTTTTGTAATTTTATTATTTTTCCCTAACTAAGGGGGTGATAAAGGGGGTTTGATTTACTATTTATAGTGGGTTTTTATGATTGGCAGCTGTCACGCTAAAAGACGCTTTTTATTGCAAAAAATAGTTTTTGCATCACCACATTTTGAGAGCTATAATTTTTGCATGTTTTGGCCCACAGAGTCATGTGAGGTCTTATTTTTTGCGGGACGAGGTGACGTTTTTATTGGTACCATTTTTGAGCACGTGACATTTTTTGATCGCTTTTTATTTCGATTTTTGGGAGGTTTGAATGAACAAAAATCAGCAATTCATGAATTTCTTTTGGGGGAGGCGTTTATACCGTTCCGCGTGTGGTAAAATTGATAAAGCAGTTTTATTCTTCAGGTCAGTACGATTACGGCGATACCTCATTTATATCATTTTTTTATGTTTTGGCGCTTTTATAGAAAAAAAACAATTTTATATAAAAAATAATTATTTTTGCATCGCTTTATTCTGCGAGCTATAACTTTTATATTTTTTTGCTGATGATGCTGTGTGACAGCTCGTTTTTTGCGGGACAAGATGACGTTTTCAGTGGTACCATGTTTATTTATATCGGTCTTTTTGATCGCGTGTTATTCCACTTTTTGTTCAGCGGTATGATGATAAAGCACTGATTTTTTGCTTTGTTTTTATTTTTTTTTTTTAAGGGGTTCACAAAAGGGGTTAACTAGTGGGACAGTTTTATAGGGGGGGTCGTTACGGACGCGGCAATACCAAATATGTGTACTTTATTGTTTTATTTTTTTTATTTACAGGAAGAAATGAATTTATTGGGGAATATTTTTTTCTTTTTTTTTATTTATTTTGGAATTTTTTTTTTACACGTTTATTTTTATTTTTTTTACTTTTTTACATTGTCCCAGGGTGGGACATCACTGTAAAATGTCAGATCACTGGTCTCACAGTGTGCACAGCACTCTGTGAGACCAGCGATCTCACAGGCAGCGCTGCAGGCTTCTCAGTGCCTGCTCTCGGCAGGCACTGAGGAAGCCGCCTCCCTCCAGGACCCCGGCGCCATCTTGGATCCGGGTCCTGGGAGGGAGGAAGCCCTCAGAACAGCGCGATCACATCGCGCTGTTCTGAGGGTCTCAGGGGGGCGCGCAGGGAGCCCTCTCCCTGCGCGATGCTCCCCTATGCCCCCAGTACACCGCGATCATGTTTGATCGCGGTGTGTAAGGGGTTAATGTGCCGGGAGTAGTCCGTGACTGCTCCTGGCACACAGTCCCGGGTGTCAGCTGTGATAATCAGCTGACACCCGGCGGCGATCAGCTGCGCTCCCCCAGGAGCGCAGCTGATCGCTATGACGTACTATCCCGTCTGTGGTCAGATTGTCACGGGTTTTATGGACAGGATAGTACGTCAGATGTCAGAGAGGGGTTAATGCTCCTATATCCCCCTCAGAAGTCATCCAAACTATCAGCTCCTTGAAGCTCTCTAAATCTCCTGGCCCTGATGGGTACAGTAATGAATTTTATAAGATTTTGGGAGGCAGTATAGGGACACATCTTTGTGAAGTTTTTAATCATTTGGTGCGTTCAGGGCGGCTCCCGGACCGTTTCAATGAAGCAGACATAATAGTGCTCCCTAAACCGGGTATCACGAACACCGCACTGCACTTGCTCACTGAGCCAGTGCGCGTGTCCTGAATAAGACAGACTGCACTCAAAGATACCTGTGGAGCGGGGCAGCAGCGGTGAAGATGCGTGCTTCAGACTAACAGGATCCAAAGCACATGACTGCCAAGGGGCGGCGCCGGCCACAGGTCTCTCAGAGAAGGCAGTAACAGACAGAGATTGTTTCAGGCCAGAGGACCTTAAGCACGTGACTGCTGATGGGCGTGGCCTAAGCTCCAGAGAGCTATGAGCAGAAAGAAAACTCCTAGAAGGGTAACTACGGGACAGAGTTACCAAGGGACATAGACAAAACGGATAGTCAGGATAGCCAGGTCATACACAGAGGGAGCAACGCAGTACAAGTGGAGCAGGCAGAGAATAACTAGAACGTAGCCAAGGGATCAGAAAACCAGAACGGGCAAATACACAGTACCAAGACAGTAGACAAACTCACAACGAAGAGACGGACCGGGTCAAAACCAAACAAGCAACAAGATCAGGCACAAGGCACAGGCACACAGGAGGTCAACTAACTCAGCCGAGGGCAGGAGTATAACTGACACCAGACCTAGGTCAATTGGCAACTAAATAGCCGCCCTCTGCCAGAGAGAGGCTGAAACCATTAACCCCAATCTGACCAGGAGGGGCAAAGACAAAACCCCATCCTGGGTCATGACAGTACCCCCCTCTCAACGGGGGGCCACCGGACCCCGGGTTTCTCAGGACACCTGGCATGAAAGGCCCGGACCAACTGATCCGCATGAACAGATCGGGCAGGAACCCACGACCGGTCCTCTGGACTTAGCCTTTCCAATGTATCAGATACTGAAGAGCACGACGGACAAACCTAGAGTCAAGAATTCGTTCCACCTCGTACTCAGACTGCCCATCTACCAAAACCGATGGTGGGGAAGACAACGATCCTTCCCTACAGGACCCACAGGTTTCAAAAGGGCCCTATGGAAAACGTTGGGAATCCGTAGAGACGGAGGGAGACGCAACCGAAATGCCACCGGGTTAACTGCTTCCGTAATTTCATAAGGACCAATAAATTTAGGTCCAAGTTTCGCAGAGGGGACCTTGAGCCTTATATTCCTATCTCCAACCTGGAACACCGGCCCCACAGACCGTTTTTTGTCAGCAAAAAACTTATATTTAGACTGAGCCTTCGTAATGTTCCTTTGGACCTACTGCCATAACTCCCCCAACCGCTGTATTGTCCCATCCGCCCAGGACCCCAGAGTCCAAACGGGAGAACTCCCCAAAATGTGGATGAAACCCATAATTGCAGAAAAAGGGAGATGTGCCCGTAGACTGGTTAGTGCGGTTGTTAAACGCGAACTCAGCCAAAGGTAACGCAGTACACCAATCATCCTGTCGGGCTGAGGTCAGGCAACGCAGGATTTGCTCTAAAGACTGATTGGTCCGCTCAGTCTGCCCATTAGTCTCTGGATGATAAGCGGATGAAAAAGACAGATCAATACCCAACCTCTTACAAAATGCCCTCCAAAATCTGGAAACAAATTGTACCCCCCTATCAGACACCACATTCAAGGGTACCCCATGCAACCGCACCACATGCTCAACAAACAATCTGGACAACGTTTCTGCATTAGGTAAAGCCGACAAGGGTACAAAATGTGCTTGTTTACTAAACCTGTCCACCACTACCCAAATGACGGTATTACCCTTGGAAGGAGGAAGGTTGGTGATAAAATCCATGGACAAATGGGTCCATGGTCTATCAGGAATTGGCAGTGGCACCAATTCCCCGGCCGGCCGGTTATGGGGGGGTTTCGCACGGGCACATACCCCACAAGCAGACACAAATTCCCCAACATCAGAGGCTAAAGAAGACCACCAGAATATCCTAGAGATGGCCCTCCGGGTAGCCGAGATCCCAGGATGTCCACCCAGAACTGAGTCGTGGAATTCCCGAAGGACCCTGAGACGAAATTGAACTGGTACAAAAAGTTTATCCACCGGCTTAGCCGGAGGGGCAAGAGACTGAGCTTCCCGAATCTCCTGCTCCAACCCAGCAGAAACAACTGCCACCACCACCCCAGGCTGAAGAATGGAGGATGGAGGTTCGGGGGGAGACACCGGATCCAGACTGCGTGACAAGGCATCAGCCTTGACATTTTTGGATCCTGGCCGAAAAGTGATGGAGAACTGGAATCTTGAAAAAAAAAAGCGACCATCTTGCCTGTCTAGGAGTCAACCTTTTAGCAGACTCAATGTAAGCTAGGTTCTTGTGGTCCGTAACCACGGTAATAGGATGGACAGCACCCTCCAAAAAATGCCTCCATTCTTCAAAGGCCAACTTCACGGCCAGAAGTTCTCGATTCCCAACATCATAATTTCTCTCCGCAGGAGAGAATTTCTTAGAGAAAAAGGCACAGGGTCTCAAATTAGTCAAAGTGGCGGGTCCCTGGGACAACACTGCCCCCACCCCCACCTCCGAGGCGTCCACCTCAACAATAAATGGTTCAGACGGGTCCGGTTGAATAAGAACCGGAGCAGACATGAAACATTTTTTTAAGAACTGAAACGCCGCCACCGCTGCGGCTGACCAATTCTTGACATCAGCCCCCTTTTGAGTCAGATCTGTGAGAGGTTTAACTACCTGCGAGAACCCCCTT
>JARQOD010000006.1:277251255-277613318 GCA_033576555.1 Oophaga sylvatica | reverse complement strand
CCTGTTCAGACATTTCGGCTGGGACCTAGGTCTTTAGAGGGACATTAACCCCTTAGTGACCGAGCCAATTTTGACCTTAATGACCCAGGCAATTTTTACAATTGTGAACAGTGTCCCTTTATGTGGTTATAACTCTGGAACGCTTCAATAGATCCCACTGATTTTGAGATTGTTTTTTTTTTATGTGACATATTGTACTTTATGATAATGGTAAAATTTCTTCAATATGACTTGCATGTATTTATGAAAAAAATGGAAATATGGCAAAAATTTTGAAAATTTAGCAATTTTCAAACTTAATTTTTGTGCCCTTAAATCAGAGAGTCATATCGCACAAAATAGTTCATAAATAACATTTCCCATGTCTACTTTACATCAGCACAATTTTGGAAACATTTTTTTTTGTTAGGGCATTATAAGGGTTAGAAGGGATTTCTAATTTTTCCAACAAAATTTACAAAACCATTTTTTTTGGGACCACCTCACATTTGAAGTGAATCAGGGGTGTATATGACAGAAAGTTCCCAAAAGTGACACATTTATAAAAACTGCACCCCTCAAGGTTCTCAAAACCACATTCAAGAAGTTTATTAACCCTTCAGATGCTTCACGAGAACAGAAGCAATGTGGAAGGAAAAAAACTAACCTTTAACTTTTTTCACAAAAAAAATACTTTAGACCCAAATTTTTTTATTTTCACAAGGTTAACAAGAGAAAATGGACCATAAAATTTGTTGTTCAATTTCTATTGAGTACACCGATACCCCATATGTGGGGTAATACCATTATTTGGGCGAGGGGCAGGGCTTGGAGGGAAGGAGCAATGCTTTACTGTTTACAAAACTGGCTGGAATCGATGTGTTAAACAGTGGAAACTCCCCACAAGTGACCCCCTTTTGGAAACCACACCCCTCAAGGATTTTATCCAAGAGTATAGCGAGCATTTTGCACCCACAGGTACGACACAGAATTTGATAACATTAGGTCGTCATATTGAATATGTCGTCATTGGTGTTGAGCACATCAGGTACTCGTGTATGAAACGAATATCGAGGGTTATTGTAGCAACCCTGTTGGCATCACTGCATGGCCT
This sequence comes from Oophaga sylvatica, assembly GCA_033576555.1. Classification (NCBI taxonomy): domain Eukaryota; kingdom Metazoa; phylum Chordata; class Amphibia; order Anura; family Dendrobatidae; genus Oophaga; species Oophaga sylvatica. The sequence goes on along the minus strand of JARQOD010000006.1, from coordinate 277,612,225 downwards.
CCCATCCCTCGCACACCTACTTGCTCATTGCTCCTGGTCATGCTGTGATTTATGTCTGCTGCCAGCTCCAGGCCCTGTACCTGTTGCTTTCTATCTGTGTTCTGCATGTCTCCTGGCTGTGTCCATAGGGGGGCAGCGCCAGAACTCTCTGGTTTTTATGGAGTCAGGGTGCACCTGACTGACCAATTACCATTAGCCCTCTAGTATTTAAGGCAGTTCCATCCTGTAGACCTGGCCTGTGCAATGTGTTAACTCAGTTAGTGTCTTGCTGCTGAGCTGCCAGGTCTTGCTTTGTGTTCCTCCATCTTGGAGGCTTCACTCCTAGCTTTGCCTTGTACCTGTTTGTCCGCCTTCCAGGAGGCACAATATCCTGGTCCCAGTGTCTTTGTACCTGTACCTTGTCTCATGTCATTAACTTGTCTGAACTCTGTCTTACCTTTGTCTCTTGGTCTCCTTGTCTGTGGTTTCTTCCCTGCTGTGTCTTGCCTTGTGGTCTCTCTGTATCTCTCTCTGCCTCTTGTCCGCACTCCTGCGGTTCTGCTTTGCTACTGCAGCTGCAGCAATCTCTTGCTGCAGCTCCTCTCCGCATATCTTGCGGTTCTGCTCTACTTCACTACTGCAGCTGCAGCAATCTCTCGCTGCAGCTCCTCTCCGCATATCTTGCAGTTCCGCTCTGCCTCGCTCCTGCCACTGCAGCAATCTCTTGCTGCAGCTCCTCTCCGCATATCTTGTGGTTCTGCTCTGCTTCATTCCTGCAGCAATCTCTTGCTGCAGCTCCTCTCCGCATATATCTTGCGGTTCCGCTCTGCTTCACTCTTGTTGCTGCAGCAATCTCTTGCTGCAGCTCCTCTCCGCAGTATCTCTTGCGGTTCTTCAGCCCTTCTCCGCAGCCTTGCGGTTATCCTCCTGTGTGAACAGGTCTCTACCTGTTCCTCCATACACCATTCCATCCAGTATCAGTACCTGCACTTGCTGTGTGAACAGAACCCTACCCTGTGTCTCATCCATTTTTGCCAGCTGTGTCTCATCCGTGCCTGCCAGGCCTGTGTCTCGTCCGTGCCTGCCAGGCCTGTGTCTGTCCGTGCCTGCCAGCCTTGTGTCTCGTCCGTGCCTGCCAGCCTTGTGTCTCGTCCGTGCTTGCCAGCCCTGTGTCTCGTCCGTGCCTGCCAGCCCTGTGTCTCGTCCGTGCCTGCCAGCCCTGTGTCTCGTCCGTGCCTGCCAGCCCTGTGTCTCGTCCGTGCCTGCCTGCCCTGTGGCTCGTCCGTGCCTGCCTGCCCTGTGGCTCATCCGTGCCTGCCTGCCCTGTGGCTCATCTGTGCCTGCCTGCCCTGTGGCTCATCCGTGCCTGCCTGCCCTGTGGCTCATCCGTGCCTGCCTGCCCTGTGGCTCATCCGTGCCTGCCTGCCCTGTGGCTCATCTGCCTGCCTGCCTGCCAGTGTCTCTGCCGTGCCACCGTCTCCCCAAGTGGGATCAGCAGCCACAGCGAGACACCACCCAGGAGAGGCACCTGGCAGCTGCCTGCCGCACAAGCCTGACCTCACCATCAGAGGCTCCAATGAAGACCGAGGCAGTTGTTCTAGGCACGCCCCTTCCAGAGTAGTCTGGTTTGTGGCACCGTTGGGCCACAACCCCCTGGTTCACGCCCACCAGTCAGGGCGCAAGCGTGACAGTTATCGAGTGACATGCTCGAGTCCCTGCCCCGCATGTTTCGTAGCTGTTAGGCACCCCCAAAAAACATGCAGGGATCTGCGATACTTGGTGTATACCCTAACACAACCCTAACCCTAATAGTGAGTACAAAGGGGAGGCTCACCAAATATATAGGTGCTCAGGAGAACGAAATAAGTAACTTCAATAGTATACTCCGGCACACAAAAAAAGAAACAATATGATGCTCAAGATTGCAAAAAAATAGTCAATATTTATTTCAAGCAGTGCAAGCTCATTGAAAAAAAGGGGATGTCCAGCAGACGTTCATGAATCTAGGTACGTATATAACACAACGTTTCGGCATACAGTGCCTTTTTCAAGTTGTACCTTTATAACTGTACAAAAACATAAGAAATACATAAATATATGAGCAAAAGAATATATATACATTAGAATGCATACTGCAACCAGAATTGGTGTACAGAGAAACACAATATGCTGGGGCATGGAAAAATGAGAAAAAAGGAGAAAAAAAATATATACGAAAATATGTATATACACATGCAGCTTCATAACTATATATCAATATCTCTAAACAAGAAACAAAAGAGACAAATGGTGATGTATGTGATAGTCATATAATGATATACTAATATAAACCCTCTAACATAGGTATCTCATGGTCCTGCAATGTTCAATAGATGTATAATAACATATATGAGAAGGACAAAATAGATCCCTGAAAAATAGTGCACATAATGTGTACATAATGTATATAAGGAAGACAAGAACAAATGTAGACCCCTTAGGATATGATACTGAGAGTGAAACGATGTAATCTACAATGCCCCAGATAAAGAGAGTACATATAGGCGTGATCCTCTGCTGAGACCACAGGTGTCCCATAAAGCAGGGCTAGAAGCAAGACAGATTATAGTGTAAGACATACCTTTTACCGTGAAAATATGCACCAGGACGGCTTCAAATGGCTAATACGGCGATACACAGCTGGTGCGCCATGACAGGCGTGCTCCTATATATGAGCCCGACAAACGCCGGGCGCAAGAACTTCCGGGTAAGGCAGAAAGGGTGAAGTGCGTAGTGCGCATGTGCAAAGAGCCGGAAAGTATCGAAGGAGAGCCGAGAAGAGCCGAGTCCCGAAGGATGAAGTGCGCATGTCAGGAGGGGAGTCAAGGCATAGGATCGGTGCCGTTGTGCTGTAAAAGGAGAAGGACATTGGTTATGAAATGAACACAAAATGAGCGTTCAGTTTAGCAATCAGAAAAAATCTCATATAGTGAACTTAGTAGATCCTGAGATACCATATATATAGCATATATGAGGGATAATAAATGCCAAAGGAAACATACAATATGACATATTATACAAGGATCACACCATAATTCAAATAAAAGTGAACTAAGTAATAATATAATGAATACGAATACTACTATGGGCCAGCTGTAAAGATCAAAGATAATGTAAATAATTCCATAAGTAATTCAATAAACAAGCAATAGCTTAATGAATATAGGGATCTATCCATAAGAAAGATTATATTCTCTGTTGAGGCCATACGGGGAGAGTGTCCTCAACGTGTGGATCCAGTAGGATTCCCGCTCTTTTAGTTTTTTGATTCTGTCACCACCCCTTCTTGCCTTGGGGACATGGTCTATGATTTGGTATCTAAGTTGAGCAATGGTATGTCTATTTTCAAGAAAATGAGCTGGAATCGGTAAGAGAGTGCGTCCACATCGAATGGTGGATTTGTGCTGGGAGATACGGTCACGGATATGTTGGGTGGTCTCCCCAACATATCCGAGGCCGCACGGACACTTAATTAAATATACAACGTATGAAGAATCACACGTGTAACGACCCTTAATGGGAAATCTCTGACCCGTTCGTGGATGTGTAAAACCATCACCTTTAGTGATATTTGAACATTGAAGACATCCCAGGCATGGGAATGTTCCATTGCGTGGGGTATGTAACACACTCTGTCTCAGTTCTGTCTTAGACGTACCAATATCGGCTCTGACCAAGAAGTTCCTAATGTTACTAGATTTTTTATAACAAATCAGTGGTTTATTGTTAAATTCAGGGACCTCAGGATAGGCAGCCTGTAAGATATTCCAATGTTTCGTGATGCATTGGTGAATACCATGTTTCCATGGATGAAAAATGTTAACAAATGGGATTTTCTGAAGGTTAATGTTTGATGTAGGTCTAATAGCCTCATCTCTGCAGGATTCATTCAAAATTTTTTCAGGATAACCACGTTCCCGAAACTTCTTATCCATGTCCTCATGTCTCTTATCTCTGATGATTGGATCCGATACAATTCTTCTAACCCTATCATGTTGGGATATGGGTAGTGACCTTTTAATATGCCTTGGATGGCTACTGCTGTATAGGAGAAGACTGTTTTTATCAGTTGGTTTGGTGTATAGGTCGGTCATAATCTGACCGTCATCAGATAACTTGACCATTGTGTCTAGAAAGTTGATACAGTTATGATCAAACTGTATAGAAAACGTGATGTCCGGAATACATTTGTTAAGGTCTGTATGAAACTGATGAAGGGATTCAACGTCTCCTGTCCAGATGACAAAAACGTCATCGATGTAACGTCTCCAGTACAACACTTCTGTTGAAAAGAATGGGTGGGGATATACACACAGTCTTTCAAAATAATCCATGAAAATGTTAGCGTATGGGGGCGCCATATTCGAGCCCATCGCAGTGCCTTTCTTTTGGATGTAAAATTGATCACCAAAAAGAAAAAAATTCTTAGTGAGGATCAAGGTGAGTATGTCTTCACAAAATTGAATCTGTAAGTCACTGAATGAAGTATGATCTCTGAGGAATGTAGTAGTTGCTTGAATACCTGCGGTATGGTCAATACTCGTGTAGAGGCTATTGACATCCATAGTTACCAATAGTGAACCCCTAGGAATTGTACCTATATCCCTGAGTGTCCCAAGAAATGCGTGGTATCTCTCAAGTAAGACTTAATAGAAGGGATAAGAGGTGAGAGAATCTTCTCAAGGGTCATCGCCAGAGGAGATAAGATGGAGTTGGTGGACGCTACGATTGGTCTACCTGGTGGTCGGCGTAAATCCTTATGCACTTTAGGGAGGGTGTAAAAGACCGGGATGACAGGAAAATTATTAATCAGAAATTTACCCAGTTTATCATCAATAGTGCCAGTCTGTTCATAATTTGTGACCAAAGCAAAAATCAATTTTTCAATTTCAAAAGTGGGATTAATTGAGACAGGCATGTAAGTATTAGTGTCACTCAATTGTGTTAGAATCTCCTCCATGTAATAAGATTTATCTAAAATCACAATGGCACCCCCCTTATTGGCGGGTTTTATAATCAAATTTTTGTTGTCTTTCAAAGCAAGTAAAGATCTATATTCATCATTAGTAAGATTATTTTTAACCTTAAGGTGTCCATCGCCAATAGATTCTAAATATTTAGATACATCTCTCTTCACCAGTCCTATATATGTTTCCACAGGATGATGTGTCCTAGGAGGTTGAAAGGTACTTGAAGTCTTTAAACCTAAAGTCTTAGCAGTAAATAAGGATTTTGATGCAGGGATAGTAGGCAAAAGATCCTGGTGTTGAGAAGAAAAGTGAGCCTTCAACCTCAACCTCCTAAAAAATTGATGCAGTTCCTGGTCCACTTGAAATGTATCGAAATGGGGAACCGGGCAAAAAGATAAGCCCTTTTCCAGTACATTCATTTCGGATGGAGAGAGAATGGTTGACGAGATGTTATAGACAAGGTTTGATGAGGTACTCCTACCTGAGAATGTGTCATGACTCTCGGGCGATCTCCGGTGTTGTCTCCGCCCCCTCCGCGTCTTCCTCTGAATTGACGGGTACGTCGTGGTCCTAAAAAAGAAGAAGAAGAGGAAGGACGAGAGGGTCCAAAGTCGCTGTCCGAGCTGTTCGAGAAAGAACTGTAATTCCTGCGGGACGGTCTGTAATAGTTGGTAGAACGCCATCTGTATACTTGATTATTCCTATAATCGTCGGCGTCTCTTAGGAATTTGGATTTCTTCCTCTCTTGCAGACTACTGCGGAATTCGGAAATGGTTTTATCCAGTTTAGTTTTAAGAGTCTTGAAGTCCTCAGGTGACGAAGTGCTGGTCAATTGTTGTTCAGTAGCTGTAATTTTAGTTTTAAGTTCATTGATTTCTTTTTGTAAATGATCAATGGTCAAAACAATCAGGTCCATAGAGCATTTATTTAACACTGCCTCAAATTTGGCACAGTATTCAGTGTCATTCTGAAATAATGTGGGTCTTAGAGAGACCCTAAGGCCCCGAGGGATCCGCTGAACTCTGTGATATTCAGCTAGTGTGATACTGTGGAGGTCCAATGCATTGAATCTTCTTAGATCTCTTTCGAAGTCTCTCATACGTAATTCTTGAGATGGAGTATGTAAAAATGCTCCAGGTGTCGTGACCTGTGCAACAATACTGGATGCTTCATCAGGGTTGTATGAAAGTGTAGAAAAAGACATAAAGTCAAAAAAATGGGAGCACTCACCCAGAAAAAATATATATAATAGTGAGTACAAAGGGGAGGCTCACCAAATATATAGGTGCTCAGGAGAACGAAATAAGTAACTTCAATAGTATACTCCGGCACACAAAAAAAGAAACAATATGATGCTCAAGATTGCAAAAAAATAGTCAATATTTATTTCAAGCAGTTCAAGCTCATTGAAAAAAAGGGGATGTCCAGCAGACGTTCATGAATCTAGGTACGTATATAACACAACGTTTCGGCATACAGTGCCTTTTTCAAGTTGTACCTTTATAACTGTACAAAAACATAAGAAATACATAAATATATGAGCAAAAGAATATATATACATTAGAATGCATACTGCAACCAGAATTGGTGTACAGAGAAACACAATATGCTGGGGCATGGAAAAATGAGAAAAAAGGAGAAAAAAAATATATACGAAAATATGTATATACACATGCAGCTTCATAACTATATATCAATATCTCTAAACAAGAAACAAAAGAGACAAATGGTGATGTATGTGATAATCATATAATGATATACTAATATAAACCCTCTAACATAGGTATCTCATGGTCCTGCAACATTCAATAGACGTATAATAACATATATGAGAAGGACAAAATAGATCCCTGAAAATAGTGCACATAATGTGTACATAATGTATATAAGGAAGACAAGAACAAATGTAGACCCCTTAGGATATGATACTGAGAGTGAAACGCCCCAGATAAAGAGAGTACATATAGGCGTGATCCTCTGCTGAGACCACAGGTGTCCCATAAAGCAGGGCTAGAAGCAAGACAGATTATAGTGTAAGACATACCTTTTACCGTGAAAATATGCACCAGGACGGCTTCAAATGGCTAATACGGCGATACACAGCTGGTGCGCCATGACAGGCATGCTCCTATATATGAGCCCGACAAACTCCGGGCGCAAGAACTTCCGGGTAAGGCAGAAAGGGTGAAGTGCGTAGTGCGCATGTGCAAAGAGCCGGAAAGTATCGAAGGAGAGCCGAGAAGAGCCGAGTCCCGAAGGATGAAGTGCGCATGTCAGGAGGGGAGTCAAGGCATAGGATCGGTGCCGTTGTGCTGTAAAAGGAGAAGGACATTGGTTATGAAATGAACACAAACATTATCTTTGATCTTTACAGCTGGCCCATAGTAGTATTCGTATTCATTATATTATTACTTAGTTCACTTTTATTTGAATTATGGTGTGATCCTTGTATAATATGTCATATTGTATGTTTCCTTTGGCATTTATTATCCCTCATACATGCTATATATATGGTATCTCAGGATCTACTAAGTTCACTATATGAGATTTTTTCTGATTGCTAAACTGAACGTTTATTTTGTGTTCATTTCATAACCAATGTCCTTCTCCTTTTACAGCACAACGGCACCGATCCTATGCCTTGACTCCCCTCCTGACATGCGCACTTCATCCTTCGGGACTCGGCTCTTCTCGGCTCTCCTTCGATACTTTCCGGCTCTTTGCACATGCGCACTACGCACTTCACCCTTTCTGCCTTACCCGGAAGTTCTTGCGCCCGGCGTTTGTCGGGCTCATATATAGGAGCACGCCTGTCATGGCGCACCAGCTGTGTATCGCCGTATTAGCCATTTGAAGCCGTCCTGGTGCATATTTTCACGGTAAAAGGTATGTCTTACACTATAATCTGTCTTGCTTCTAGCCCTGCTTTATGGGACACCTGTGGTCTCAGCAGAGGATCACGCCTATATGTACTCTCTTTATCTGGGGCATTGTAGATTACATCGTTTCACTCTCAGTATCATATCCTAAGGGGTCTACATTTGTTCTTGTCTTCCTTATATACATTATGTACACATTATGTGCCTATTTTTCAGGGATCTATTTTGTCCTTCTCATATATGTTATTATACGTCTATTGAACGTTTCAGGACCATGAGATACCTATGTTAGAGGGTTTATATTAGTATATCATTATATGACTATCACATACATCACCATTTGTCTCTTTTGTTTCTTGTTTAGAGATATTGATATATAGTTATGAAGCTGCATGTGTATATACATATTTTCGTATATATTTTTTTTCTCCTTTTTTCTCATTTTTCCATGCCCCAGCATATTGTGTTTCTCTGTACACCAATTCTGGTTGCAGTATGCATTCTAATGTATATATATTCTTTTGCTCATATATTTATGTATTTCTTATGTTTTTGTACAGTTATAAAGGTACAACTTGAAAAAGGCACTGTATGCCGAAACGTTGTGTTATATACGTACCTAGATTCATGAACGTCTGCTGGACATCCCCTTTTTTTCAATGAGCTTGCACTGCTTGAAATAAATATTGACTATTTTTTTGCAATCTTGAGCATCATATTGTTTCTTTTTTGTGTGCCGGAGTATACTATTGAAGTTACTTATTTCGTTCTCCTGAGCACCTATATATTTGGTGAGCCTCCCCTTTGTACTCACTATTATATATATTTTTTCTGGGTGAGTGCTCCCATTTTTTTGACTTTATGTCTTTTTCTACACTTTCATACAACCCTGATGAAGCATCCAGTATTGTTGCACAGGTCACGACACCTGGAGCATTTTTACATACTCCATCTCAAGAATTACGTATGAGAGACTTCGAAAGAGATCTAAGAAGATTCAATGCATTGGACCTCCACAGTATCACACTAGCTGAATATCACAGAGTTCAGCGGATCCCTCGGGGCCTTAGGGTCTCTCTAAGACCCACATTATTTCAGAATGACACTGAATACTGCGCCAAATTTGAGGCAGTGTTAAATAAATGCTCTATGGACCTGATTGTTTTGACCATTGATCATTTACAAAAAGAAATCAATGAACTTAAAACTAAAATTACAGCTACTGAACAACAATTGACCAGCACTTCGTCACCTGAGGACTTCAAGACTCTTAAAACTAAACTGGATAAAACCATTTCCGAATTCCGCAGTAGTCTGCAAGAGAGGAAGAAATCCAAATTCCTAAGAGACGCCGACGATTATAGGAATAATCAAGTATACAGATGGCGTTCTACCAACTATTACAGACTGTCCCGCAGGGATTACAGTTCTTTCTCGAACAGCTCGGACAGCGTCTTTGGACCCTCTCGTCCTTCCTCTTCTTCTTCTTTTTTAGGACCACGACGTACCCGTCAATTCAGAGGAAGACGCGGAGGGGGCGGAGACAACACCGGAAATCGCCCGAGAGTCATGACACGTTCTCAGGTAGGAGTACCTCATCAAACCTTGTCTATAACATCTCGTCAACCATTCTCTCTCCATCCGAAATGAATGTACTGGAAAAGGGCTTATCTTTTTGCCCGGTTCCCCATTTCGATACATTTCAAGTGGACCAGGAACTGCATCAATTTTTTAGGAGGTTGAGGTTGAAGGCTCACTTTTCTTCTCAACACCAGGATCTTTTGCCTACTATCCCTGCATCAAAATCCTTATTTACTGCTAAGACTTTAGGTTTAAAGACTTCAAGTACCTTTCAACCTCCTAGGACACATCATCCTGTGGAAACATATATAGGACTGGTGAAGAGAGATGTATCTAAATATTTAGAATCTATTGGCGATGGACACCTTAAGGTTAAAAATAATCTTACTAATGATGAATATAGATCTTTACTTGCTTTGAAAGACAACAAAAATTTGATTATAAAACCCGCCAATAAGGGGGGTGCCATTGTGATTTTAGATAAATCTTATTACATGGAGGAGATTCTAACACAATTGAGTGACACTAATACTTACATGCCTGTCTCAATTAATCCCACTTTTGAAATTGAAAAATTGATTTTTGCTTTGGTCACAAATTATGAACAGACTGGCACTATTGATGATAAACTGGGTAAATTTCTGATTAATAATTTTCCTGTCATCCCGGTCTTTTACACCCTCCCTAAAGTGCATAAGGATTTACGCCGACCACCAGGTAGACCAATCGTAGCGTCCACCAACTCCATCTTATCTCCTCTGGCGATGACCCTTGAGAAGATTCTCTCACCTCTTATCCCTTCTATTAAGTCTTACTTGAGAGATACCACGCATTTCTTGGGGACACTCAGGGATATAGGTACAATTCCTAGGGGTTCACTATTGGTAACTATGGATGTCAATAGCCTCTACACGAGTATTGACCATACCGCAGGTATTCAAGCAACTACTACATTCCTCAGAGATCATACTTCATTCAGTGACTTACAGATTCAATTTTGTGAAGACATACTCACCTTGATCCTCACTAAGAATTTTTTTCTTTTTGGTGATCAATTTTACATCCAAAAGAAAGGCACTGCGATGGGCTCGAATATGGGGCCCCCATACGCTAACATTTTCATGGATTATTTTGAAAGACTGTGTGTATATCCCCACCCATTCTTTTCAACAGAAGTGTTGTACTGGAGACGTTACATCGATGACGTTTTTGTCATCTGGACAGGAGACGTTGAATCCCTTCATCAGTTTCATACAGACCTTAACAAATGTATTCCGGACATCACGTTTTCTATACAGTTTGATCATAACTGTATCAACTTTCTAGACACAATGGTCAAGTTATCTGATGACGGTCAGATTATGACCGACCTATACACCAAACCAACTGATAAAAACAGTCTTCTCCTATACAGCAGTAGCCATCCAAGGCATATTAAAAGGTCACTACCCATATCCCAACATGATAGGGTTAGAAGAATTGTATCGGATCCAATCATCAGAGATAAGAGACATGAGGACATGGATAAGAAGTTTCGGGAACGTGGTTATCCTGAAAAATTTTTTGAATGAATCCTGCAGAGATGAGGCTATTAGACCTACATCGAACATTAACCTTCAGAAAATCCCATTTGTTAACATTTTTCATCCATGGAAACATGGTATTCACCAATGCATCACGAAACATTGGAATATCTTACAGGCTGCCTATCCTGAGGTCCCTGAATTTAACAATAAACCACTGATTTGTTTAAAAAATCTAGTAACATTAGGAACTTCTTGGTCAGAGCCGATATTGGTACGTCTAAGACAGAACTGAGACAGAGTGTGTTACATACCCCACGCAATGGAACATTCCCATGCCTGGGATGTCTTCAATGTTCAAATATCACTAAAGGTGATGGTTTTACACATCCACGAACGGGTCAGAGATTTCCCATTAAGGGTCGTTACACGTGTGATTCTTCATACGTTGTATATTTAATTAAGTGTCCGTGCGGCCTCGGATATGTTGGGGAGACCACCCAACATATCCGTGACCGTATCTCCCAGCACAAATCCACCATTCGATGTGGACGCACTCTCTTACCGATTCCAGCTCATTTTCTTGAAAATAGACATACCATTGCTCAACTTAGATACCAAATCATAGACCATGTCCCCAAGGCAAGAAGGGGTGGTGACAGAATCAAAAAACTAAAAGAGCGGGAATCCTACTGGATCCACACGTTGAGGACACTCTCCCCGTATGGCCTCAACAGAGAATATGATCTTTCTTATGGATAGATCCCTATATTCATTAAGCTATTGCTTGTTTATTGAATTACTTATGGAATTATTTACATTATCTTTGATCTTTACAGCTGGCCCATAGTAGTATTCGTATTCATTATATTATTACTTAGTTCACTTTTATTGAATTATGGTGTGATCCTTTTATAATATGTCATATTGTATGTTTCCTTTGGCATTTATTATCCCTCATATATGCTATATATATGGTATCTCAGGATCTACTAAGTTCACTATATGAGATTTTTTCTGATTGCTAAACTGAACGCTCATTTTGTGTTCATTTCATACCCAATGTCCTTCTCCTTTTACAGGACAACGGCACCGATCCTATGCCTTGACTCCCCTCCTGACATGCGCACTTCATCCTTCGGGACTCGGCTCTTCTCGGCTCTCCTTCGATACTTTCCGGCTCTTTGCACATGCGCACTACGCACTTCACCCTTTCTGCCTTACCCGGAAGTTCTTGCGCCCGGCGTTTGTCGGGCTCATATATAGGAGCACGCCTGTCATGGCGCACCAGCTGTGTATCGCCGTATTAGCCATTTGAAGCCGTCCTGGTGCATATTTTCACGGTAAAAGGTATGTCTTACACTATAATCTGTCTTGCTTCTAGCCCTGCTTTATGGGACACCTGTGGTCTCAGCAGAGGATCACGCCTATATGTACTCTCTTTATCTGGGGCATTGTAGATTACATCGTTTCACTCTCAGTATCATATCCTAAGGGGTCTACATTTGTTCTTGTCTTCCTTATATACATTATGTACACATTATGTGCACTATTTTTCAGGGATCTATTTTGTCCTTCTCATATATGTTATTATACGTCTATTGAACGTTGCAGGACCATGAGATACCTATGTTAGAGGGTTTACATTAGTATATCATTATATGACTATCACATACATCACCATTTGTCTCTTTTGTTTCTTGTTTAGAGATATTGATATATAGTTATGAAGCTGCATGTGTATATACATATTTTCGTATATATTTTTTTTCTCCTTTTTTCTCATTTTTCCATGCCCCAGCATATTGTGTTTCTCTGTACACCAATTCTGGTTGCAGTATGCATTCTAATGTATATATATTCTTTTGCTCATATATTTATGTATTTCTTATGTTTTTGTACAGTTATAAAGGTACAACTTGAAAAAGGCACTGTATGCCGAAACGTTGTGTTATATACGTACCTAGATTCATGAACGTCTGCTGGACATCCCCTTTTTTTCAATGAGCTTGCACTGCTTGAAATAAATATTGACTATTTTTTTGCAATCTTGAGCATCATATTGTTTCTTTTTTTGTGTGCTGGAGTATACTATTGAAGTTACAACCCTAACCCTAACACACCTCTAACCCTAACATAACCCTAAGCCCAACCCTAATCGTAACCCAGTTCTAACCCTAACACAACCCTAAGCCTAACACAACTCTAAACTCAACCCTAACCATAACACAACCCTAACCCAAACAGCAAAGAATGGAAAAAAATTACAGTTTTTATGTTATAATTTTTTATCAAGCTAAGGGGGTGACAAAAGGGGTTTGATTTACTATTTTCTTATGTTGATTACTGTGATAGGGTCTATCACAGTGATCAGAATGATCCAATAGGTAAAATTTCCATTTGTTGTCAGGTACTGGCCAGCAGATCTCGGCGGGCGCACTGCGCATGTGCCCGCCATTTTCTTCCAGGAAGATGAAATGGGGGGCTGAATCAGGAGGGCTCGAAGATGGCATAGATACCGGAGGGGACTCGGGGGGACCCCATTTCTCTCTTCTCTGATATGCTAGATCATATCAGGGGAAAGAGAAATGAATAATAAATCAGATTTTTTTTTCGCGAACGCCGTTATTCGATGAATAACGGAGATCACATGACAGGGGACCATAAAAGCTAGCCTTGATCATGTTCTCCAGGGTCTCAGCTACCCCTGGTAGCCGAGGCCCCGGAGATTTTCCGAAGCTGGGGGACCCTATACCCTTATTTCTCAGTGCCGTTAAAAAGCGTCACTGAGGAGCAAAGCCCCTTAACTGGCGCCGTTTTCGGTGTTCATTAAGGGGATAAACAGGTGGTATGGTGATATCCTATTGATGGGTCATCAATATGAGATTGGTGGGGACGGGACTCCCGGCACTCCCACTGACCTGTTGTTATTTGCTCTTATGGCCACGAGACTTAAACACTTTGAAGTGACCTGCAAAACTCTGGTCCATTCTACGTGTAGCGGCTGTAGCTGAGTCCTGTAACACAACTCCTATTCAAGTGCTGCTGGAGCAAATAAAAGCTTTGAGGCAGCGCTGCAGCTACCTCTCCTTGCTTCTTTCACTGCGACTGATTCAGGATGTCATGTGAAGAAAGGAGCTGTGGTAAGTAGTGTTGAGCGATACGATAATGCAAATATCGGCTATCGGCCGATATTAGCTCTATCGGCCTTTCGATAATTCGTTTCGATATTTTCGTCTTATCGAATACCGGAATCGGATTTGTCACTGTCACTGTGAGTGTCCGTCGGTCGGGTCTGTCAGGAGTCAGCGGCACTTACCTGGCAGAAGATCTCCGGCGGTCACGTCCTGGACTGCTTGATGGCCGCCATTATCTTCTCCCTGGCGGTCACATGCAGTTTTTCGCGATAACTGCAGTGACTGCAGGGTAATCCCGGCCGTAAACCAGTCCGATGACGTCACCGCCGGGGAAGCAGGTAATCAGCTGTGCTGCGCCGGGATTCTGATGTAGCAGAGCTGGATCGTCGTGGGACACTCGTTACTATGGACTGCGTCGGTCAGGTGGTATACTTTTTTTTTTTTCATTTTTTTACAGGAGATCGATGGCGTCGCAGGATGAGACTGTAATAAAAGTAATGAAAACTGTGTTTTTTTTTTTTTTATTAAATTAAAAAACTTTTTTATAAACATTCACCCGTCCGGGTACATAAACAATTTAACTATTTATCAACAATTTAACTATTTACATACAGGGACCCTGTCCGGGTTATTTATACTTCTTTGGCAGGGGTGTTCCAGGTACCACCTGGTACTCTTCTGATGCTTGCCAAACATCCGAGGCACCAAGGACCACCAGGACCTGATGACGTCGTGTGGCCTGTACAGTCAAGTCGTGACCCGCTATCTGGGTCTGTGTGGCCACCTCTTTCATCTCCCTCCGGGTCTGGAACCCTATGTCCCGGACTGAACGAACCCCAGGGGCCTAACAGGCGCCGGGTACGGGCCAGCTATACTTATCATGTCCATAGCTGGGGCTGCTGAGGAGACCACTGAGGGAGGCTTGGGAGATTTACGGCGTGGGGTGGGCACTTTTGCAGAGGCCTGGATGTGGGAGGCTGAAGGCTCCGAGGGTCTCACAGGTTCCTGACACACTGGGGAGTAGGGGTCGCACCTGGTAACATTTAGGGCGTACCATCCATTGTAACCCCAGTGTCGGGTGTAAGTCACCAAGTCTCCTGGCAACAGGTCCCTCCCCGGGTGTCCTTCTGGGAGGTGAGCCTCCACGTCCTGCCGGTTCACAAAGACTTCTAAATAAAGTCCAGGCTCCTTGATGAAGCCCCACCCACCTTTCAATTTAAAGCTCCGTACTGCACCCTTACGCCGCGGCTCACACAGGGTTCCTTTATCCTTTCTCATCCGGTCCTTATCTGCCCGGTCCTTCTCCAGGTGACGTTGGCGAAGTTTTAGGGTTTCTCGCTGCTCCCTTTGTCGCTCTGCTTCCCGCTCCCAACGTCTCCACTCTTCCTCCTGACGCCGGTTGTAATTCTCCTCCACCAGCTGCTCCATGTCTCCACCACTCCACTGCAGCTTACAGTGTCCGGTTTGCGGCAGCTCTCCTGTCGCCCCCCAGTCCTGGCGGCGCTCCCCTGCGGAGGAAGCAGACGGCTCTAAATCAGATGACAGTCGGGGCTCCGGTACAGGCAGGTAGTGCTCTGGTGCCTGCGCGGCCTCCTCCATGAGGACGGGTGTCGCTTCTTCTGTCTCAGCGACGGGGGCAGACAGCGGGATCTGGGGTGCTGACGGTGCTGCGGTTTTTGCAGGAACGGGTGCCTCCACTGCGACAATGTCAACCGGATCACATTGCAAGGACTCCTCTACTAGAACGGGTGCCTCACCTTCCGGTACAGACACTTCAGGTAAGAGGGATTGGCGCCGCTCCAAGTTTAGTTTTAGGGCACGCCAGCTCGCTTCCATCCTGGCGACCTCCTCCCGGTGCCGGGCCAGGCCTCTTAGGGTATCCGCCGCTTCTTGCAGCGTAGGAGGGTTTCCAGGCCGGGTGCCCAACGGTGATTCCGTGGCGATCGGGTCGCTTCTGTGGGGGGAGAGCTCTGACTGCTCCATCCCTTCACACTTCTGCTCGTGTCCATTAGCCATCTCTGCCAAGTCACATGTGTCATTAGCATCTGGAGAGGGCCCTCTTTTGTAGGGAGGCGGGACCTTCGTGTTAGTTTCCACACACTGAGGAGGATGAGGAGGCGGAACTGAAGAGCTGTGGGGCACGATCTTACATTGCAGTACCATTTAGAGCCATCGTTTTTGCGTCACTGAGTGAGTGTACAGTACACCCATGAAGAGCACGCCCTTCTTCTTCACCAGTGCCTCGTCGTGACGCAGATATGGCGGAAAAATGGCAAATACATTCTCTGATGATTTTAGCAATTCTCAAGCACAAAACCAGTTCAATTCAGGCACACAGGACTCGCTTATAGCGAGCTACAGAATCCTGTTCGTGACGCCCAAGTTGAGTCGCACAGAGCCAGAGGTTTTGGGGGTACTCGGCACCGAGCCCGTCGACTTCTATGGGGTATGTCACAGCTTTACCCGGCAATTGAATCAGAGTCTATTTTACTATGTAGAAGTGTATAAACTATAAATATATGTATATATATGTCACAATGACATGTGTATATATATATATATATATATGTATTCTATGTGTGTATATTTTGTGTTTACAACGTAAGAAAGGGTTTTTTTTGTTGCGATATTTTGTTCCCATAGACTTACATGGGACTTCCGCTATCGAAATCGGATATCGACGATATTTAGTGCTATCGGCGATACAATTTTGATACGATATTTTTAGATATCGAGCACTATCGCTCAACACTAGTGGTAAGTGCCTTTATGATATCTTGCTTGAAGGGGTGTAAAGCTGCAGGGAAGTGACTCTAGGGCCATCCTACCTATCCTAGAATCCACTGTGAATGCTGGGACTCAAATGGAAGGTCACAAAGTAAAGTAAGAAAACAGATATAGGGATTAGCTATACAGGGAGAACAGTAAGGATATATGCATGTGTTAAAAATTTGTTGAAGACATTTTGAGTCTTTTGACAGAAAAAATGCTGCATAAAAACTGCGTTTTTGCCTCATTTTTGCATTCATTTTAAATGCATTCATTCCAATTCATTAGAATGGGTGAAAAAACTGTCAAAGCGCTGAAAGAATTGATATAATGCAGATATAAAAATGCTTGAATCTGCAAGGAAAAAAATAAGCAACAGGTACATGAGACTTCAGGAATCTCAGTTACTTTGCAGGGATAGTGAAGTGCTGCATTTTTCACTGAAAAAAAAAAACACAGTGGAAAATATGGCAAAAAAGTCTGACTGCAGCATCTGATTTCTTCTACTCCTCCACTGGTTAGAAGCACTTCACCTTCGTATTAAACAGTGTAAATTTCTTTTGACAGTGCAGGGGTTAATCTACTCAGTTGAGAGCTTCTGTAGGGTTTAGGATCTCAGCTGTGCACTGTTAGCCACTCCCATCTCATATACAATCTGGGCCCTGGCTAGCACTCATTGTCAGAGTTAGCTTATGTGGAGGTTGTTGGTGGTTGTTGTTGGAGAAGGCGTTTGTTGGACTTATCTGCTAGGTTTTGAGTGTGTGATAATTCCCTTTCTTCTCCTACTTTGGTTTAACCCCATTCTCCACTCCCCGGTGCATTCCTTTGTTGTCTGTGTGAGTATATTTGTATGTTTGGGATTTTTCGTTACCCCTGTTTGTATTACCTTGTTAGTCTGGTTGGTGTATTACAGTACACTGCTGCTCCCCTCTTCCCTGGGTGGGAGAAGGGTACAGACTGAAAGTGGATTCAGGAGCTAAGGCAAGGTACGTAGCCCTGGCGTCATCACCATCAGAAATAATCTGGGTAACAGGGCGAGATAGGACACCCCTAGCGTTAGGGACAGGGAAGGAGCCCCTGGTCCTGGGACACCCAACAACAGAATCGTGACAGACATTTCATGTATTGGAAACCCCTTTAAGGGTTTTATTTATTCCACTGAATAGAAAGGGACTGAAATGGGTGGTCATCTGTTTGAATATATGTGTAGGTGTGTAGGTAAAGAAGTAACTGAAAAAACTGAATTACAATAAATAAGTAAAAAAAATATGTGGAAAGAGTGAGAGCTTTTTTCTGAGGCAACATAGAATGTAAATATACATGTAAATTGTGGTACATAAAATAACACAGAAGTGTTATATATGTAGGCAGGCTGATCCCTCCTCTCTGGGCATGATAATGGAGTCTTAGATATTATAGAAGATGTTTCTCACCATTTTTTCTCTAAATAATCAAATTTAACTTCATATTGACTGATAACATCTCCACCTGTGTATTACAAGAAAAAAGTAGAAAAACATTGTGATATTGTGCAAATTTGACATTAGACACAGAATTGATGGTTTCACTGTACACATACAGTACAGACCAAAAGTTTGGAAACACCTTCTCATTCAATGATTTTTCTGTATTTTCATGACTATGAAAATTGTAGAATCACACTGAAGGCATCAAAATTATGAATTAACATATGTGGAATTATACATTACACTTTACAAAAAAGTGTGAAACAACTCAAAATATGTCTTATATTCTAGGTTCTTCAAAGTAGCCACCTTTTGCTTTGATTACTGCTTTGCACGCAGAAAAGGTGAACGGATGGACTCTACATGCCTGGTTCCCACCGTGAAGCATGGAGGAGGTGGTGTGATGATGTGGGGGTGCTTTGCTGGTGACACTGTTGGGGATTTATTCAAAATTGAAGGCATACTGAACCAGCATGGCTACCACAGCATCTTGCAGCGGCATGCTATTCCATCCGGTTTGCGTTTACTTGGACCATCATTTATTTTTCAACAGGAAAATGACCCCAAACAGACCTCCAGACTGTGTAAGGGCTATTTTACCAAGAAGGAGAGTGTTGGGGTGCTACACCAGATGACCTGGCCTTCACAGTCACCAGACCTGAAACCAATCGAGATGGTTTGGGGTGAGCTGGACCGCTCACCGCTTCAATTTTGAATAAATCCCCAACAGTGTCACCAGCAAAGCACTCCCACACCATCACACCACCTCCTCCATGCTTCACGGTGGGAACCAGGCATGTAGAGTCCATCCGTTCACCTTTTCTGCATGCAAAGCAGTAATCAAAGCAAAAGGTGGCTACTTTGAAGAACCTAGAATATAAGACATATTTTCAGTTATTTCACACTTTTTTGTAAAGTGTAATGTATAATTCCACATGTGTTAATTCATAGTTTTGATGCCTTCAGTGTGATTCTACAATTTTCATAGTCATGAAAATACAGAAAAATCTTTGAATGAGAAGGTGTGTCCAAACTTTTGGTCTGTACTGTATGTAGGAGATTGGTGTAGGCCCGAGTCTTAAGACCCTACCAATCTACAGGCATGTGAAGTGCATGCAAAATATAATAAAATGCAGAACTTTAGTTACTCTTTAAAAAATGTTCTGCACTCAAATAATGGGATTTACTGTAGGACTATAATATTAACTTTATTATTAATGAATAAAGCTAGAGTGAAATATTACTGCAAATTAAAGCCAGATAAAAAAAACCTGTTCATATATATATATATATATATATATATTTATATATATTTTTTTCGCTTTCTTTTTTTCCCTTCTTCCCAAAGTTATAACTTTTTTATTTTCCCATCCTAGTAAGATACTAGCAGGAACGCGGGATGCAGTGATGAGCAGGAGGTAGAGCAAGAGTTAACAGGAGCTTTATACAGAAGATTCTTATAAGGAGTTTGAAAAAATATAACAATTATAAATTTGGGGGGTGGGTAAACAGTGGAGATAAAGAACAAATAGCGTTCATTAAAAATAAATCAATTTATCAGTCTGTGGCTCCTGGAGGGAAGAGGCTGAAAGATCCCGCGGTGTTGACGCAAGTGGCGCGAGACCTCTCTGAAGCAATCCCGGATGAAGTTCAAGCACTGTCTCTGTACTGAAATGGCATTCCTTGGCTTTTCCAGATGTGATCTCCCGGTCCTGGCACACAGTGTGGTAATGGAAGTAGCAGATGGTGAAGAAAGAGTGGCACAAAGTTCTGGAATAGAGGCTAACGCGGGACCACGTGAATCAGTGTTGAGCAAGGTCGGTATTCCGGAGCTTGTCAGTTACTTTGGAGGATGCTTACCAGTCAGGGCTCTTGCATACAGGAGTCTGCAAGGTGCTCAACTCTCTTCGTACACAGGTTGTAAGCGTAGGAGAGGATAGGCCGCAGAGCGGGTCTGTTGGTTGGCGTGGAACAGTGGAGACAGAGTCAGCCTTCTCCTTCAGTCTTCCCTCTCTTCCCACCAGAGGCCCCCTTTTCGCATGCTCTGCTCCTTTTATCTCCACCCCGACCCCTGCAGTCAGATGCAAAGGTCTGCTCCAGTCAAAAAGTCCTTCCCCCAGCAATAATGGTGACAGCCCCGATGGTTCCAGCCCAGATACACAAGAAACTGCCCTAGCCCAGTCCATCTTCATACATCCTCATAGCCATATGGTGGCTTGTTTCTTTGCAAGACAAGTTGTATTTTTGAATGGCACCATTCATTTTATCTTGTGGCACATGAGAAAGTGGGAAAAAAAAGTCCAAGGCGTTGAAATTGGAAAAATGCAATTCCACAATGTTTTTTGGGGGAATTTTATTTGCCATGTTTACTATATGCCAACATTTACAGTTTTTTCTTTATTTAAGTGGTGAAAACATTTTGGGAAATTTGTAAAAAAATTTCTTGCCATTTGCCAAGACCTGTGACATTTTCAATTTTCGGGACATGGAGCTGTGTGAGGGCTTATTTATTGTGTTCAGAGCTGATGTTTTTACTACTACCATTTTGGGGTAGATACATTGCTTAAATCACCTCTTCTTACATTTTATTGCAAAGTTGTGGCGGCCAAAAAAAACTAATTCTGTTGTTTTGATTCTTTTTTCTTGTTACAACATTTACCGACCAGATTAATTTATTTTATATTTTGATAGATCAGACTTTTATGAATGCAGCGATTTCAAATATATTAATATTTTCATCTTGTGAACTTTTGTACTTTTTTTATTTTTTTAAAACTTTTTTTCACTTTTGACTATACTTTATAGTCCCCTTAGGGGACATAAAGCTGCAATTGTCCATCGGCACTGCTACGTATAGCGAAATCACTGTCTTCTATGAACACTAGTTAAACGCTGGCTTATACAGGAGGATCATGACTGGCATGGGCGTCATCAGCAGACCCCCGGCTGTCATGGCAAGCCATCGGCTCCACGCATTTGCATCACGGGGTACTGATCGCTGCATAGAATGATGCGCCTCCCCACCGGAATGTGTCAAATGCTGCTGTCAGAGACTGATGGCAACATTTAACAGGTTAACAGCTGCGGGCACAGCTACGCTCCACCAGTGGCTGTTAGAGGCTGATGATGGCTAAAGAAATCAGCCATCATCTGCTGAAAAATATGCGGGCTCGGCGTTTGAGCTAGAGACATGACATATAAAATAAATGTACATAATTTGTTGTGAAAAATAATCCCGCTAATGTATACCCTAATATATACCCAGTTGAATGGAAATAAATGACTGAAGTCTATTAATAGTTAATAGTTAATATTACTATTGCTCCATATATAATGCTAATAAATGAGACTATTTACTTATTGGAAGGAGCTAATTCTAAGTAATTATATTGTAAGTCAGAAGGAAACTCCGGTTTACCAAAATCACCAGCCTGATGTGCTTCAGAGTATGAACCATGAAAATCAATCTGGAGAAACAAATATAATAATTAATATGGAATTATAGCAATGAATCTATTGGACATGAAAGGGAAATAGAAATAATATATAAAACTTGTTACAAGAAGAATATAAATTAAATAATGCATTATCTATATAATCTCATTTAGTACCAATGTTTTCACTAAACCTTTTATGTAATTACAGTAGTACAACAGAAGTGAAATTCCGAGTACATTTCTGTATATTTCTGTGTACTTACTTCCGCCATAGCATGTAGGAAGCCTTGGTCGATTCCTAAGCTGTGCCAGCTCACGTCAGCAACCTGATGGGAGGCTACACCAAATATAAAGGCCACCAGTTTCTGAGCTTCCTGTGTCACAGTGAAGAACAAAAATGTGGAATTACCCGACAAGTGGCCTATAGGCACACCACATGGAAGATATGGTATCATGTCAGACCAAAGAAATCATGGTGCTTGAGGAAACTTCAACTGACATGTAAAGAACAGTGACACGTTGAGTAATACCTCATTCCAGGGTAGTGGATATGTTCTCCTTATGTAATTGACACTAGTCTCCAAAAACGGTGTCCAATGAGAGTCTTCTGACACATCATGATATTTCCCTAAAGATACCACAGAGATTATTTAGTTTATGCATTTTAACATATGTAATAATACAAAATTCCTTCAATCTCTTTGGTGCAGTAATGTTGTTTTTTTTTATCTTTATATATTTATATGTTATATAAGAACTCTAGAATTCCTCAAAGTATCCCAGTGTTTCTGAGAATTTAACTAAGGTAGATATTTTTTGTGTTTATTTGTAAAAATATCGGCATTTTGGCAAAAATTTTTGAAAATTTAGCAATTTTCAAACTTTTAATTTTTATATCCTTAAACGAATTAGTCATGTGTACAAAATAATTAATGAATAACATTTCCCATATGTCTGCTTTACTTATGTATAATTTTCAAACGTCATTTTATTTTGTTAGGATGTTAGAAGGGTTAAAAGTTTAGTAGCAATTTCTCATTGCTTCAATATGCAATTTGCTTCTTCAGACAGGAAGAGAACATAAGAGTTTAAGTCCTCTTTCTCTATGAAGAGGCAATTTGCATATTAAATTTCCCAGAGGAGCATTGCACGGTGAATAAGCCTCCTTACTTTGGCATGCCATGGCCGGTATATCATTCTTCACAAGGAGAAACATTACCCCTTAGACCTCATTGTTTCAATAAATTTCCCAAACCTTTTTCTTTAGAGGCCTATTCAGATTTAACTGGACTTTATGGGGCCTATATATTGGAAACTCCCCAAAAGTGATACCATTTTAAAACCACATCCCTCAAATACTTCAAAACTGCTTTCAGGAATTTTTTTAACCCTTTGGGTGCTACATAGGAATTAATCTAAATAGCAAATCCCTTATAACAGGTTGTAGCAGTATGTAGTACCGTCCACCTGCTTCCTACAATAAGAAATATATGTGGAGCAAATAAGCTCCTATTACACACCTCTCTATTAGATTAAACGACAAAACCAAAGGTGTGCTAATATTCTACAATAGCTGATTACCCAGAATTGACTCTTGACTCTTTTGAGGAGGTAGCGGAGGATAGAATTCAAAAGAAGTGCAGGGTTATAATGAACAAAAATACACACCCTCTATACGAGCTGTTCTTGAAGCAGAAGAGCACATTCAGCAGCCGTCTAATCCTTCCAAGGTGCAAGAAGGAGAAATTCAGGAAATCGTTTGTGCCTACTGCTATGGAGATCTATAACAATTCACTAAGGGTGAAAGATGGCTACGACCTAGGACTGGCGCACTAATGGAAATGATTAGAGATTTGTGTACCTTTGTTTGTTACGTATTGTGGTTAGTCATGTGCAAGATATGTGTCTAGTAATTACTCTATGTAATGCTGTTTGTAATGTTTTGTTGTAACGCTGTTTAACGCTGCTGTGATACCATAATTTCCCTCGGGATCAATAAAGTGTATCGTATCGTAATTAACACATAGTCGTATATATATGCATTAACAGTGGTCCACATATATGACCATTCCAGGCAAAAAACTCATCAACGGTGGTCAATAGGCCGGCTTATATATATATATGTGTGTATATATATATATATATATATATATATAACACCCATGGGAATTCAAATAAGGGTATGTTGTGCTTGTTGAACCAGGAGGTGCTTCACAGAACTTTTTAAAATGTGGATGTGAAAATAAATATTATCTTTTTTCTGCTAAAATGTTATAAAATTTGTAATTTTCACAGTGGATGATAAGAGAAAACGGACCACATAACTTGTTACACAATTTCTTCCGAACGCAATGATAACCCATATGTGGTAAAAAAAATTCTGTTTGGGCAAAAGATAGGGCTCAGAAAGGATAGGGCTCTATTTGATTTTTGGAGCATAAATTTGTCTG
Source organism: Oophaga sylvatica (assembly GCA_033576555.1). NCBI lineage: Eukaryota > Metazoa > Chordata > Amphibia > Anura > Dendrobatidae > Oophaga > Oophaga sylvatica. The sequence goes on along the minus strand of JARQOD010000006.1, from coordinate 277,587,995 downwards.
GAATAGATTGTGAATGCCATGTTGCATTTGTAGAGCCCCTGACCTAACAAAACATAAAAAACACAAGTGACGCTGCTTTGGAAACTAGACCCCTCACGGAATTCATCATCTAGGCAATGAAATACACATACATTTTAAGAGTAAGTGCACACATGGGTACTCATCTGAAAAAGGGCTCAGAAAACACTCAAAAAGAATGAACGTATGAATTTCTGTGAAAAAAATCTGTACATATGATGCTCTTTTGAGCATCTCCGCTTCAGGTTTCCAAAGATGCTAAGCGGTTAAAAGACGTGACCTTACCATTCTTCAGGCATTTTACGCTCTATACTTTACAATAAAGATCATTGGGAAGACTAAACAAAACGCACCCGGGAGTCTTTTTGAAAGTATTGCCAGTGTTTCAGATTCAAACACATCTAGTGGGTTCTTCGTTGTTGAATGGAGTTAAAAAAAAAAAAAAAAGTCCAGAAAATGATAGTAAAAAAAGCCCTCAAAAAGCTAAAAAATGCCGGACGTAACATATGTTGCAAAAGTGCTCAGAAAACGACCAGAAAAATGCCAAAGCTACGTTCCCTCAATGACCTTTTGATATTACACCATTTCTGCAACCAATAAGTAAAATATGTTATTTGCATTTTTTGAAAATATGCAGCTTCAAAAACTCGCCAAAAGCTCATCGTAGGAGCATAGCCTTAAAAAGTACATTTCAGGATTACAAAACAGACAAAAGCAGGATATCCTGAAGCATCTTCCTCTTCAAATACTCAGCGTTTTTGCCAGCCTTAAGAAGACATTATATGCACATACACTGAGATGGAATTGGAAAACCAAGTGGGAAACTAAACATTTTTCGAATTCTATACTTCACCCTCATATGGTACAATATGAGGGTACACCTCTGGGCACATCTCATTTTGTCTATATGTTTGATAGTACACTCACTATAATGATGACTACCGGCGAGTAATGACCGTTGTTGCAGAGGACCCGATTGTGACCGTATGGCCGGGGTCAGACACAACTACAAAAAATCGGACCGTTTTAGTCGGTCGATTATCGTACCAAAATGTAGACATCACACATCGCCTGGCATCCGATTTTCCTTCAAAGATGCGATTTAGTCGCATGTGTGTGTACCTTGTAACATCCGATTTTCATCCGACTTGCGAGAATTTCTCGCAGGCTTGCAAAACTGACATATAATGGATCCAAAAGAATAGTATTTAAATCACAAAAGAAAGAATAGATATATACACATAGAACACACATATATATATATATATATATATATATATACATGTAATTGTGACATGTATATATATATATATATTTATAGTTCCTAGACTTCTACATACTGTAATAGCCGCTAATTCAATTGCCGGCTTTTGTGAAATCACAGAAGCCAACATGAAATGATACATTGTTTAGACACAGTTAACCATGTCATTTCCTGTATTTTGATATATGGTTTGAACTTACAATTACATAAGTGTATGTGTGCAAAATTTCAGACATGTAGGGGTTAATTAAAGGTGTAAATTCGTTTAAATAAAATGCGTGGGCTCCCGCTGTATTTTCTCCACCAGACAGACAAAGCAAGCGAGTGGGGGCAGATAATAATAGCCTAGGGAGGGTACATTTTTTTTATGCCCCCCTGGCTACTAACATCTGCCCCCAGACACCCCAGAAAGGGCAAATCTCTAATTAGATTTGCCCTTTCTGGCACTTTGCCCGTCTATTCCCATTGCCCTGTAGCGGTGGCGAATGGGTTAATAAGGGGTTAAAGCCACCTTGCAATTGAAAGATGACTATAAGCCAGGTTAATAATTGAGAGCTGTCAATTAGACAACTATCAATTATTAATCCTATTGTATGAAAGAAAAATCAAACACACACAGTTTAATAAAAAAGAAGTTTAATGAAATAATCACACATTTTTTGACCATATTTTATTTTACTGCTAAAACCATTTCCTGTAATAAAAATAAAAAAGCAAAATTATTCTTACCAATCCGATGTACAGTCAGGTCCCACGGTGTAATCCATCAGAAAGGGTTAACAGGTTACAGCTCGCAGAGAGCTAATGCTGTCTCCTAGCTGTAACCCCCTGAATGAATAACTTACTCTCCCAGCGAAAGGAGAGGAAGAGATGAATGAATGAAGCTTAATTGATTTATTGCCACTTTCACTTCAGTGACCTGACCTAAGGTGAAAGTGGGACACAATCAATTAAGCTTCATTCATTAATCACATCCTCTCCTGTCAGCAGGAGATAAGCTCATTCATTCAGGAGCTATCAGCTGAGCACTCAGCATTATTTGCGCTGCTTAGCTGATTGCTAGTTAACCCTTTGTGAAGGATTACATCGTGGGACGTGACAGATCGCCAGATAGGTAAGAATAATGTTGTTTTATTATTTTATATTTATTTTAGGAGAGCAAGGGTTTCGCACGGATTAAGAGTAAAATAAAAGATGGTCAAAAAAATGTGTTTTTATTTCATTAAAATTATTTATTCTTAAAGTGTGTGTTTTTTTATTTACTTCAATAGGATTAATAATTGATAGTTGTCTAATTGACAGCTCTCAATTATTAACCTGGCTTACAGTCACCTTTCAATTGCAAGGTGGCTTTAACCCCTTATTAACCCATTCGCCACCGCTACAGGGCAATGGGAATAGACGGGCAAAGTGCCAGAAAGGGCAAATCTAATTAGAGATTTGCCCTTTCTGGGGTGTCTGGGGGCAGATGTTAGTAGCCAGGGGGGGCACAAAAAAAATGTACCCTCCCTAGGCTATTATTATCTGCCCCCACTCGCTTGCTTTGTCTGTCTGGTGGAGAAAATACAGCGGGAGCCCACACATTTTTTTTCAACGAATTTACACCTTTAATTAACCCCTACATGTCTGAAATTTTGCACACATACACTTATGTAATTGTAAGTTCAAACCATATATCATATATCAAAATACAGGAAATGACATGGTTAACTGTGTCTAAACAATGTATCATTTCATGTCGGCTTCTGTGATTTCACAAAAGCCGGCAATTGAATTAGCGGCTATTACAGTATGTAGAAGTGTAAGAACTATAAATATATGTATATATATATATGTCACAATGACATATATATATATGTATATATATATATATATGTATTCTATGTGTGTATATCTATTCTTTATATTCTTTATTAAAGCTGTCAGTGTGATTTTACAGTATAGGCGGGGATGAATTGCCGGCTTTTCTAAAGGACACCGATGCGATTTAATCGCAAGTCACACGTGCGATCCATTTGTAATCCGATTTTTCATCGCTCCCATAGACTTGCATTGGCGATAGTCGACCCACAATCGGTGACAATCGCAGCATGCTGCGATTGCACTCGGACGTTTAAAACGGACCACAAAAAATCTGATACTGGGAGCTGCTCCATAGATTAACATAGGGCAAACTGCAATGCGATATTTTATCGTATTGCAGTCATCCGATTCTGTCGCCAGTGTGACGCCGGCCTATCCGTGCAAGTAGGGGCCCATGTGGGTGAGCAGTCCATTGACGCCAGCAGAAACTTCAACTAGATGTGTGGCCAGCAGCTGAGGTGGGCGTGCACATGACTGGGAGCGCATGGCAGTGATGCTCGGTCAGAGAGCCTATGTAACTTGCACCTGTTGACACCTGTTTTCAGTTTGGAAGTGATGGTTAGGCTTTAATATTTATACATAGGCTCTCTGACAAAGTACTCCACCCATCAGCCTACGATGGTTTTAATCACAGCAAGATTATACCTACCCATATAATTGTGGGCTAGCAGCCCAGGTGAGGAATCATATTTGGTTAGGTTCCTAACAAAGAGGATCGCTTCATGCTGGAATATGTTTGGTGCAACAACTCCATTTCTGTCTATGAGTGTTTAGTTGCTAGATTTGTGTGCTGTCTATAAAGTTAAAAAAAAAACTCCCAGAGGCTAACACAGGGAGAGCATGTGACTGTATTTCCTGTTTTTCCTGTGTCTGTGTATGAGAGAAGCAGCCTGCTGTAGATGCAGCACAGATAGAGACACAGAGATGATTTATTCTTGATCTATTAAGCTTATCATATAATGTTCCTGTTTGTTCCTGATTAAAGAAGCTCTGTTGTCACACACTTGGAGAGCATCCTGAATAATCCACTGCCAACAGGTTATGGGCCCAGAGTGACACAGAACCCCAGCGTAACAGAGCAACAGAAGCCTAAAGCAAAAACAGCACAGAGCAACAGAGAAGTTGTCCACTAGCAGCAATCCTGTCAAGTTTCCAGTGCCAAGCCTCACTAACCAGAACTACCAGTCCTGCAAATTCAAGGTGAAGATGCTGCTCATAAGAGAAGGTATGTGGAAATATACTCAGGAACAAGTGCCTCATCCATTACCAGATGATTGGCTAGAGAAGGATCAGAAAGCACAAAGCACGATCTCCCTCAGTGTAGATGATAATCAGATTGTTCATATATGCAAGTGTGCAACTGCAAAGGAGACGTGGAATGATTAAACAAAAAGTGCATGAAAGATCAAATCGCAGCAATAAGCTTTATCTTATCTGTCTTAAAGGAAAAATGTCCAGAAAATCCTTTCCTAAAATAAGCACCAAAAGATCTGCACAGCCTCTGGATCTAATACATACAGATGTATGTGGTCCAATGAGTGTTCAAACTCCTAGCAAGAAGAGATATATTCTCACATTTATTGATGACTACTCCAGATATACAGTCACCTACTTGTTTCACAGTAAGGATGAATCCACAGAAACTTGAAGAATATCTTGTTGTAGTGTTTAACAAATTTGGAAGAATGCCAAAAGCCCTGCGTGCAGATAATGGAACCGAATATACAAGTGGTAAGGTGCAAACCATTTTGAAAAAGAATGGAATCGTGTTCCAGACTACCATTCCATACAACCCAGAACAAAATGGCATTGCAGAGAGAAAGAACCATACTTTCTGTGAAAGTGGAAGAAGTATGTTGTTCTTCCTACAACGTATTGGGGAGAAGCCATCATGACAGCTTGCTATCTTCAAAACAGAGTGCCAGGTAAAGCCACAAATAAAACTCCATATGAGCTATGGAACTGCGAGAAGCCTAACCTCAGGATATTTGGAAGCAAAACGTTTATGTATGTTCCCAAAGAAAAACGTTCCAAGTGGGAGTCACACGCAAAGCAAGGAGTCCTGGTGGTGTAATGTAAGGAGTACAGTTCATATAGTGTCTTGTGCTTGGGTGCAATGAAAACACAGGAGTCACAGGTTTGATATAGAAGGTCTTGTATTACGTCATACAAGTGGCAATAATAGTCACACAGTTTGCAGATACAAAAGCAGGAGACACAGCAGGCCAGAGTAACTTAAGCTCAGCAATCACTCTCCACAACAGGTTCAGGATCTCTTCTCTGTTACCATAAGTCCATGCAAACGTAGATTTATCAAATAGCAAGGTTCCAAAGTCCACGAGTGTTCCAAAGTTCCACAATAGGAAATAACTGGAGTACAAGGTCCAAGGCTTCCAGGAGTCAGGTCACAGGTACACTGCAGGCTTGATTCTGAAGCACTGATTGCTCAGCTGTGGCTGCTTAAGAAGCAAGAGGGAGAGAATCAGGGCGGGAACATGCAAGCTGGAAACTCCATATTGACTGAGGGCAAGACAGCTGCAGCAAGACAGAAAGTAAAATGGCTGACGGAAAAACTGAGTTTCAGGAACATGTACACAGAACCTTACATTACTCCCCCCTTAGGGACAACCTCCGGATGACCTCAGACCAGGCTTGTGTGGGTACCTCTGATGAAACTGACGGAGCAAGCGAGGAGCATTAACGTTATTGACTGGCTCCCATGAGTTGTCCTCCACTGGGTAGCCCTGCCATTTAATCAAATATTGTAACTGATTTCTATACAACCTGGAATCTAGAATCCTTTCCACCACAAATTCTTCCTGACCATCGACTAGCACTGGGTCAGGGCAAGGAGAAGAACGTCCAGGAAACGTATTGGGTGTCGCAGCCTTTAGTAGAGATACATGAAAGACAGGGTGGATTCTCATAGTTCTGGGCAGTTGAAGATGACAAGTGACAGCACTTATAATTTTACTGATTTTATAAGGTCCAATGTATTTATGTCCCAACTTAGATGATGGAATTCTTAACTTAAGATTTCTGGTTGACAGCCAGACCAGGTCTCCTACCTTGAAAGCTGGTGCAGGTTTACGAAATTTATCTGCGGCTTTCTTGTACCTTTCCTGAGCCAATTCCAGATTTCCCTTTAGAAGATCCATATTCTTTTGTAAAGACGTGATTCTTTCAGCCACTGCTGGCAAAGGCGTTTCTATGGGAAATCGAGGAAGAATATTAGGATGATAACCTAAATTGGAGTAAAAAGGAGACTGCTTAGTGGAGGCGCTCTGAGAGTTGTTATAAGAGAACTCAGCCAGTGGAAGTAGATCCACCCAATCATCCTGTAGGTGGCAGATAAAGCAGCGAAGATACTGCTCCAGGGTCTAATTGGTTCGTTCCGTCTGTCCATTAGTCTGAGGATGAAAAGCAGAAGAAAGGTTCACTTTAATGTCCAATGCTGCACAGAAATTTTGCCAAAACCTTGAAGTGAATTGCACCCCTCGATCCGAAATAACCTCATCTGGTACTCCATGTAAGCGAAACACATTTTTAATCATCAAATCTGATGTCTGTCTTGCAGTGGGTAAGCCGACACAAGGGATAAAATGAGCTGCTTTTGTTAAATGATCAACCACCACTAGAATGGTGTTCTTCCCTTGAGAGGTTGGTAACTCCACAATGAAGTCCATAGAAATGGATCCCACGGGCGGGACGGGGTGGGAAGAGGTTGCAACAGACCAGTTGGTGAGGAGCGAGGTGTTTTGCATCTTGCACAGACTTCACATGAAGTGACATAGTTTAAAACATCTTTCCTGCAAGTGGGCCACCAAAAGAAACGAGAAAGAAATTCCTGTGTCTTTAGAATTCCTCTATGCCCAGCTATCTTGGAATCGTGAATGAGTTGCAATACTCTTAATCTGACTGTTTCAGGAATATACAGACGTTGTCCCTGAATCCACACACCATTCTTAAAGACAAGACTTACGTCCCTTGGGGGTTGTGCCAAAAAGGAATCCGCATGGTATGCTTTCTTGATGTCCTTAAGTAGGTCTTGATTATGAATCACTCCCAGGAATCTAGAGTCAGGAAGAATAGTCTTAGGAGGAGTAAGTGGACGTGTCTCTGCTGAATAAATCCTAGAGAGTGCATCAGCCTTTCCATTGCGCGATCCTGGTCTATAAGAAATGATAAAATTAAATTGGTTTAAGAAAAGATTCCAGCGAGCCTGGCGAGGAGTCAGGCACTTAGCCGACCTGATAAATTCAGGGTTACGATGGTCTGTCAGGACGACTATTTGCTGTGCAGCTCCCTGAAGAAGGTGTCTCCATTCTTTGAAGGCGGCAATAATGGCCAACAACTCTCTATTGCCCACATCGTAGTTCCTCTCAGCCGAAGACAACTGCTGGGAAAAGAAGGCACAGGGATGCAAGACATTCTTCTCACCTGTTCTCTGAGAGAGTATAGCTCCAACGGCACAGTCTGAAGCATCCACCTCTATTATGAAGGCAAGTTCGGGGTTGGGATGTACTAAGATAGGTGCAGTGGTAAATTTATCTTTTAGACTGGGAAAATGCTTCCTGGGCTTGGGGAGTCCAGGAGAACCTAGACTCTTTCCGGGTAAGTTGGGTGATAGGTGACACTACCTCAGAGAAATTCCTAATGAAACGTCTATAGAAATTGGCAAACCCGATGAAGCGCTGCACCTCCTTCACATTTCTAGGACTTGGCCAATCCTTGATGGCTTGGGTCTTGCTTCCATCCATACTAATTCCTTGTGTAGACAGTACATACCCCAGAAATTGAATTTCGGTCCTATGGAATTCACACTTTTCAAGTTTGATGTAAAGATGATTTTGTCTTAGACGTTCCAAGACCATTCTCACATGTCCATGATGTTCCTCTGTGGAGTTAGAAAAAATTAGAATATCATCCAAATAAATAACCACGAATGTATCTAGGAGATCCCTGAAGATGTCATTCACCAAGTGTTGGAAAGTGGCTGGGGCGGTACTCAGACCAAAAGGCATAACTAGATATTCAAAGTGTCCATAGCGTGACCTGAATGCAGTCTTCCATTCATCCCCAGGTCTAATACGGACTAAGTTATAGGCCCCACGGAGATCTAGTTTAGAGAAAATTTTGGCATGTCACACTCTCTCCAATAACTCAGGGATTAAAGGCAATGGATAACGGTTTCTAATAGTAACCTTATTGAGTTCCCTATAGTCTACGCAGGGTCTCAGAGATCCATCTTTCTTCTTTACAAAAAGATGGGTGCACCTGCAGGAGATGAAGAGGGGCGTATGAAGCCCTTGGCTAGATTTTCGTCTATGTAATCCTTTAAAGCCTTTAGCTCGGGCCCCGCCAGGGGGTAGATCTTACCAAAAGGTATCTCTGCTCCAGGCAATAATTCAATTGGACAATCATATGGACGGTGAGGGGGAAGCTGGTCAGCGTTCTTCTTGTCACATAAATCCACATAGTCCTGGTATACAGCTGGTAGTTCAGGGACTGACATGGTTCCTTTAGGAACAGAGCAAGCTGAAACTTTTGGACTCATCTGTTTCTCTGGAAAGTGTAATTCCTTGGTCTCCCAGTTAATGGTAGGATTCTGAGCCTGCAGCCATGGTAGCCCTAGAATAATGGGAAAGTGGGGAGAAGAGATAAGCATAAAGGACAGTTTCTCTTGATGATCTTTACCCATAAGAACCCTCAAAGGCTCTGTTTCCTGATCCACTGGTCTAGAGGTCAGCAGGGAGCCATCCACAGTTTCCATCTGTACTGGAGTAGCCTTCTTCACTGAACGTATCCCCTGTTTCAGAGCAAAGGAGACATCCATAAAATTTCCACTTGCCCTGAGTCGATCATAGCAGAGCTAGACACCCAAGCTGAGTCAACCCAGAGTTTGATGGAAAGAAAGCAATGAGAATTGTTTTTCTTACAACTCAGCTGGGACACCGCTGAGGAAACTTGAAAAATTGCAGCGTTTACACAGTCAACGTCCTCAGAAGTAACGGAGTTTAAGTCCGAGAAATCAAGATCTGTTGCTGCAGATCTCTCTGGAGCCTGAGGCTCGGACCTGACAGATCCCCTCTCGCAACACTCACAGTGAATGAGTGCTGCAGTAGTCTTACGAGAACGGCTGGGGCAGTTTATAATGAAGTGCCCTGACTTACCACAATAGAAACATAGATTCTCCTTAAAACGATGTTCCTTGCGTGCATCACTAACCCGTCGTTGTAAAGAGTCTACCTGCATGGGTTCAGGTTCAGGTTCCCGTGTGATCCTACTCAAAGGTTCCTTAGCTGGAAAGGAAGGTAGGAAAAGGTTAGTGCGATTGCTTTCGAACCATCTCTCTTGCCTGCGTTCAGTCAGACGAGTATCAATACGGATGCAGTAGTTAATAAAGTCGCCTAACGCAGTGGGAGGGTCGGCACGAGCAAGTTCATCCTTAATCAGTGGAGATAACCCTTTTCGAAAAATAGATTTTTTGGCGGAACTGTCCCAGGTGGTATCAAGGGCCCATCTCCTGAAATCCAAGGCATATTCAGCTACCGAGTGCTTACCTTGGCGCAAAGCTAACATGGCTGCTTCAGCTGTTGCACCTCGATTGGGGTCATCAAACACCTGTCCCATGGCTGAAATGAAAGCATCAAGATGATCCAAACATTCATCCTCAGTCTCAATCAGAGGGTTTGCCCACATCAAAGCCTTGTTGGTAAGCAACATAATTATAGTAAGCACTTTAGATCGTTCAGTGGGAAATTGTGAAGCATGTGCAGAAAAAAAAGATTGCATTGATTAATAAATCCCCTGAATTTCTCACGTTCACCGCCAAAACGAAAAGGGGGCAACTTGGGAATCCCAGAACTCGGGGCTACGGCAGGAGCCTGGACTCGCTCCTCTAGAACCTCAATCCTGGCTCGCAAATCCTGGGCAGTCTTTCCAAACACTTGCAAATTGTGATTAGTGAGGTCCTGTAGGTTTGTAAAACGGGTTTTTATAGTCTGCAAATCTGCAAGGATATTATCAGTCACTCCGCAAAGTTCCTTTATGCGGGCCTCCATTTTCCAGATCTTTTAAGACAGGAGTACTGGAAGGAGAGGAGAAGAAAAAAAAACAATAGTGTTTACCTGTGGTAACACTGCAGAGAGAAAAAAAATTAAGGGAACTGCTCACCTGGAATGGTTGTGAGAAGTCACAACCACTATCATCACAGAAAGTTCAACCGGACATCTGATATCCACAGTTACAGCAGACACAAAAGAGGAAAGAAGAAAAAACAATAGTGTTTACCTGTGGTAACACTGCAGAAAAAAAAACTTAAGGGAATTGCTCACCTGGAATGGTTGTGAGAAGTCACAACCACTGTCATCACAGAAAGTACAACCGGACATCTGATATCCACAGTTACAGCAGACACAGCCTTTCCAGACCCAGCAGACACTAACGTTTGTCTTCAGAATCTTGTAATGTAAGGAGTACAGTTCGTATAGTGTCTTGTGCTTGGGTGCGATGAAAACACAGGAGTCACAGGTTTGATATAGAAGTCTTGTATTACTTCATACAAGTGGCAATAATAGTCACACAGTTTGCAGATACAAAAGCAGGAGACACAGCAGGTCAGAGTAACTTAAGCTCAGCAATCACTCTCCACAACAGGTTCAGGATCTCTTCTCTGTTACCATAAGTCCATGCAAACGTGGATTTATCAAATAGCAAGGTTCCAAAGTCCACGAGTGTTCCAAAGTTCCACAATAGGAAATAACTGGAGTACAAGGTCCAAGGCTTCCAGGAGTCAGGTCACAGGTACACTGCAGGCTTGATTCTGAAGCACTGATTGCTCAGCTGTGGCTGCTTAAGAAGCAAGAGGGAGAGAATCAGGGCGGGAACATGCAAGCTGGAAACTCCATATTGACTGAGGGCAAGACAGCTGCAGCAAGACAGAAAGTAAAATGGCTGACGGAAAAACTGAGTTTCAGGAACATGTACACAGAACCTTACAGGTGGGCAATCGCAAAACTCAAAAGGGATACAGAATCCTGAACCCAGAAACCAACACAGCAACAATCAGCAGAGATGTAGTGATTGATGTAAACTCTGTATAGCTCAAATTCCATGAAGTTACACCAGTTATTCAACCTAAGAAGCAAGAACAAGAATCACAATCACCAAACCAAGACACCGAAAAGGAAAAAACTCAAGTGTGGATAGATTCTGAAGCCACCAAGGAAGACTCAGAAGAAAAAAGTCAACCTCCAGTCAGGAGATCAGAAAGGCCAAACAAAGGTATCCCAGCTAGATGCCTTTCTTATATGGTCAGAACACTTCCTGAACCAGAGCCACAGCCATGGCAAGAGATGCAAAAACTGCCTGTCCACGAGAAACAGAAGTGGATAAATGCTGCTAATGAAGAGATGGAGTCCCTTCACCAACTACAGAAATGGGAGCTTACTGAGTTACCACAAGGAAAAAGAGCTATCGGATGTAAGTGAGTCTTCAAAAAACAAATATGACTCAGAAGGAAAAGTAAATTTACGCAATCCTAAACCAGTTTGGAATGTCAGAACCTAAAGGTGGTCAACACCAATGGACCCATCGTACTTAAAGTTGGAAGGAGAAGATCTGCTACCCAGCAATGAGAGTTACAGACAAGCAGTGGGGGGAGCTTCTGTACATAGCAACCACAATTCGTCCGGATATCACAGCCACAGTCGGAATTCTCTGCCGACGTATAAGCAAGCCATGCTAAAGAGACTGGAATACAATTAAGAGAATTCTTCAATATCTTAAATACAGTAAAGATGTATATCTTTGTACCGTGTTAGCCAGTAGATAGAAAAATATTTAGAGTTGAGAGTCCTCAGTGGTTGATACCTTTTAATGGCTAACTGAAAAGATGGTAACAAATTGCAAGCTTTCGAGACTACTCAGGTCTCTTCATCAGGCGAAGACTAATACAAAATCTGAAGAATCACATATTTATACACAACACAGCACAGAAAAAAAATGCAATAGGTAAGACAAGTGACGTGAAGCAGAATAGTCATTATGGCAGAGGGATGAGCATAAATATTGGAACAGCCTGGGACCTTGTTTTAGCCAATCTGATTGGCTGAAACAATGAGAAAGGCTGCAATTGGCTGTTCAGAATTGAACAGCCAATCACAGCGATCTGGAGGCCGGGTTGGCGGGGACTGCCCCCGGAATGCCGACACCATCTTTCCACATGTAAGATGGCATTGGAATTTTAATGCGATCATTTAAGCCGCGGTGTCGCATTAAAGGGCTTGACATACTATCCCGTCACTGGGACTCAAGGCCCAGGTCGCATGGACGGGATAGTACGTCAAATGGTAGAAAGGGGTTAATCCAACAGACAAAAAAGGCAGCACTCTGTAGCGCCATAGTATGCAAATTTGAAAATTGAGGTTATTGAGTGGCAAGCTCAATCCCCGGACCTTAATCCAATAGAACACTTGTGGGTTCACATTAAAATGCCTTTTCTGAGGCAAAGCCAACAAATGGCAAAAAATTGTGGGGATGTAGTCCAAGCATCCTGGGCTGGAATAACAGGTGACAGGTGCCAGAAGTTGGTTGACGCTATGCAACATAATGTGAAGCAGTTCTAAAAAACTGGGTATACAAGTAAATATTAGGTTAGTGATTTACATGAATGCTAATTCCACAAAAAATAGTACATATTGTGAGTTTGTAAAAACAAATGCAGACACTGCTAATTTTTAGAACACCCCAATGTTCATTTTTTGTTATTTTTAAGTGGTTAAAAATTATATCCATTTCTCTCCATGTTTTCAATTAGAAAACAGTGTGCAATGTTCCCAAAGCTGGAAATAACAACTAGTATGAACACACTGCTAATATTTTGAACACCACTGTATATGGGGAAGGCTACTCTCAACTTCCACCTGTTCCCCGTTTTCTGTTGGGAAGTGAAGGTCAGTGTTTGATATTTACACAAACACACACTGATAGGGAATTTAGATAGTGAGCCCTAATGGGGAAAGTGATGATAATATCTGTAAAGTGCTGTGGAAATTAATGGCCTTATATAAGCGATTAAAATAAAGTGAAAAAATATACCCACCTTGACTGCACAAATCCTGATAAAAGGCGTCAGGATAAACACTTCCAGCTTGGAAAGCATCTGAATGTTTCTGCAAGAGCTGGTACAACATTGTATGTATGAAAATAGAATTCATTCATATTAAAATATCATTTAATAGTGAGGAACAACATGGAGTTTCCTGATATGTTTTATATTTATTCATTTTACCCAACAATACCAGAATATAGTATGATAAACAATGCAAAAATTGTAGTTCAGTGTTGGAGATAAAACATCTTGCATTTTTCTCAATAGTCTTTAACATCCATGATAAAAGCTGTGTATTCCCTGAATCATGTGACACCTCACTTCTCAACCGCAATTAAGATGGACTACAATCTTTGCTTCAGAGTATTCATGCAATTTTAATCAGTATAACGGCGCCAACATGACACTGTGTGTAGGTTACTGTGCGCAATCCCGCTGACAGATTCCTTTTAATAGATATTGGAGGAAGGCAGAAAGCCATGTGTAGAATATCAGACATACAGAAATCATAAGCTGCAGCTGACACCTGACGGACTGTTCACCACTAGTGGCTGGGTTAGGGATAACCATAAGAGTCATGTATATGCACTCATAAAAATTGTGCCCCCAATTACTAGGAATAATCGATGACGTCACCACCAGTCACTGATGCTGTGCTGGCAGCAGCTCATTCCCCAGTGGTTCTCAGCCTGGATGGTCGCATCTTCGCACTATCCAGGTTGAAAACTATTTATCCCCCAGACAAGGATTATGGCGTGGGACAGAATGACGGACTGGTGAGGGATATTTTGTTTTTTATTTTTGTTTTATTACAGGAGACGAGGGATTCAGTGTAATTTCACGTTAGGTGAGTATAACTGTGTGTGTTATTTTTAAATAAAAAAGTAAAACTGTTTTGTTTTATTTCAAATAAGGCAGTGTCTTTAGTTATCATATAATATAGATTAGTAGGGATAGGTGTCTTATAAACGCTTCTCCATTACTGATCCGTGGGCTTGATGTCACCTGACAATACAAAGGTGACATCAACCCCACAAATATGAACCCCACTTGCCACCGCTACAGGGCAAATGGGAAGTGCAGGGCAAAGAGCCAGAATTGGCACATCTAATAGATGTGCCTTCTCTGGTCGGCTGCAGGCTGCTATTTTTAGGCTGGGGGGGGGCAATATCCATGGCCTCTTACCAGCCTGAGAATACCAGATGCCAGCTGTCTGATTTAGGAAGGCTGGTTGTCGAAAATAGGGGAGTGACCCCCAAGCCTTATTTTTTATTTATTTAAATAATTTAAAAAACAGAGTGAGGACCCCTCTATTCTTGATAACCAGCCTTGCTGACGCTGACAGCTGAGAATTTCAGCCCCCAGCCATCAGTTTTGCCTGACTGTTTATCAAATATACAGGGGAACCCATGCCGTTTTTTTTTTTTATTATTTATTTACAGCGCAGGTGCCAGCAGATGAATACTCCCATCAGCCGCTCCTGCTCTTACTTATTAGCGGCAGCAGGCGTCGGCTGATGGGAACAGTAGTCCCATCAGCTGACACCAATGACCGGATGTAAACTTTATACCTCTGATCAAAGCTCTGATCATAGCTTTGGGCTCAAGCTGGCTGTCTGACCGGCGGTGATGATTTTACCACCGATCAGAAGTGGTGTTTGCTGTGCTGTCATGCAAATGACAGCGTGGCTAACACTGGACTTTCGGGCCCCCCCCATTCAACCGAAGGGGTTCGGGTTCGGATCTGGGTACTGTTCTGGTACCCAAACTCTTTGAAACTGTTGGGCCGAACCCAAACATTCAGGTTCCTGCCCATCTCTAGTGCTGATATGCCCCTATGTCTGCTAGTGATATATAAGTACACCCTGAACAATTCCGTCTACTATACTTATGTTTGCCCCCTCTAATGTTTATTGTGGGCGAATATGTAGACCATAATCACAACATCAATTTCTTCCACTCTATTTTTTTTTATTATTTATTTACAAGGCAAGTGCCAGCAGATGAATACTCCCATCAGCCGCTCCTGCTTACTTATTAGCGGCAGCAGGCGTCGGCTGATGGGAACAGTAGTCCCATCAGCTGACACCAATGACCAGATGTAAACTTTATACCTCTGATCATAGCTTTGGGCTCATGCTGGCTGTCTGACCAGCGGTGATGATTTTACCACCGATCAGAAGCGGTGTTTGCTGTGCTGTCATGCAAATGACAGCGTCGCAAGTACTGGACTTTCGGGCCCCCTATTCAAGCGAAAGGGGTTTGGGTCTGGGTACTGTTCTGGTACCCAAACTCTTTGAAACTGTTGGGCCGAACCCAAACATTCAGGTTTCCGCCTATCTCTAGTGCTGATATGCCCCTAGTTCTACTAGTGATACATAAGTACACCCTGAACAATTCCATCTACTATACTTATGTTTGCCCCCTCTAATGTTTATTGGGGGCGAATATGTAGACCATAATCACAACATCAATTTCTTCCACTCTATTTTCAGTGATATTGTAACTGCACCTCTCGGTAATTTACTTTTCCATAGTCTTCATTAAAATACTCCAGACCTCTGTGAGCTGTAACAAAAAAATGCTTTTTTTAAGGTTTCTTAAACAAATAGTTTTCATATACAGTATACATTAGCTGAAAGTAGGCCGAAGCTGCAAAGATATGGCAGAGCTTGCTCTACTGAAGTCTATGAGCGAGATACATTCAAGGAAGAGCAATGGCAGCAACAGCTGTGTGACCGATCTCTCCATATACCAGTTCATCAAGGCAGAATACCAGTATTTAGAACTTATACTTAACGCGTAAATTGGCCAATTCATGTATACCCGACAGCCACGATAAGACGATCCTCTCTGATGAGACACATCCTAATGTGAATGCTCTCCTAGGCTGAAGCCTATATTTATATATTTATATTGGAACTTAGGATCTTGCTGTAATTAAAACTGCCAGTGGCTGATGGGTGGAGAGCTCGGTGTGAAAGCCAATTCATTATTTCCTATTTTCTAGAGCAGTAATGCAATTCAAATTTCATATACTGTATTTCACGTTTGCATGCCATAGCACTACAGAGTGCTACTTTATTTATTAGTTGGAAAAAAAAATTACATGTGAAGAGCCCCATAAACTTCTATGGTTATGTGTTCTATCCATGAAAATAACATATAACATATAATAACATATACAGGTGCTTCTCACAAAATTAGAATATCCTTAAAAAGTTAATTTATTTCAGATCTTCAACACAAAAAGTGAATCTCATACATTATATAGAGTCATTACAAACAGAGTGATCTATTTCAAGTGTTTATTTCTGTTAATGTTGATGTATGGCTTACAGCCAATGAAAACCCAAAAGTCTTTATCTCAGTAAATTAGAATACTTTATAACACCAGCTTGAAAAATGATTTTAAAATCCGAAATGTTGGCCTACTGAAAGGTATGCTTAGTAAATGCACTCAATACTTGGTCGGGGCTCCCTTTGCATCAATTACTGCATCAATGCGGAGTGTCATGGAGGCCATCAGCCTGTGGCACTGCTGAGGTGTTATGGAAGCCCAGGTTGCTTTGATAGCAGCCTTCAGCTCGTCTGCATTGTTGGGTCTGGTGTCTCTCATCTTCCTCTTGACAGTACCCCATAGATTCTCTATGGGGTTAAGGTCAGGCGAGTTTGCTGGCCAATCAAGCACAGTGATACTGTTGTTTTTAAACCAGGTATTGATATTTTTGGCAGTGTGGACAGGTGCCAAGTCCTGCTGGAGAATTAAATTTGCATCTCCAAAAAGCTTGTCAACAGAGGGAAGCATGAAGTGCTCTAAAATTTCCTGGTAGACGGCTGCGCTGACTTTGGTCTTGATAAAACACAGTGGACCTACACCAGCAGAAGACATGGCTCCCCATCCATCACAACTTCACACTAGACCTCAAGCAGCTTGGATTGTGGCCTCTCCACTCTTCCTCCAGACTCTGGGACCTTGATTTCCAAATGAAATGCAAAATTTACTTTCATCTGAAAACAACACCTTGGACCACTGAGCAACAGTCCAGTTCTTTTTCTCCTTGGCCCAGGTAAGACGCTTCTGGTGTTGTCTGTTGGTCATGAGTGGCTTGACACAAGGAATGCGACCCTTGTAGCCCATGTCCTGGATATGTCTATGTGTGGTGGCTCTTGAAGCAATGACTCCAGCAGCAGACCACTCCTTGTGAATCTCACCCAAATTTTTGAATGGCCTTTTCTTAACAATCCTTTCAAGGCTGCGGTTATCCCGGTTGCTTGTGCACCTTTTTCTACCACACTTTTCCCTTCCACTCAACTCTCCATTAATATGCTTGGATACAGCACTCTGTGAACAGCCAACTTCTTTAGCAATAACCTTTTGTGGCTTACTCTCCTTGTGGAGTGTGTCAATGACTGCCTTCTGGACATCTGTCAAGTCAGCAGTCTTCCCAATGATTGTGGAGCCTACTGAAACAGACTAAAGGACCTTTTTAAACGCTTAGGAAGCCTTTCCAGGTGTTTTTGTTAATTATTCTAATTTACTGAGATAATGACTTTTGGGTTTTCATTGGCTGTCAGCCATAATCATCAACATTAACAGAAATAAACACTTGAAATAGATCACTCTGTTTGTAATGAGTCTATATAATATATGAGTTTCACTTTTTGTATTGAAGAACTGAAATAAATTAATATTTTGATGATATTCTAATTTTGTGAGAAGCACCTGTACGTGATTAATGGAAATGCATAAATGTAACGTATTAATGTTTTAATTTTTTTAAAATATTATTATTCAATATGCTCAAAGACACAGGAAAATACACAAACTCTAACCTGATATGGTCAATAATTTGTCAAATTCCTACTTCCTTTATATCCTAACACAGCAAAAGATGAGATGGAAACCAGCTGCATTGGTTGCCTGGAGTGTGCTGGGCAGAGGACACCGCATGCACTGAGTACTGTGAGCGGTGACAGGGGGATACTGGAGCTTGCAGCATACACTGCGGGCTACAACAAAATAGCCGCAATCTCTTTCCTCAGCTGTGAAATGGACAGCCCAGGAGGCATGCACAGGTCACAGCTAAGGCAGTCTCAATACAAGAGAAGCAGTCGGATGGCGACCACAGTCTCTTATGCCTAGGGGCTGCTGTATTTGAGGTGTGTAAGTGTCGTGGTCATACACTTGCATATCCCCAAATGCAAATAGCAGCCCCAGTGGCTGAAGAAAATATGAATAAATAAATAATTACAACAGTGAATTTAATTTTGTATAAAAAATAATTGATGATATAATCAATAATTATCAATACAAAAATAAAAATTGCGGCACCACAATCAATATGGCCTCACTTCCTTTTGAAAAATAACTGTGTAATCTTTGGTCCTGATTCATCATTGGCTGTACACCTGTTTTTTGTCTAGTTTTGTGTATTTTATAGTTCTTTTTGTTTGCATCCAATTCATTATTCTATTTGCGCCTGTTTTTTAAAATCTAGTTTATATGTGCTCTCTTGGTTTTTTATTTTGTTTTCCATTTTGTGGGCAGAATGTATTGATTCCAGATGTTTTCGAATCATTCTTAAAAAGTTGTAATTTGGTGCAATTCAACTCCAGCCCCACCCTATTGTGTTTTTGAATATTCCAGGATGTTTCGGGATGCCAATTTTTGCACCATCTTGAGAAACGTGTGCCTTTTTGAGTCAAACGTTTGCAAAATCAGTTTAAGACAGACCAACAGACTATTTTTGACTTTGCAAAAAATTCATGAATTGTGTGCAACATTTTGAAGATTTTAATTCCCTATACTTCCCTCACTACACTATCTAACTGCTTTACTTATTTTTTTACTACATCCTCTTTGATGATGCTTCGTTTGAGAATCCCAATGCATGCTGGTATACTCAAACAAGACATTATAAGGCTAGTCACTGCCGCAGCCCATGTCCCTCCCTGAAATGAAGTATCTTTACTGAGCATGCGCCAATTGTTACCGTAACCCCAACTTGCGCTCAGTAGGATCTTGATCAGAAGTGATGTCACTTTCAGGGGTGGGGCTGGTCTGAGCTCATTCATTCCTTTCATTGCACACTGACAGTGCACTCTCTTGCAGGCTCGTTAATTCTCATTAGAGTTGGTGACGGAGCGCATTGTCACTGTACATATTGCACAGTGACAAGATCCTATTGAGCATACGTCAGAATTGACAGCCATAGTATGCTCAGTAGAGCAGGGAGTAGCCCAGCCACAGAAACGGACATCTTTGATGACACTTTGTTTAAGGATGTGGACAGAGGCTGCAGCAATCACATTATCAAAGAGGAACTAGTAACAAAACCCATAACAAAGCAGCTAGATAGTGTAGTAAGGGAACAATATGAATTTATAACTAAAATCTATTTGAAAAGAGATTAGATTATGATATTACATAGACATTTAGGAATAAAATACATTTTAGTTTCGGACTCCAAAGCCAGTATATGAGCATCCAAATCTGCTCTTCTATGTAGGGCTACTCACAAAAGTCTCCATCTGTAAACATGCTCTTCATAGCTGTTTGCTAGACTTGGTGCTAATGCACCAGGCTGGCAGAGACCCACTAGCAACACATTTTAGGCTCCAGGGCAAGATGTGGCTCCTGAGCCACAGGTTGGGAAACCCTGCATTACATAGTATAAGGAACAGCTCAACAATTAAAAATAAGATTAATAGAAAAATAACCTTCCTTTTATACATTGAAAAATTGAAACTCATTGGATATAACTCAAAATATTATTTAAAGAATAAGTTGCTTACATTATATTAATGTAATTCTTAGATATTATACCATAAACCAATACAGAGCCCGACTTACCGATCTCTATATGTGTTGAAATACCACAAGGCTCACTCACTTGCAAGTAAAGTGCGAGGACGACACATAATGCAGTGTAAGGTACCATGCTTCCTGACAGCTCGCGTGGCATCACCATGTGTTAGAACAACCTTTGGAGTTTGCTGTCCTTGGGGACATGGATATTGACACAAAAGTTAAACTGTCCATTCAATTTTTCAATAACATGTTACCTTATGGCTTGTTTTCCACAGGATTTCTCCAATGTCTTTCAGAGATAAATTTTGGGAACACTTCCTGACATGTACAGTACCCTGGATGGAATCCATTGTTGAGTTATACAGTGGCATCTGTCACCCATGGACTTCCATTGTAAAAACAAGCATGCTTTGTGATTCTCGTCTGGAAACTGAGCTATTCTATGCAGCAAATAAAAAAGGAAAATGCTAAGATGATAGAGGACAAAAGACCGCAACTGGGTCGATGCATACACAGTACATGTGCACCAGAAACTATTGCAGTGCTTACAGCAAATGAACACTACAACCTGTGTGTGAGATTAGGTAGACCATCTGCTTTATGTATAGTCGTGTCCCATACAGCCAGTTACTATGAGGCAGCATCACACGCACTTTAAAGGGAACTTGACAGGTCCCCCATGCCCTCCAACCCTCCAGCATTGGCTAAATACCCTGCTTAACTAGCCCTTTATTGTGTTTGACACCTAAACATATGTTTAAACCCCTTCGCCCGAAGGCACGTTTTCACCTTCCTGACCAGGTCAATTTTTTCAGTTCTGACCAGTGTCACTCTATAATAGTAAGTATACTACCCAGGCCCATTTTCCTCATACAAGGAGCAGGCAAAACTCCATACACTGGTGTATCATATAGATCATGCCGCAATTATGCAACATACAGATCAAGAGTGTCAAACAGTCATAAAATAAAATGCAAAATACTTTATTTCAAAATATAAAATGTGACAAGTACAAAACAGTTTTATATTAAAAGGTAATAACTCTGGAACGCTTCAATGTATCCCAGTGATTCTCAGACTGGTTTTTCATTACACATTGTACTTTGTGTTGGTGGTATATTTGGCTGATATTTTTGTGCTTATTTGTGAAAAAAATCAGAATTTTGGCAAAAATTTAAAATGTCAAAATTTTAAATTTTGTATGCCCTTAAACCAGATAGTTATATCACACAAAATGGTTAATAAATAACATTTACCATATGTCTACGTTACATCAGCACCATTTTTTAAACATTTTTTGTTAAATTAGAAAGGTTAAAAGTTTATCAGCCATTTCTAATTTTTCCATCAGAATTTACAAAACCATTTTTTAGGGACCACATCACGTTTGAAGTGACTTTGAGGGGCCTATATGACAGAAAATACGCAAAAGTGATACTATTTTAAAAACTGCACCCTCGAAGTGCTCAAAACAACATTTAAGAAGTTTATTAACCCTTTAGGTGCTTCACATGAATTAAAGCAATGTGGAAGGAAAAAATTAACATTTTAATTTTTACCACAAAAATGTTCCTTTAGCCCCAAATTTTTAATTTTCACAAGGATAACAAAAGAAAATGGACATTACACTTTATTGTGCAATTTCTCCTGAGTACTCTGATACCCCATATGTGTGGGAAACTACTGTTTCGGGCATGCAGTAGGGCTCGGAAGGGAATGAGTGCCATTGCAAATTGGCTGGAATAGAAAGCAGACACCATGTCGCAGAGCCCGTGAAGTGCCTAAACAGTGGAAACCCCCACAAGTGACCCCATTTTGCGACCCCTAGGATCTTATCTAAAAGTGAAGTGAGCACCTTGAACTCTCAGGTGCTTCGCAGAATTTTAAAATGTTGAGCCGTGAAAAAGAACAAAAAACATTTCAGTACATCATGGGCAGTTGGTGAGTCACATGACCACATGGGCGGAGTTAGCCCTGCGTCGCTGATGTTACTGTGTATTACCTCATATCACTGTGTATTACCTCATGTTACCGTATATTACCTCATGTTACCTGTGTATTACCTCATATTACTGTGTATTACCTCATATTACTGTGTATTACCTTATGTTACTTATGTATTACCTCATGTCACCTGTGTATTACCTCATGTCACTGTGTATTACCCGTGTTCAGTAAACGTGACAGAAGTACATCAGACACTGACAAAACATGTTCAGTACATCATGGGCAGTTGGTGAGTCACATGACCACATGGGCGGAGTTAGCCCTGCGTCGCTGATGTTACTGTGTATTACCTCATGTCACTGTGTATTACCTCATATTACTGTGTATTACCTCATATAACTGTGTATTACCTCATGTTACCGTATATTACCTCACATTACCTCATGTCACTGTGTATTACCTCATATTACTGTGTATTACCTCATGTTACTGTATATTACCACATTTTACTGTGTATTACCTTATGTTACTTATATATTACCTCATGTCACCTGTGTATTACCTCATGTCACTGTGTATTACCCGTTTTCAGTAAACGTGACAGAAGTACATCAGACACTGTAACTGACAAAACATGTTCAGTACATCATGAGCAGTTGGTGAGTCACATGACCACATGGACGGAGTTAGTCCTGCGTCGCTGATGTTACTGTGTATTACCTCATGTCACTGTGTATTACCTCATATTACTGTGTATTACCTCATGTTACCGTTATACTTTTACCTCATGTTACCTGTGTATTACCTCATATTACTGTGTATTACCTCATTTTACTGTGTATTACTTTGTTACTTATGTATTACCTCATGTCACCTGTGTATTACCTCATGTCACTGTGTATTACCCGTGTTCAGTAAACGTGACAGAAGTACATCAGACACTGACTGAAAAAACATGTTAAGTACATCATGGGCAGTTGGTGAGTCACATGACCACATGGGCGGAGTTCGCCCTGCGTCGCTGATGTTACTGTGTATTACCTCATGTCACTATTACCTCATATAACTGTGTATTACCTCATGTTACATAGTAACATAGTAACATAGTTATTAAGGTTGAAGGAAGACTTTAAGTCCATCTAGTTCAACCCATATCCTATCCTAACCTGCCCTAACATATTGATCCAGAGGAAGGCAAAAAAAAACCCAAGTGGCAAACAGTAAGCTTCACATTGGGGAAAAAAAAATTCCTTCCCGACTCCACATACAGCAATCAGACTAACTCCCTGGATCAACGCAGTATCTAGGAAACTAGTGAATATAGCCTGTAATATTATACTTTTCAAGAAAGGCATCCAGTCCCTTCTTAAATTTTAGTAAGGAATCACTCATTACAACATTAGACGGCAGAGAGTTCCATAGTCTCACTGCTCTTACAGTAAAGAATCTGCGTCTGTGATTATGGCTAAACTGTCTTTCCTCCAGACGTAGAGGATGCCCCCTTGTCCCCGTCACAGGTCTAAGAGTAAAAAGATCATTAGAAAGGTCTTTGTACTGTCCCCTCATATATTTATACATTGTAATAAGATCACCCCTAAGCCTTCGTTTTCCCAAACTAAATAACCCCAAGTGTAATAACCTGTCTTGGTATTGCA
The DNA here is from genome assembly GCA_033576555.1 of Oophaga sylvatica. NCBI lineage: Eukaryota > Metazoa > Chordata > Amphibia > Anura > Dendrobatidae > Oophaga > Oophaga sylvatica. Next base: position 277,564,321 of record JARQOD010000006.1, on the reverse strand, counting down.
GACCCCACCAGTTCTCTAATAACCTTGGTCGCTCTTCTCTGCACCCGCTCCAGTTCAGCTATGTCTTTCTTATACACCGGAGACCAGAACTGCACACAGTATTCTAAGTGTGGTATATTACCTCATGTTACCTGTGTATTACCTATTATTGTGTATTACCTCATGTTACTGTGTATTACCTCATATTATTGTGTATTACCTCATATTACTGTATATTACCTCATTTTACTGTGTATTACCTCATGTCACCTGTGTATTACCTCATGTCACCTGTGTATTACCCCATGTCACTGTGTATTACCCGTGTTCAGTAAACGTGACAGAATTACATCAGACACTGTGACTGACAAAACATGTTCATTACATCATGGGCAGTTTGTTGTGAATGTGTTGGAGATGAGTTCTGAGCGGAGGCTCCCTCTGGTGGTTGCAGACAGTGCTGAACCATTTAGTGAAGATTGGCAATCAGGAGTTACAGACTGGTCCTATATAAGGGAGGTTCCCTCCCATCAGGGTTGCCGGTGATCAATTGTTCTTGTCTCAACTGTGTTCCTGGTTAACTTGGAAGCTTGCTGAATCTTGCCTCTTCTCCTGCTCTCAGATAAGACATTTTCTGTTTTTATTTTTGTGCTTACTTTTTGCATTGTTTCCTGCACTTTTGTGGAGGTCAGCCAGGTCCCCTCCGGGGGCTTGTGCTCCTCTCAGTTTGTCTGAGCCACTGTTATTTGTTCATTTGCCTTTTCCAGTTTTTCTTCAGTGGCTGCGGCTTAGTTTTGTTACACCAGAGAACTAATTTAGGTGGTAGAGGTCGTGTGATCTCAGGTGTTTTTGCAATTAGTCGAGTTGGTACTTTTTAGGGTTTTTTGGGATTGCAGTAAGTGTCCTTCCTATCCTTTTCTGTCTAGGAAGATTGGGCCCCAACGTTTGCTCATACTATTTTCTGTCTGTGTCTGTATTTCCTCTTGTCTAACCGCCATTACATGTTTGGGGGCTTCCTATGTTCTTTGTGGATCTGCTCCGGGGCAGATAACTTTTCCTCTTTCTATCTTTAGGTGTAGTTAACCTTTCAGGCTGTGACGAGGCGTCTAGGACCAACGTAGGTACGCTCCACGGCTGCCTTTAGTTGTGGTGGTTAGTCAGGGTACTGCAATCCAGTAGATTCCAACCTCTCTGGTGTATTGCTGTTTTTGCTTACTCTCCTCAGCTACCAAATCATAACAGCAGTTGGTGAGTCACATGACCACATGGGCGGAGTTAGCCCTGCATCGTGATTGGCTGCGGGACTTCCTGGACTGAGAGACAGGATAAGGCAATTATATAGATTATTTTCAGCAACTGTGCGGTCATCTGCTGAGGTTCTCCTACATCCACTATTAGGGTGCATCATCAATAGTGTTGAGCATTCCGATACTGCAAATATCGGGTATCGGCCGATATTCGCTGTATCGGAATTCTGATTCTGAGATCCGATATTTTCGTCATATCGGATACCGGAATCGGAATGTTCCTGTCACGGTCAGTGTCCGTCGGTCGGGTCTGTCGGGAGTCAGCGGCACTTACCTGGCAGAAGATCCCCGGTGATCACGTCCTGGACTGTTGATGATGGCCGCCATCATCTTCTCCCTGGCGGTCACGTGCAGTTTCTCGCGATAACTGCACGTGCTGCCGGGTAATCGCGGCCATAAAGCAGTCCGATGACGTCACCGCCGGGGAAGCGGTAAGCAGCTGTGCTGCGTCGGGATGTTAGGCTCTGCCTGGCATTCCGATGTAGCAGAGCTGGATCGTCGTGGGACACTCGTTACTATGGACTGCGTCGGACAGGTGGTATACTGTTGGTTTGTTTTTTTTCTTTTTTTACAGATCGATGGCGTCGCAGGAATGAGAGTACAATAAAAGAAATGAAAACTGTGTTGTCTTTTTTATTTCAATAAAAGACTTTTTTCTGGCTGTGTCTTTTTTTTAAACATTTAAAAACTTTGGGATTAATAATGGATCGGTGTCTTATTGACGCCTCTCCATGATTAACCAGGCTTATTGTCACCGTGCAATCAACGGTGACATTAACCCCTTATTACCCCGCTTGCCACCGCTACAGGGCAAGTGGGAAGAGCCGGGTAAAGTGCCACAATTGGCACATCTTTGGATTCGCCATTTGTGGGGCTGCTGATGCCTGGTATTTTTAGGCTGTTGAGGGCCAAAATCCATGGGCCTTGACAGTCTTTTAATATCAGGCCGCAGCAGTCTGCATTTTACTTGGCTGGTTAACAAAAATAGGGGGGATCCCCACGCCATTTTTTTTTCGCGGGGATCCCCTATTTTTGTTAACCAGCCAAGCTAAGCAGACTGATGTGGCCTGGTATTATCAGGCTTGCAAGGTCCATGGATATTGGATCCTTACCAGCCTGAAAAACCAGGCCTCAGCAGTCTGCTTCATCTGGCTGGTTAACAAAAATAGGGGGGACCCCACGCCATTTTTTTTTCGAGGGGATCCCTATTTTTGTTAACCAGCCAAGATAAGCAGACTGCTGTGGCCTGGTATTATCAGGCTGGCAAGGTTCATGGATCTTGGCTCCTTAACAGCCTGAAAAACCAGGCTTCAGTAGTCTGCTTTATCAGGCTGGTTAACAAAAATAGGGGGGACCCCACGCCATTTTTTTTTCGAGGGGATCCCCTATTTTTGTTAATCAGTTCCCTCTGACGTCACTGATGGTGTCCCTGGCTGACCTGAAGTGAAAGTGGAAAGCAATCAATTAAGCTTTCCACTTCCTCTCCTGTCAGCCAGGAGAGGAGAAGATTCATTCGGGGGTTTACTGTGAGGCTGCAGTATTATCTGCTTTCCCTGCGGTAAACATTAACCCTTTCTGATGGATTACACCGTGGGACCTGACTGTGCATGGGATAGGTAAGAATAATTTTGCTTTTTTATTTTATTTTTATTACAGGAAATGGTTTTTGCAGTAAAATAAAATATGGTCAAAAACATGTGTCTTTATTTCATTAAAATGATTTTTAATTAAAGTGTGTGTGTTTTATTTTTATTTCATGCAATAGGATTAATAATTGATAGTTGTCTAATTGACAGCTCTCAATTATTAACCTGGCTTAAGGTCACCTTTCAATAGCAAGGTGGCTTTAACCCCTTATTAACCCATTCGCCACCGCTACAGGGCAATGGGAATAGACGGGCAAAGTGCCAGAAAGAGCGAATCTAATTATAGATTTGTCTTTTCTGGGGTGTCTGGGGGCAGATGTTAGTAGCCAGGGGGGGCCAAAAATAATGGTCCCTCTCTGGGCTATTATTATCTGCCCCCACTCACTGGCTTTGTCTGTCTGGTTGAGAAAATAGGGCGGGAGCCCACGCATTTTTTTTCAACAATTTTACACCTCATATATATATATATATATATATATATATATATATAATGTCATTGAATTTGAGACACATATATATACATATATTTATAGTTCATACACTTCTACATAGTATAATAGCCTCTAATTCAATTGCCGGCTTTTGTGAAAATACAGAAGCACCCGACATGAAATGACACATGGTTTAGATAGAGTTAACCATGTCATTTCAAGTTGTTTGATATATTATTTTCACTAACAATTACATGAGTGTATGTGTGCAAAATTTCACACCTGTAGGGGTTAATTAAAGGTGTAAATTCATAGCAAAAAAGTCCGTTTTTTTACAACGAATTTACACCTTTAATTAACCCCTACAGGTGTGAAATTTTGCACACATACACTCATGTAATTGTTGTGAAAATCAGATATCAAACTACATGAAAAGACATGGTTAACTCTATGTAAACCATGTGTCATTTCATGTCGGGTGCTTCTGTCATTTTCACAAAAGCCGGCAATTGAATCAGAGGCTATTTTACTATGTAGAAGTGTATGAACTAAATAAATAATACATGACATAATATATATATATATATATGTAACAATGACATGTATATATATATATATGTATTCTATGTGTGTATATTTAATGTTTACAAGGCAAGAAAGGGTTTTTTTTAGTTCCGATATTTCTGTCCCATAGACTTGCATTGGGTTTCTGGTATCGGAATCGGGTATCGCCGATACTTTTTGATATCGGAAAGTATCGCTCAACCCTAGTCATCAAGGTTACCTGTTTAGGGGCCCACTCAGAAGTTTTGCCCCCCCCCAACCAAAACCCTAGCTACGCCTCTGTGTACGGCCAAGATGCAGAAGCAATCTATAATCCCTCCATATTTCCGCAGCTGTCAGTCATTATGTTTATTCTTTTTATTCCGTTTCTTCTTTCTTTTCAGTAAGTCCAGCAGACGTCTTGTGTATGCGCCATAAATGTCTATATATGAAATCATTCGTTATTTTTCTGGTCTGGGCTTGGGCTGCCGCCATACCGCTCCGTCACTAGCACAGCGGCAGAGAGCACACACGCGCTATCCCACGCAGTGGCGAGATCTGGCACTCTTGACCATTTTAAGGACATTACAGACTCCCGCCACCAGAGGGCGACAATTCCTTAATCTTCTCTTCGGAAGCGAAAGAGCAGAGAACGGACGCGAATGACTATAAAGACCGATGATTGGAAGGGAATGATCAGAGAAGGGCTATGATTGGATGGACATGACGGGAGACGGGCGATGATTGGAAGAACGTGATCGCTGGAGAACAACTACTGGAGGAGAGCGCTGACAGGTGACTGGTGATAGGTAGAGCGCCTACCGAGGAATGCTGATTGGATAAAGCTATTAACACCCCTTCGCACGGGTCCGGCTCGGTAATTTCTGCACCGTGGCTTGTCCCGGGGTCTATCACTGGCTACACTGAGATCGGCTCTGCTCTTTTCATTGCACCGGCTCGCTTTACGTCCCATATTTGCAGCAGTGACGGTTTTACCTTTGCACCTTGTGTGAGTTGCTGATGAGTGCCGCCTCCGCGTAGTTACTGATTATTTCAGTGCAGGAGGGTGATGTCTGGCATCCTCCGGCTCCCATGTAGGATGGCGTCCACCTGTGCCCCCGCGCTGCCCGCCTCTCTGCTGCGCTCCGCTGCCTATGTGGGGGGCTCCTGGCTGCAGTCCTCTGACTCCACCACCTTCCCGGTACTGGATCCGGCCACTGGCACAGAGCTGGTTCAGGTGGCCGACTGCGGACCCAGAGAATGCCGGGAGGCCGTGAGCGCCGCCGCCACAGCGTTCCGGGCCTGGAAGGAGGTGTCCAGTAAGGTGAGTCCTGCGAGCACTGGCGGAAGGGGTCCGGGAGTCGGGTCTGACAAGACGTCCCCCGATTGGAAGTGGTCTGTGATGGGACTGGAAATGAAATATTTGGTTATTACTGGTTTCTCAGGTGATCTCTGCGAGTATTTGGAAGTGCTCGGAGATTTAGTTTCTGTTGCCACAGCTGCATGATTTGTGACTGCTAGACAGCCTGAATACATGGGGGGATTCCCTAACAAACAGGCATTCCCCATATGTATTCAGGCTGTCTAGCAGTCACAAATCATGCAGCTGTGGCAACAGAAACTAAATCTCCGAGCACTTCCAAATACTCGGAGATCACCCGAGCAACGAGCATACTCGCTCATCACTAGTTATTACTATCCAGTGCTGACGACATATTGGAAGTTTGAAGCATACTTTTTTTGCACCCGTCAAATAATGCCAAACTTCCATGGGCAAACCCCCATGACCAGGTTATGTGGGAGGCGCAATCAGTGGGGGCAGGAGCGCCCCGGTTCTGAAAGATGATGCTGTTAAATGTGGTCACTTTTCATCAGTCAGGCACCCTCCATCCCCCCGACCACCACTACCCCTCACCCCCGGCCATTTACAAGCCAGGTACATTGAATACATATTGAGTATAGGAGATTGGAGCTGCATTACTGCTGCAGGAAATATGTTAAAAAATGAAGGTACTTAGCCCACAAATTGTCCAATTTATGAGAGGCCAACATCCAGTGACAAGAGCTTGATTGTACCTGCCCGTATAATTGTAGGCTTTTATCCAGGAGAGGCATCATGTTAGGCTTAGGGTCCCAAAGAAGAGGTACGCCTTGTCGCTGGCTGTTGGGCTCACATGAATAGGTCAATTTGTGCTTTCAGTTTTTAACATTTTCTACAGCAGTAATGTCCCAATTTCATACATTCAGTGTGTACACGTTACAGCGTGCAAAGTTGCAGTTACAAGATGGCGACGCGGGGACTGGAGCGGTGTCGGGAAGAGATGAAGATGGCGACTAGTGAGTATAAGATTTGTGGCAGAGATATTAGATTAGTAGCACCACTCCAGCGCTGCAATAAAAAAAAACATGCTGGAGTGGCGCTTTACTTATGAATTTATTTTTATTAAAACTATTCACTGGCCATAAGCAGTTTTAAAAGAACAAATGACAAGAACAGGCAACTAAAGATACATCTGCATTACAGTACTCTGTGCACACCCATCCGTCTACACCTAGTAGGGAAACTCTTACATGGCTCGGATACCCCTAATCTGATATCGTACCCGTCCGGACATTATTACTCTTATGTTCATCTTCTTCTCGTTTCTATAGGAACGAAGCAACCTCTTACGGAAGTGGTATGACCTAATGATCCAGAATAAAGATGAGCTTGCTCGAATTATTACAGCAGAAAATGTGCGTATCCGTCCTACTTTCCCGGACGGTGGGGTTTGTATGCTATGAAGGTTGCACAATTGTTTCTTAGGTTCACAGTTTAGAAGACGAAGAGCAATATTCATTTTTCCAGCATGCTCATGCCTGTCACTTGGTTAGTGAGAGTGTGAATATTCTCCCCATGGCGCTGCCTGTTTGTTGGATGTGTCGGTGTATGTGATCTGTGGATCGGGAGGCCTTACGTGCACTTTTGTCCCACATATGTATTTGTTCGTGGTACTTGAATGCAGAGCAGTAAGGGTTACAGTGGCGGTGTCAGAGTAAGGAGTAGAGGAGAGACGTGAAGAATACAAATAAGTAACCTTAAGGGTGAAAAGGGAAGCGGAGCACTTTGGAAACAAGCCAGGGGGAGAGGAGCGAAGGTTAGAATTGCACAGCGTATCTGCTATAAAAATAAGCAGGCAATTGAACATAATAAGTTAATGAGTAATAAGAGACATAGACATAGTCATAGATAGATGTAGGCATGATGGAGGTGCAGCTGTGCTGAGGCTCTACACAGAAGTAGGGCCTGTAACACTGTATGAGAGCTGGAGCAGCATCATGCTTGTAAGGACATGCTTCCGCTTCCCGTGATCCGTCCTGCTTGTCTGTAACTGTAGGTAGATTTGTCTTGACCACAAGTTGCTTTGAAGAGAGACTTAGCTGTCGTGACATTAGTGCAGTTTTTCACCCCCAAATTTACATTTTCAGAAATTATGTATATTACACTTTTGGCAGTGGCTTCATGGGCATCAGTTTTGTACCCAGCTATGAACTCCTGACTGACACACAAAGCATCAAGCGAAAAGAGCGGTCATATTTGTATCTGCAACTTATACTTGTGCGAGTAAAAGGCATCAAAACGCAGTGCAAATCAGTCATGTAACAGATACAAGCATTGCCTGATGGACCCATTAACTTATATGCCAGGCACGTGTGTTTTCTTATTCTGTGAAACGTGATGAAAGATTTAGCCTCCGCCTGAATGTGAACAGGGCATTTTAGAAACGGTTAATACTGAAACATCACCTCTCATCAAATGTTACATGTTGAGGTGGACACACAATGTAGATGTGGCTGCTGGACGGCCTAAAACCTCTTTGGTGTAGGTTTTTTTTTTTTCGCCTCTGCATTGCTGAGTTAATTTTTACCTGAATGGGTGTTATCTCATTAGGTGCCAATACATAGATTGCTAATATCTCTGCAACGGAGAGATGAAATGTAAAAAAATATATATTTTGTTCTGCAGCCACTATTACATCATGTATCCAGCTCCACATTTGGTAAAAGGTCCTCTAGAAGTTGTTTCTCTTGTCATTTTTGGACTTTACAGAAGCAGAATGATCGAAATCTCTGTACTGTCCACCCTTTATTCTCATACCATAAGGAGTTCTGATTACTTCTGTATCTTTTATGTAGTAATAATATTTTTTCCTTTTATAGGGAAAGCCTACTAAAGAAGCCCTTGGAGAAATAGTCTACGCAGCAGGATTCCTTGAGTGGTTCTCAGAAGAGGCACGTCGCATATATGGAGATGTGATTTCTGTGCCCATGAAAGACCGCAGGGCTGTAATCCTCAAACAGCCTGTTGGCGTGGCCTGCATTATAACACCAGTGAGTGGTAAACTATGTTTCTGAACATCTAAGATAATAATATACCATATTTTTCGGACTATAAGACTCACCGGACCATAAGACGTACCCCAAATTTTGGGATGGAAAATAGCAGAAAAAAGATTTTTATAAGATGGGGGTCTGTCTTATAGTCCGAATTTAAGGTATCTTACCTGGAGCTGGTGGAGCGGGGTCACAGGAGGCATGGTCCCTTCCTCAGGAAGCTGGCAGCTGCAGAAGTGGGGCAATGCTGCAGCCTCGGGGTATCCCAGCGGTGCGATGCTGCGGGTCCGGTGTCGGTGGTGAGGCAGAGCAGAGTGTATTGCAAGGAGCAGGGTCCCTTCCTCAGGATGCCGGCGGCAGAAATGTGGCGATGCTGGGGCCCGGTGTCCACGGTGAGCAGAGCCGAGTACATCATTGGTTTCTCGGCAGCCATTTTCCTGAAGCAGAGGGCCGCTGAGATCTCAATTTGTGCACTCACGGCCTCTGGCAGCCATTTTCCTGCAGCTGAGGGCCACCGAGATCTCAATCTGCGCACTTGCGGCCTTCGGCAGCCATTTTCCTGAAGCCCACAGCCTCAGGAAAATGGAGTGCGAGGGGTCAGCCGAGATCTCAATCCACGCACACGCTGCATCCGGCAGCCCATGGCTTCAGGAAGATGGCCACAGGGAAACTAATGATGCACTCTGCACTATTCACCGCCGACACTGAGCTTCAGCATCACCACACTTCTGCCGCCGCTGGTTCCCTGAGGAAGGGATGCTGCTACACCACAGCCACAAGCCCCTCCCCCTTCCCCCCCGGTAAGCCTGCGTTTGGACTAAAAGATGCAACACCCCCCTCCCACCCACCCATTTTCCTCCCTAATTTTTTTGGGAAAAAGTGTGTCATATAGTCCGAAAAATATAGTAACCTGTGCATTGATTCTGGTGTTACATCAGCTCCTTGGATTAAGATTGCCCACCGAGCATCAGATACTCACCAGATGGTCGACTTTACTGATGAAGTCTGCTGGATTGGCAGGCTTTAGTCTGATGTGTATGGCTACCTTTAGGCCATGTGCACGTCGGGTGGATTTTGGCCAAAAACAAGTGCGGATTTTGTTGTGGGTTTGCACCAGTGCAAAAGGTGAAATTGTTAGTGAATTCTGCAGAAAAGACAAAGTGCGAGAGCAAATGTGCACACGGAATATTTCAGAAATCTAAATCTACGTGAAAAGTCTAGCAAGAATGATTCCATCTCGGTATGATTACGGCAATACCAAACTTATGTATTATTTATTTTATTTAAATTGAAAATATGTTTAAAAAATGTTTTGTTTTCTTGCGTCAAGACTGGTAATGTTTTTACTTTAAATGGAATTCCGAGAAGTAGATGGATGGAAGGAAACATTAACTTGGCCATAAAGCCTTCGTGCTGATCCATCCAGCTGATTCCCTCTTTCTCCTTCCCAGTGGAATTTCCCCAGTGCCATGATCACCAGGAAGGTGGGTGCGGCACTAGCTGCCGGCTGTACCGTGGTGGTGAAGCCAGCAGAAGATACCCCATTGTCTGCCCTGGCGCTTGCAGAGGTAACTATTTCATGGAAAGTTTATTATCTGTATTATGTAATAAATCTTCCAGTGCGGTAATGCTGCCGTCCGCCTCTTTGATGTGTGTTTGTAGCTCGCTCACCAGGCAGGGATCCCGGCAGGAGTATATAACGTTGTGCCGTGTTCCGGGAGAAAGCTCCAGCGGTTGGAGAAGTCCTCTGCACAGATGCATCTGTAGCTAAAATTTCTTTTACTGGGTCCACTGCAACAGGAAAGGTAAAGCATTACCCTATGTCTGTCATAAAGGCACCTGCCATGATTGTGATTATGTTTCGAATATTAGGAATAAGCAGTATGTAAATAGGCCAGTGTTTACACCCAGCAATCAGAGGGCAATAAAACTTTCACACTCCTTATCTGTGAACTAGTCCAATATTTATTGCCACAACTGTTCATCCCTCTCCCATAATGACAGTTCTGCTTCACGTCACTTGTCTTACCGATTGCATTGTTTCTGTGCTGTGCTGTGTATAAATATGTGCCTGATGAAGAGACCTGAGTAGTCTCGAAAGCTTGCAATTTGTTACCATCTTTTCAGTTAGCCATTAAAAGGTATCAACACTGAGGACTCTCAAGTCTAAATATTTTTCTATCTACACCCAGCAATTAATCTTGGCGATGATCAGTTTTGCTGGTTCGCTTGCCTCAAGACAAATTGTCCACTAACTCAATAGATATTCCTCCAGTCACCCAACACACTAGCAACTAAGGATGAAAATGCAGTTTACTGGTTTCTAGGTTTTTTTTTATTATTTCTTAAGTTCTTAAAGGTTTTGTCCAGAATTAGAAAAAAAGATGTTTCCAAATCCTAATTATCTTTTGCACCTGTTTTTTGTCTAGTTTTTCACCTTTGCGCACAGTTCATTATTCTACTTGTCTATTTTATATGTGCTTGTCTTGCGTGCGCCATATTGGATTATTGGAGTTGGTGCCTAAAACATCAACTAATAGGACAAAAAACGGAAAGTGGCTAACAAAACCCCGCAAATGATGAATCTGGGTCGATGTTTTACTATTTTCAGAATCCGCAGCTTGTCTGTCCATGCACTACATATATCGCAGAGCAGGATGAGCTGCAGTCCCATGTACAAGTCCATGAACAGATGTGGCTGCCATTGTCTCTGGAATATCTAATGTGCCGATGATCATAAGGCCGATCTCTGATCTGTAGTGATCCGCTTTAATTTAATAAGATCATTATTGTAAAACGTCTGGTGCCGGTTTTCGTACATGGGTCAACACTGGCGTCATAAATTGTGCATCCAGCCTGCTGCACATAACATAATTTTGCAGGTCTCACTGTGTTATTAGACCCAAATTCCTGCACTTGCACATGTAATTAGTTATATGAGACCGTGCATGTGGTACAGATGTATCTTTCTTCATGTGTGACTGATGGCTTATTCCCATGTGCAGATCCTGCTTCGATATGCAGCTGATTCAGTGAAGAGGGTGTCTATGGAGCTGGGTGGACATGCCCCATTTATTGTTTTTGACAGTGCAGACGTTGACAAAGCTGCTGCCGGAGCTCTTGCTTCTAAATTTCGCAACTCTGGGCAGGTACTAAAGTTATGTAACGTCAGCTGGTTGTATGTCTTTGTGTTAATAGTGATTAACCCTGTACAACCAACAATAATATATAGCCTTCCAATCACATCCATAATTGTGAGCCCCGGTCTAGTGGCCTGAGAGTCTGTTATAGAAGGCTGATGAAGGGGAATATGTTAGAATCTGTCATCTTTCACCTACATTTCCAGACTCGACTTTCCGGAGGTAATCCACATTGTAGCACATGACAATTGGGTATTCGGGATCCCGGTGTTTACAAACCCTTCCCTTCTACCATCTCACATGTCCTTAGCCCATAACCCACAACTCTCTCCCACAAATTAATCACCAGACACTTTATTGGATAAATTGGCCACAGCAGCCTTTTATTAATATTTTGTGAAACAATTTAACAATAATTACCAACAATTGGGGGAAGGGCGATCCTCAAGGCCCCAAACCGTAAACTCCTCGTATTTATCTCCAAAAACTTGCCGCCCCAGGACGAATCCTGTCTCCAGCCGTTAAGCACCAGCTCAGAGACCTTAATAAACTCGCCTGGCCAATCTCTGCCGTAACTGCCCACGGCTCCCATATCCACTTGCCGGTATAACCGTACCGTTCCATCACGTGATCCACCCAAGGGGAGTCCAGGACCTTTGCGATCCCCCCCCCCCCTCCAAGCCGCCATTTTCTATCACCACCAACCTCGAGGACCTCCACCCCCCCCCCCCCCCGCGCCACGCTGCCATGACAAACATAACAAAACAGTTTATCCATAACTACTATCTTAATTACCTATTTATTTCCTTCATCTGCACTCGAACTTTGTACCCTTACTTCAGTAATGAAATTCTTAACAAAGGGTGGGTGGGTGGGAGATTGCTCTTCTTACTGTGGGGCACCTAAAATGGTTGTTCCAACCATGTGACTGCCCTTTATATACTACCCCCTCCTTTTCCCTCCTACTCCATCCCCTCCCAACCCTTTCACATCCCTGAGGCAAATTAACCCTATCCTTACCAGCTCTACCATATATCCGCACACCTATGGTCCCATCAACTTTGTCATGCTGGCCTCCCTTTAAAGGCCTGAGGCCCCACAGTACGGCCTTACTTATCGGACTACCGGTAATTGCCTCATGACTCTGGTCATCCAGTGTAGGAAATGGTGAAATAGACAGTTATTATTGGAGACGGAGTCTCATTTGGACCTAAAGTGGTTTTCTGAGTGTGGAATAATTAATAGTGGGATCCGACTCTCAGCACTTCCACCAATCAGCAACTCAAAAGTTTGCAGGGCTCCAGTGAGCGCTGCAGCAGCTATATTGCTAATCGGGGTCTTCTCTATACATCTTGTACTGCGGTTAAAGAAGCACTCCTCCCATCAAAGTGTGTATCCTCTTGTTATATTGCAATCATCATATTATACAGCACTGTGTACTTTGCTCATTTTACCTTTCTACCCCGCTAATTCTTCTCTTTTCTCTGTTCCGTGTAGAAACAGGAAGTCTCTTGTTTTTGAATTTATCACCTCCCTCTTCACCTCCTGACCCAGCTGTTCCCTCCTCCCCCTGGCAGGGACGTTTGCAGTGACTTATGAGTCCTGCAGGGAAAATTGCCCTCCTGTTTATACATAGAGCTCAGAAGGCTTGAGCGAGTCAGTTTTTAATCATCTGATGTCATAGACCTAATGGAAAATGGAGGCATTAACTGGGTAGAAAGGCAAAATGAGCAATTGTAAGTACACAGTGCTGTATAATATAATGACTGAAATATATTAAGCGGATAAAAACTTTGATGGGAGGAGGAGGATTGCTTCTTTAAGTCCTGTTCAAATGAATGAGACTGATCTGCAATTCCAGTCACAGGCACTATTAAATGTATGGCACTGTGCCTAGTGAACAGTGAAGAGACTGACTTTAGTCTGCTGATCGGGGATTGCCGGCAGTCAAACCCCCACTAGTCTGATATTGATGACCTATCCTTAACATAGGACATAAATATCAAAATTCTGGAAAACTTCTTTAAATAAGAAGTCTAGCAGAGCATAATGTGCCAGGCCTGAAGCTAGAAACACTCAGAAATTATTATTTTAAGAACCCTAACTCAATTGACTTATTTTTTTATGTACCTTATAGACTCGAGCATAAGCCAACCCAAGTATAAGCCAAGGCACCTAATTTTTCCACAAAAAAACCTTGTCCCCTCATCCCCATCCTGGTATGCATGGTTCCCTCATCCCCATCCTCGTATGCATGGCCTCCTCATCCTGGTATGCATGGGTCCCTGCATCCCTCCCCATCCTGGTATACATGGCCCCCTCATCCCCATCCTGGTATGCATGGCCTCCTCATCCCTATCCTGGTATTCATGGTCTCCTAACTGCACAAAAAAGATGTTGTGTGCACATACCCTAACGTTAACATTGAAGCTGAAAACCATTTATTTACAGCTGCTTTTTCTTTATATTTTTAATCATCAGCATATGTGTGGAGTGTGTCGTTTTTGAGCTTTTCATACTTTTCTTAGATACTTAATGGTATTACATTTGGTGCCCTTTTTGGAATATCTCTTTTTCACATACTCAGAAGTGTCATATGAGGAGTAATTAGATCGGTAATTACTGCCACACTATAACCTGGGAAATAAGCCCTAAGCCCCCAATATTAACCTTTTGGGATTACCTCATTCACTTCTACATGACGCAGGTTCTCCATAGTTTTTATCTTTTCACCTGCTTGTTTTCCACTTATCTCCACCATTCTCTTGCTCTAAAGCCAGAGCTGTCAATAAAAAAAAAAAAAGGAGATTGGGGGTGAGATACACGTTTAAATGTTTGGCCACACCAAGTGTATACTGAGCCCCTGTGCTTGGTTTGAGCAGTCATTCTGTGCCGACTTCCTTTAAGCCACAATGGCGGTGTGTTACTGACTCTATATGTCTTCCATCCAGACTTGTGTATGTACAAACAGATTCCTGGTTCAGAAAGGAATACACGATGCCTTTGTGAAAAAGCTGTCGACATTAATGGGAAAGGAGCTACGTATTGGAAATGGATTTGAAGAAGGTGTGACCCAAGGACCCCTCATTAATGCGAGAGCTGTGGAAAAGGTAATGGTCTACCGGGTAATGTCTTGACTGTATTTGGCCACATGGTGTTTGTAGGACTGTAGATGGGGCCCTGACAGTCTTTGGCGCCCAGCTTTTACTTTCTATAGGTATATTTAAAATCTAAATTTTAGATCCTAGAAACAAACCCAAATCTACAATTGATGTAACTGTAGGTGGAGCACCATGTACAAGAAGCGGTGTCTCAAGGAGCTCAAGTTGTAGCTGGAGGCAAGCGATCCAGTGTTGGAAAGAACTTCTACGAGCCCACCTTGCTGAGCAGTGTTACCACGCAGATGCTTTGTGCTAGAGAGGAAACATTTGGGCCTCTAGCGCCCGTCATCAAGTAAGAAAGCATTTAATTCTTCTTTTCTTTTTAGATTAGAGACTGTTTGGTGTTCTCAGATTACAACTTATAGAGATCTAAAAATGTTGATCACCCCACTTGCCCGTCAGGTTTGCACTGCATTCTGTTAAATCGAAATGACTGTTAAGGCACTGTCACACTTAGCGATCGCACCAGCGATCACGACAACGACACGACCTGGCGAGATCTCTAGTGCGATCGCTATGTGATCGCTAGTTAGATTCCAAACACATCTCATCAGCGAGCTGTATAACGACCTCTGCGGTCGTTGGGAAAACCTAGTTCCACCTGCGACGCTGGTGAAGTCGTTCATAAAGGGCGTCACACTCAGCGATTCAGGCTCACCATTGGGACACCAACGACCAAAAAACGGCTCAGAGCGTTCATTAGCGATCAACGACATCTCAGCAGGGGCCACATCGCTGCTACATGTCACACACAGCTAAGTCGCTAACGAGATCGCTACTGCGTCATAAAATCAGTGACTCATTAGCGATCTCGTTAACAATCTCGTTTAGTGTGACAGTACCTTCGCATTCTTGGTATGTTGGTTACAAGTAAATGGGCATCATCTTTTTGTAATGTCTACCGGCGGCCTGTTGCAACCCTTATCTACAGCGTTGTAACTTTGCTGACAAATATGACAATTTTAATAAAAGATTTAAAAAAAACTATTATCCTTTAAAATGGATTCTACACTTTCAGAAAATCTTTGTCCTTAACTGCAGTTTGTTATAAGGAAAAAATGCTCTTCTACTCCCCTGCACTGACGGGGGGAGCCTTCTTTACACAGGCACATTGAATTTTAACCCCTTCATCACCAGAGGTATCTTCGGTTTTGTTTTTCGCTCTTCTTCTTCTCAGAGCCATAACTTTTTTATTTTTCCGTCAATATGGCCATGAGAGCTTGTTTTCTGCAGGACGAGTAGTACTTTTGAACGACACCATTGGTTTTACCATGTCATGTACTAGGGAACGGGAAAAAAATTCCAAGTGCGGTGAAATTGCAAAAAAGTGCAATCTCACAGTTGTTTTTTGTTTGGCTTTTTTACTATATTCACTAAATCCTAAAACTGACCTTCCATTATGATTCTCCAGGTCATTACGAGTTCATAGACACTAAACATGGCTAGGCTCTTTTTTATTATTAATAATAATAAATAATAATAATAATAATATTAATTTTATTTTTTATTTAAGTGGTGAAAAGAATCTCAAACTTTGTTGAAAAAAAAAATTGCGCCATTTTCTGATACGCGTAGCGTCTCCATTTTTCGTGATCTCGGGTTGGGTGAGGGCTTATTTTTTTGCGTGCCGAGCTAACGTTTTTAATGATGCCACTTTGTGCAGATACGTTCTTTTGATTGCCCATTATTGCATTTTAATGCAATGTCGCGGAAACCAAAAAAATGCCGTTTAGCGATCAGGTTAATCCTTTTTTTTTTTTTTTTCTTAATTTATCAGGCAATTCTGAACGCGGCGATACCTAATATGTGTATGTTTCGATTTTTTTTTTTTGTTTTGTTTTGTTTTGAATGTGGCAAAAAGGGGCGTGATTTGAACTTTTGTATTTTTATTTTTTTTTATATTTTTAAAAACTTTTTATTTCTACTTTTGGCATGCATCAGTAGTCTAGGCTAGAAGCTGCCATAACCCAATCGGCTCTGCTACATGGAGGCTTTTTTGTGATTATTAAAGTCTCAACTTGAAACTTTCAGCAGCAGATGAAGGAAGGGAGACACACTAGTCATTACTAGTGGGTAGGCGGAGCCCACATAGGATAGAAACACCTCAGATTAAAAAAGTGTTGACCGGCCCCTCCAGCATATAGGGCTCCTCCTACTCCAGCTCTCCAGTCTAAAATTTGAGGTCACAGAGGATAGTCGCTGCTGGAAGCAGCTCCTCAGAAGATTTTTTTATTTTAGTCGGACAGAGACTTGGGCCGCCAGTGGTCTAGAGGTCTCAGGGGTCTCAGCGCTGCTGGACCCCCACCTCTCCCTTGGCGGATCTGTATTACCCTGTAAGGTGGTCCCTGCAGAACCCTGCCGGCCCTGGGGGATGAGGATTGCTTCCCTGGCGGGGACGCAAACCACGCTTCTGGGGTCACTGCGTTCCCCGCCCTGGGGGAAGCTACGGGCACAGCGCCACAAATCTCTAAGGGGTCCCTGTGGCGCTCAGCTGGGTGAGTACTCCACATTTTAATGTGTTTTGAGTGCTTCAGCGGCCGCTGCGGCAGCCGCTGCTACATGTATTCATGTGTGGTGATTGTGTACTTTTGTCCGCAGGTGGATACCTGCAGGACATGGGAGCGGAGTGAGTCGCGCGCTTTTTTTGAAACCGGCGGGGGGCGTGGCTTCCCTGCCTTTTTTCTCTTCCGGTCTCTCTCCTCTAGCGTGGCGGCCATTACTGAAGGCCTTCTCGGGCTCCTCACTCTCCGCTCCCCCCGACCGACCGAAAGGAAGACACTACACCGCGGCCAGCTGGGTGAGTCGCTTCTACCTGTCAGGGCAGAAGCTTGACCCCCCTCACACCCACAGCGCAGGAGGTACTGTCACACGGAACGCTTCCGCTGCGATCACAATAGCGTCGCTTAACTTTGCGATCGTTTGTTTTTTGTGATCGTCTTTAATGTCGCTAGTAGCTGCCACAGTGGGCGATCTCATTGACGACGCATAAGTGGTTAGCGATCTCCTTAGCGACTTTGGCGGTCATTGCGATGTACAATTCAGCGCAATATGTTAGCGATCTCGTTGGCGTTCTTGTTTAGTGTGGCATACCTTTGAAACTCTAGTCCTGCAGCTGTTACCTCATAAGAGGCACCTGGGGCTCGCACACCCTTTCATTATACAAGGGTTGTGGGGAGTCTGCGACATTAACCCCTTCTTTGGTGGTTAACCCTTTATTGGGAGACAGCTGGGTAGCTCTCTCTTTAAGAGCTTAACCCTTCAGCGTACATTTTGCCTTTGAAAACCACACTGTTCTAGTTGCTGACAGGTTTTTGACCTGCCATATACTGTGTGAGGGCATGTCGGATCAGGGTCCAGGAGGTGCGGACCGTCTCCCAGATCCGCTACAGGATCAGTCTCGCGTATCTGACACACAGACCTCGACGGCATCAAGCGCAGCGGTCGGAGGTGTCAGTGATGACAAAATGGAGGCCCTCACTCGTTCTATTAATGGCCTTTCTGACCTTCTAGGTTATTGGGTGTCAGCTAGATCCTCTCATGGTAGGAAGCGACACAGGCCGATGCCTTCTTCCCCGCTTAGCGACTCGGAGATTTCGGGCATGGAGGGTTCCCCTTCAAGCTCGAATGGGGAGGTGTCCGATTCGGATAAGGAGGATCGGCAGGGACACTCTGCCTCTCTTTTGAGCCGTACAGAGGCTTTTATTGGAGCCATGAGGGAGGCGTTACAGTTACCGGAGGAGGTAACTAGACGTCCTGTTAAGTCGGCCCGGATGTTTCAGGAGTCGCATAGGTCGCGATCAGCATTACCATCTCTGGACGAGCTTAATGAGGCAGTGGAGAAGGAACGCCTGTGTCCAGATAAACGTTTTCAGGGGACACGGTTTTTTGAGACGCTATATCCGTGTACGACGGAGTTGATTGATAATTGGATTCCTTCTCCTGAAGTGGATGTCCCTTTATCCCAGCTTAGCAAATCCTCATTGCTTCCTGTTAAAGGGAAGGCGAGTCTGCAGGATCCGTGGACAGAAAAACGGAGATGGCAGCGAAATCCATCTACGAGGCCGCGGGTCATGGATTCAGAGCAGTGCTAGGATCCATGTGTGCTTGTAAAGCTTCCCTGAGCTGGTTAGACCGTCTACGGACGGCGTGGCAAGATGGATCCCCACTATCCGAGGTAGAGGGGCTTTTCAAGTCATTGGAGGATGCAGCACGATATGGCAGTTATGCAGGTTTGGATACTGCCTCACTGCTGTCCAGGGCACAATCCTCGGCGATCACAGTCAGGAGAGCTCTGTGGCTTAGACAGTGGACCGGAGATGCGGTTTCCAAGCAAGGTTTGCTTTCTTTAGCTTACAAGGGTGGTCAGCTATTTGGATCTGACCTCACGGAGCTGATTGCCAAGGCAAAGGCAAAAGAAACGGCTTTACCGCAGCGAAGAGCTGTGTCTTCTGCGGCTGGCAGGCATAGTGCCGGTACCAGTCGGCGGTCCTTTCGGTCCAGGGGACGGTTCGGTCAGCCCTCTTGGGGTTCGGGGCGTCCCTCTTTTTCGGGAAAAATGAATGTTCAGAAATCCCGCACTCCCTGGAAACAGAGCTTCCGCCAAGACAAGCGGGAAGCTGACAAAAAGCCCGCTAAGGCGGACTGACGCCAGGGCCTCACTCGAGGGCTCTCGAGTGGGAGGTCGCCTGCTCCAATTCGAACCGATTTGGGCTTCCCGCGTGTCGGACGTCTGGGTGACGCGGGTTGTGTCGGAAGGCTATTTCATAGAGTTTCTTTCTCGACCCCCGGACAGTTTTTGCCAATCCCGCATTCCGTCAGAGCCGAGCTATATGCCGCTCTACTGCGGGAGGTTGATTCCCTTCTACAGAAGGGTGTGGTGTACCAGTTCCACCGGAGGACCGGGGAAGAGGGTTTTATTCCAACCTCTTTGTGGTCCCCAAGAAGGAGGACAAATTTCGCCCCGTTCTAGATCTCAAAAGATTGAATCGGCATGTCCTCTCCCGGAAATTCCGCATGGAGTCACTTCGCTCCGTTGTGGCGGCCTTGTCGCAGAACGATTTTTTTGGTGTCAATCGACATTCGCGACGCTTATTTGCATGTCCCCATCGGAAGGGCCCACCAACGCTTCCTTCGTTTTGCCATAGGCCAGGACCATTACCAGTTTGTGGCTCTGCCATTCGGGTTGGCCTCAGCACCCAGAGTTTTTACAAAAATTCTGGCTCCTCTCATGGCAATTCTGCGAAGACAGGGGGTTACGATTCTTCCCTATCTAGACGACCTTTTGATTGTGGCGTCCTCAAAGGAGGAGGCGGTGACGGCTCGCAATCTATCCCTTCAGCTCCTGGAGGACTTCGGGTGGCTGGTCAATTGGGAGAAGTCGTCTCTGGAACCGTTGCAGTCAATCCTGTTTTTGGGAATGCATTTCGACACGATACGAGCAGTGGTGTCTCTGCCTCCAGACAAGCAAGCGAGTCTTCTTCGTCATGTACAGGTCATGAAGTCTGCGACAGCAATGTCCCTTCGAAGGTGTATGCGCCTTCTGGGTTTGATGGTGGCGTCAATGGAAGCAATTCCGTTTGCCCAATTTCATTCCAGGGTTCTCCAAATGTTCATCTTGAACCTTTGGGATCGATCACAGTTTTCACTGGATTGCAGTGTCATCATCTCCCACAGGGTGAGAGAGTCTCTAGAATGGTGGTTACTTCCGGAAGCGTTATCCCGGGGAAGTCCTTCCTTCCTCCGAGGTGGTCGATCATAACCACCGATGCCAACCTCACGGGCTGGGGGGGTGTCTGGAACGATCTCTGGATTCAGGGAGTATGGTCGTTGGAAGAATCTGTCCTGCCAATCAACATCCTGGAATTGAGGGCAGTTTTCCTTTGCCTCCAACACTGGACGGTCCCTTTAAGCGGTCTACCAGTCCGAGTGTAATGTATGTAGTACAGTTCATATAGCGTCTTGTGCTTGGGTGCGATGAAAACACAGGAGTCACAGGTTTGATATAGAAAAGTCCTGTATTACTTCATACAAGTTGGCAGAAATAGTCACACAGTTTGCAGACACAGAAACAGGAGACACAGCAGGCCAGAGTAATCCAAGCTCAGCAATCACTCTCCAATACAGATTCAGGATCTTCTTCTCTGTTACCGTAAGTCCATGCAAACGTGGGTCTTTCAAAGAGCAGGGTTCAGAGTCCACAAGTGCTTCAGAGTTCCTCAGTAGGAATAGCTGGAGTACAAGGTCCAAGGCTTACAGGAGTCAAGTCACAGGTTCACTGCAGGCTAGATTCTGAAGCACTGATTGCTCAGCTGTGGCTGCTTAAGAAGCAAAGGAGAGAATCAGGGCGGGAACATGCAAGCTGGAAACTCCATTTTGACTGAGGGCAAGATAGCTGCAGCAAGACAGAAAGTAAAATGGCTGACGAACAAACTGAGTTTCAGGAATATATACATAGAACCTTACATTACCTCCCCCTTAAGGACAACCTCCGGATGACCTCAGACCAGGCTTGTGTGGGTACCTCTGATGAAACTGACGGAGCAAGCGAGGAGCATTAACGTTATTGACCGGTTCCCATGAGTTGTCCTCCACTGGGTAGCCCTGCCATTTAATCAGATATTGTAACTGATTTCTATACAACCTGGAATCTAAAATCCTTTCCACCACAAATTCTTCCTGACCATCGACTAGCACTGGGTCAGGGCAAGGAGAGGAACGTCCAGGAAACGTATTGTGTGTCGCAGCCTTTAGTAGGGATACATGAAAGACAGGGTGGACTCTCATAGTTCTGGGCAGTTGAAGACGACAAGCAACGGCACTTATAATTTTACTGATTTTATAGGGTCCAATGTACTTATGTCCCAACTTAGACGATGGAATCCTTAACTTAAGATTTCTGGTTGACAGCCAGACCAAGTCTCCTACCTTGAAAGCTGGTGCAGGTTTACGAAATTTATCTGCTGCTTTCTTGTACCTTTCTTGAGCCGATTCCAGATTTTCCTTTAGAAGATCCATATTCTTCTGTAAAGACGTGATTCTTTCAGCCACTGCTGGTAAAGGCGTTTCTATGGGAAATCGTGGTAGAATGTTAGGATGATAACCTAGATTACAGTAAAAAGGAGACTGTTTAGTGGAGGCACTCTGAGAGTTGTTATACGAGAACTCAGCTAATGGAAGTAGATCCACCCAATCATCCTGTAGGTGGCAGATAAAGCAGCGGAGATACTGCTCCAGGGTTTGATTGGTTCGTTCGGTCTGTCCATTAGTCTGGGGATGAAAAGCAGAAGAAAGGTTTACTTTAATGTCCAATGCTGCACAGAAATTTTGCCAAAACCTAGAAGTGAATTGCACCCCTCGATCCGAAATAACCTCATCCGGTACTCCATGTAAGCGAAACACATCTTTAATCATCAAATCTGATGTCTGTTTTGCAGTGGGTAAGCCGACACAAGGGATAAAATGAGCTGCCTTTGTTAGACGGTCAACCACCACTAGAATGGTGTTCTTCCCCTGAGAGGTTGGTAACTCCACAATGAAGTCCATAGAAATGGATCCCCACGGGCGGGACGGGGTGGGAAGAGGCTGTAACAGACCAGTTGGTGAGGAGCGAGGTGTTTTGCATCTTGCACAGACCTCACATGAAGTGACATAATTCAAAACATCCTTCCTGCAAGTGGGCCACCAAAAGAAACGAGAAAGAAATTCCTGTGTCTTTAGAATTCCTCTATGCCCAGCTATCTTGGAATCGTGAATGAGTTGCAATACTCTTAATCTGACTGTTTCAGGAATATACAGACGTTGTCCCTGAATCCACACACCATTCTTAAAGACAAGACTTACGTCCCTTGGGGGTTGTGCCAAAAAGGAATCCGCATGGTATGCTTCCTTGATGTCCTTAAGTAGGTCTTGATTATGAATTACTCCTAGGAATCTAGAGTCAGGAAGAATAGTCTTAGGAGGAGTAATTGGACGTGTCTCTGCTGAGTAAATCCTAGAGAGTGCATCAGCCTTTCCATTGCGCGATCCTGGTCTATAAGAGATGATAAAATTAAATTGGTTTAAGAAAAGATTCCATCGAGCCTGGCGAGGAGTCAGGCACTTAGCCGACCTGATAAACTCAAGGTTACGATGGTCTGTCAGGACGACTATTTGCTGTGCAGCTCCCTGAAGAAGGTGTCTCCATTCTTTGAAGGCGGCAATAATGGCCAACAACTCTCTATTGCCCACATCGTAGTTCCTCTCAGCCGAAGACAACTGCTGGGAAAAGAAGGCACAGGGATGCAAGACATTCTTCTCACCTGTTCTCTGAGAGAGTATAGCTCCAACGGCACAGTCTGAAGCATCCACCTCTATTATGAAGGCAAGCTCGGGGTTGGGATGTACTAGGATAGGTGCAGTGGTAAATTTATCTTTTAGACGGGAAAATGCTTCCTGGGCTTGGGGAGTCCAGGAAAACCTAGACTCTTTCCGGGTAAGTTGAGTGATAGGTGACACTACCTCAGAGAAATTTCTAATGAAACGTCTATAGAAGTTGGCAAACCCGATGAAGCGCTGTACCTCCTTCACATTTCTAGGACTTGGCCAATCCTTGATGGCTTGGGTTTTGCTTCCATCCATACTAATTCCTTGTGTAGACAGTACATACCCCAGAAATTGAATTTCGGTCCTATGGAATTCACACTTTTCAAGTTTGATGTAAAGATGATTTTGTCTTAGACGTTCCAAGACCATTCTCACATGTCCATGATGTTCCTCTGTGGAGTTAGAAAAAATTAGAATATCATCCAAATAAATTACCACGAATGTATCTAGGAGATCCCTGAAGATGTCATTCACCAAGTGTTGGAAAGTGGCTGGGGCGGTACTCAGACCAAAAGGCATAACTAGATATTCAAAGTGTCCATAGCGTGACCTGAATGCAGTCTTCCATTCATCCCCAGGTCTAATACGGACTAAGTTATAGGCCCCACGAAGATCTAGTTTAGAAAAATTTTGGCATGTCGCACTCTCTCCAATAACTCAGGGATTAAAGGCAATGGATAACGGTTTCTAATAGTAACCTTATTGAGTTCCCTATAGTCTACGCATGGTCTCAGAGATCCATCTTTCTTCTTTACAAAGAAGATGGGTGCACCTGCAGGAGATGAAGAGGGGCGTATGAAGCCCTTGGCTAGATTTTCATCTATGTAATCCTTTAAAGCCTTTAGCTCGGGCCCCGCCAGGGGGTAGATCTTACCAAAAGGTATCTCTGCTCCAGGCAATAATTCAATTGGACAATCATATGGACGGTGAGGAGGAAGCTGGTCAGCGTTCTTCTTGTCACATAAATCCACATAGTCCTGGTATACAGCTGGTAGTTCAGGGACTGACATGATTCCTTTAGGAACAGAGCAAGCTGAAACTTTTGGACTCATCTGTTTCTCTGGAAAGTGTAATTCCTTGGTCTCCCAGTTAATGGTAGGATTCTGAGCCTGCAGCCATGGTAGCCCTAGAATAATGGGAAAGTGGGGAGAAGAGATAAGCATAAAGGACAGTTTCTCTTGATGATCTTTACCCATAAGAACCCTCAAAGGCTCTGTTTCCTGATCCACTGGTCCAGAGGTCAGCAGGGAGCCATCCACAGTTTCCATCTGTACTGGAGTAGCCTTCTTCACTGAACGTATTCCCTGTTTCAGAGCAAAGGAGACATCCATAAAATTTCCACTTGCCCCTGAGTCGATCATAGCAGAGCTAGACACCCAAGCTGAGTCAACCCAGAGTTTGATGGAAAGAAAGCAATGAGAATTGTTTTTCTTACAACTCAGCTGGGACACCGCTGAGGAAACTTGAAAAATGGCAGCGTTTACACAGTCAACGTCCTCAGAGGTAACGGAGTTTAAGTCCGAGAAATCAAGATCTGTTGCTGCAGATCTCTCTGGAGCCTGAGGCTCGGACCTGACAGATCCCTCTCGCAACACTCACAATGAATGAGTGCTGCAGTAGTCTTACGAGAACGGCTGGGGCAGTTTATAATGAAGTGCCCTGACTTACCACAATAGAAACATAGATTCTCCTTAAAACGATGTTCCTTGCGTGCATCACTAACCCGTCGTTGTAAAGAGTCTACCTGCATGGGTTCAGGTTCAGGTTCCCGTGTAATCCTACTCAAAGGTTCCTTAGCTGGAGAGGAAGGTAGGAAAAGGTTAGTACGATTGCTTTCGAACCATCTCTCTTGCCTGCGTTCAGTCAGACGAGTATCAATACGGATGCAGTAGTTAATAAAGTCACCTAACGCAGTGGGAGGGTCGGCACGAGCAAGTTCATCCTTAATCAGTGGAGATAACCCCTTTCGAAAAATAGATTTTTTGGCGGAACTGTCCCAGGTGGTATCAAGGGCCCATCTCCTGAAATCCAAGGCATATTCAGCTACCGAGTGCTTACCTTGGCGCAAAGCTAACATGGCTGCTTCAGCTGTTGCACCTCGATTGGGGTCATCAAACACCTGCCCCATGGCTGAAATAAAATCATCAAGGTGATTCAAACAATCATCCTCAGTCTCAATCAGAGGGTTTGCCCACATTAAAGCCTTGTTGGTAAGCAACATAATTATAGTAAGCACCTTAGATCGTTCAGTGGGAAATTGTGAAGCATGTGCAGAAAAAAAAAGATTGCATTGATTAATAAATCCCCTGAATTTCTCACGTTCACCGCCAAAACGAAAAGGGGGCAACTTGGGAATCCCAGCACTCGGGGCTACGGCAGGAGCCTGGACTCGCCCCTCTAGAACCTCAATCCTGGCTCGCAAATCCTGGGTAGTCTGTCCAACCACTTGCAAATTGTGATTATTGAGGTCCTGTAGATTTGTAAAACGGGTCTTTATATTCTGCAAATCTGCAAGGATATTATCAGTCACTCCGCAAAGTTCCTTTATGCAGGCCTCCATTTTCCAGATCTTTTAAGACAGGATTACTGGAAGAAGAGGAGAGAAAAAAAAAACAATAGTGTTCACCTGTGGCAACACTGCAGAGAGAAAAAAAAAATTAAGGGAACTGCTCACCTGGAATGGTTGTGAGAAGTCACAACCACTATCATCACAGAAAGTTTCAACCAGACATCTGATATCCAGAGTTACAGCAGACAAAAAAGAGAAAAGAAAGGAAAAAAAAAACAATAGTGTTTACCTGTGGTAACACTGCAAAAAGAAAAAACTTAAGGGAATTGCTCACCTGGAATGGTTGTGAGAAGTCACAACCACTGTCATCACAGAAAGTACAACCGGACGTCTGATATCCACAGTACAGCAGACACAGCCTTCCAGACCCAGCAGACACTAACGTTTTGGCTTCAGAATCTTGTAATGTATGTAGTACAGTTCATATAGCGTCTTGTGCTTGGGTGCGATGAAAACACAGGAATCACAGGTTTGATATAGAAAAGTCCTGTATTACTTCATACAAGTTGGCAGAAATAGTCACACAGTTTGCAGACACAGAAACAGGAGACACAGCAGGCCAGAGTAATCCAAGCTCAGCAATCAATCTCCAATACAGATTCAGGATCTTCTTCTCTGTTACCGTAAGTCCATGCAAACGTGGGTCTTTCAAAGAGCAGGGTTCAGAGTCCACAAGTGCTTCAGAGTTCCTCAGTAGGAATAGCTGGAGTACAAGGTCCAAGGCTTACAGGAGTCAAGTCACAGGTTCACTGCAGGCTAGATTCTGAAGCACTGATTGCTCAGCTGTGGCTGCTTAAGAAGCAAAGGAGAGAATCAGGGCGGGAACATGCAAGCTGGAAACTCCATTTTGACTGAGGGCAAGATAGCTGCAGCAAGACAGAAAGTAAAATGGCTGACGAACAAACTGAGTTTCAGGAATATATACATAGAACCTTACACCGAGTGCAGACAGACAACGCGACGGCGGTCGCTTATATCAACCATCCAGGTGGGACGAGGAGCTTCAGGCTCATGATGGAAGTGTCTCGAATTCTGGTATGGGCCGAGGCCAGAGTGCCAGCCATCTCTGCGATTCACATTCCAGGAGTTCAGAATATCACAGCGGACTTCCTCAGCCGCGAAAAGATGGATCCCGGAGAATGGAGTCTTCACCCGAAAATTTTTGCACTGCTGTGTTCCCGTTGGGGAACTCCCCAAGTGGATTTGATGGCATCCAGGATCAATGCCAAATTACCGACGTTCATGTCCAGGTACAAGGACTCGAACGCTGTGGCAGTGAATGCTCTGGTGGCTCCTTGGGACCAATTCGAGCTAATCTATGTGTTCCCGCCGATACCCTTACTTCCTCTGGTGTTGCGACGGATCAGACTGGAGAGAGTCCCGGCTATGGTGATAGCCCCAGATTGGCCGAGGAGGACGTGGTTCTCGACACTGGTGTCGCTTCTGGCAGCGCCTCCACTTCCACTTCATCTCGCTGACCTGTTAACCCAAGGGCCCGTTCGTCACCCGGACCTGAAGTCTCTGCGTTTGACGGCGTGGCTCTTGAGACCGAAATCTTGACCCGTCAAGGTTTTTCAGCCGAGGTCATTGCCACTCTGCGAGTTGCCAGAGGTCCGGCTACTACTAGGATTTATCACAAGACTTGGGAAGCCTTCTTCTCGTGGTGTTCGGGTTCTTCTAGGAACCCGAGGATTTTTTCCATTCCCAATTTGTTGGCCTTTTTGCAGTACGGGCTGGACAAGGGTTTGGCAGTTAGCACCCTGAAAGGACAGGTTTCTGCTCTGTCCTTGCTGTTTCGGAAGACTATCGCTTCGTGTAGGGACGTACGTTCCTTTTTTCGCGGGGTAAACCGTCAATTTCCTCCGCGGAAGGCGCCTGTGTCTCCTTGGCGGCTCAATCTTGTCTTGGAGGCTCTTCAACATGGACCTTTTGAGCCTATGGACTCTGTTAATCTTTCCTTTCTCTCTTGGAAGGTTGCCTTCCTAGTGGCGGTCACTTCTTTGAGAAGAGTTTCTGAGTTGGTGGCTCTTTCTTGCTCGCCTCCTTTTCTGGAGTTTCTCCCAGATCGCGTAGTGCTTCGCACACGGGGCGACTTTCTACCTAAAGTGGTGTCACAGTTTCATGTTAACCAGGATATTGTGTTGCCCTCGCTCTGTCCGGAGCCAAGGAATGCGAAGGAACGGGCCTTGCACACATTGGATTTGGTGCGGGCTTTGAAGTTCTATTTATCTATTACTCAAAGTTTTCGGAAGTCAGATTCTCTGTTTGTGATTCCAGCAGGTCGTCGACGTGGGCAACGAGCTTCCAAGGATTCTATAGCTCGTTGGATTCGGTCGGCCATTTTAGAGGCTTACCGACTTAAGGGCGAACCTTGCCCGATTAAGATTCGAGCTCACTCCACAAGGGCTGTGGGTTCATCGTGGGCTTTCCATCAAGGAGCCTCGGCAGCTCAGCTCTTCCGGGCGGCGACCTGGCGCTCCGTCCACACATTTACAAAATTTTATAAGGTGGACGTCGTGCTTCCGCTGATGCGGCCTTAGGACGTAGGGTCCTGCAGGCGGCTGTAGTTTAAAGTTCTTGTGAACTTGTAGTTAGCGCTGGTTGCGCATTTATTTAGGTTGTTGGGTATCTGCCTTTTTTGGTTTTGTTTTGCCCACCCTTATTTTTGGACTGCTTTGGGATGTCCCACTAGTAATGACTAGTGTGTCTCCCTTCCTTCATCTGCTGCTGAAACACGGATTTTGGTAAGAACTTACCTGTAAAATCCTTTTCAGCGAAGAAGGAAGGGAGACACACATCCCTCCCATGGCAGAAGTGTGTTGTTGTGTTTTCAGATGCGGCGTGACCCTTCTCTGATAGCGATTATCTGGGCTGAGGTCGGCGCGCTAAGGCTCTGTTCCAGCATCGCCAGCTCATCGCAGTGGTCAGGTTCAGTGAGTAGTACCTGAGACTGTGTGGTTTTTCTGTTTATATGCATAACCTGTCTCCTTGTTTTTCTCTCTGAAATCCTTCAGAAGGGGTTATGTTGCTTCGCTGGTGATATTTACTCTTCCTTAAGCTTGGGTACGACTGGAGAGCTGGAGTAGGAGGAGCCCTATATGCTGGAGGGGCCGGTCAACACTTTTTTAATCTGAGGTGTTTCTATCCTATGTGGGCTCCGCCTACCCACTAGTAATGACTAGTGTGTCTCCCTTCCTTCTTCGCTGAAAAGGATTTTACAGGTAAGTTCTTACCAAAATCCGTGTTTCTGAAATATGAAGATATTTTATGCCAGTAAACTGGTGAAAACACCAGCATGAGTCACGGCCTGTAGTGCCATACATGTGGAAAATATCCTTTAATGAAAATAGCGGATATGTCTGCCAGTTGCCTAGTATAACAGACATGGGCTGCTGTCATTGATAAATGTAATTTTCTTTTTTTAAAAAAAAAATTTTTCATTTTTTATTACTAGGTTTGACACGGAAGAGGAAGCCGTTTCAATTGCAAATTCAGCCAATGTAGGCTTGGCAGGTATGCTGTCGCTCTTTGTGAAAGAGTTTTGATGTAGATATTGATAGATAGTTATAGTCTGCATCTACACTGATCAGTCTTTCTATTTCTTTTTGTATTAAATATGCTAAAAACATGAGGGTTTTATCCAGTGGAAGGATGCAGTGGTGGATAGAGACACAAAAGGGCCCCTATGCATGAATATTATATGGGCCCTTTGCAATCCAATAGTTCTGCTATGACAGAAACTCCTTGCTGTTTTGGAGGTGTTAGTGGGCCCCCTTTCCTCTTGACCCCTGTGCAGCTGCACCAATGATCTGTCCGCTCCTGGAACTACTGTATTTTTCGAACTATAAGACACACCAGACCATAAGACGCACCTAAGTATTAGAGGAGGAAGTTAGAAAAAAATTGAAGCAAAAATGTGGTAATTTCTATCCTAATATCCCCAGCCCTGTTATGCGTGGCCCCCTCATCCCTGTCCTGGTTTGCATGGCCCCCTCATCACTAACCTGGTTTGCATGGCCCCCTTATTCCTATCCTGGTAGGCATGTCCCCCATCAAAAAAAAAACATGAAAAAAAAACCCATAAACCATTATACTTACCTTTCTGCGCTCTCTCGCACCGTCTTGTTCCAATGCCAGCAGCTGATTTATGCTTGTAAGCAGCGCATGGCAGGGGCGTAATGCGCTGCTTACAAGCCAAGGACAGCTGCCGGAATGCTCGCTGCTCTCCATGCCAGGACTATGTGTGTGGAGAGCAGTGGATATTTATTGCTCTCTTATAGTGGGCCCAGTGTTAGCCACAGTTGCCGGCTTCCTGCGGCTGTCGGGCATTCACGTGTGCCTGCTGCTAAAGGGAATGAATAGTCACTGCACTTCACGCCTATGGGAGTGGAGGGAAGTGAATATTCATTTCTCTTTAGCAGCAGGCACAGCAGTTAGCGGCAGCAGCCGACTCCTGCCTCCTGTGACCTGCTGCTCTGCCGCTGCCACTCCCACACATCCCCACCATAGCCAGAAGCCAGAGCAGGTACATCTGGACTATAAGACTCGCCCCCATGTACCTTCACATGTTTGTAGGAAAAAAATGCGTCTTTTAGTTCTAAAAATACGGTATGTATATGATACAATGCAGATCTTAACACATAAACATGTTTGTATGTCTATGCAGGTTACTTCTATTCCCAGGACCCCGCACAAATATGGAGAGTGGCTGAGCGTCTAGAAGTTGGTATGGTGGGGGTTAATGAAGGATTGTTGTCATCTGTTGAGTGCCCATTTGGTGGAGTGAAACAGTCCGGTCTTGGAAGAGAAGGATCCAAATATGGCATTGATGAGTATTTGGAAACTAAATATGTTTGCTTTGGAGGTCTCTAATATGATGTGACCATTCTAGACAACATATTCAGTGTCATTGTGCCACATGGAAACCTAGTGAATACAACTGACTTCTAAACCTGACTGCACTTTGGTTCTGTATTAATAGAGATTGATCTTACCTCATATGACCTCTGAGAAGGAGCCAAGCTCTAGTTTCTGCAGGAAACACCTCTTTTCCAGTGCAATATATAAGATTTATTGACTGCAATGGTATTTAACCTGATTAACTGTGATGTTTCATGAGTCTGTAAATCAGAGTTAGATGATTTGAAATTCTGTTGAGATCTCTAATCCCATTTTATCTGGAATACACTGGCATACTGTGAAAACTGCTCATCACTTTAAATTTGATGTTAACACTAATGCTCAGCATTAGGCCCTGTGCACACGTTGCGGATTGTGCTGCGGATCTGCAGCGGTTTTGGCGCTGCGGATCCACAGCAGAACCGGACACCATGTACAGTACAATGTTAGTGAAGGGGAAAAAAAACGCTGTGCACATGATGCGGAATTTTCCGCGCGAATTTGCTGCGGTTTTAAAACCGCAGCATGTCAATTCTTTGTGCGGATTCCGCAGAGATTTTACACCTATTCCACTATAGGTGTAAAACCGCAGGGCAAATCCGTACAAAAAACATGGCAAAACCGCAGTAAATCCGCTCTAAAACCGCAGGTAAAACGCAGGTCGTTTTACCTGCGGTTTTGGCAAAATCCGCAAGTAAATCCGCAATGTGTTCACGGGGCCTGAAACAATATATAATTTTTTTTCTTTGTGTGTGCTAGGAAGAAACTTATCACGAGCAGGAGGCAGGGCAGATATGGTGACCTCACATAAAATACATTGAGACTCTGCAGTGTGAGATAAGACTTAGAGCAGAACAAATGCAGTGTTTTGATATTCCGCCCTAAGCCTTTGTAAAGTCAGAGGCATCATGGGTACTGGCTAATTGCTTTAGGGAAATCATATTAGAGGTGAAGAAGGAATGGAGATGGCAAGCAGCCCATACATAGCACAGGGTGGATAAAAATCAATGATTTTTTTAAAAAAATCAAAAAAATCGGATTTTTTTGATTTAAATCGGATTTTTTTGATTTAAATCGGATTTTTTTCAATAAACTGCTTTTTGAGGAAAATATTTTACCATCCAAAGGTTCTTCCATCATGAGATAAAGCTGAGTTGTTTAACTCAGTAGAATAAAGGCTGTATATGTGTAACATTCACAATGCCATGCTCTTCCAGAGGTTTCTGTAGGATTAGTGGGCAGTTTCTCTCCTATATTATCACAGACGCTCGCTTTATTTACGCAGTTCTCAAAGCTGAATTTGACTCCGCAGAGGTCCCAGCCTCTTCTTCACTGCAAAAATGTTACAACATGAACAGAGTTGAGAAAAAGACCTTAATCCTATTGTTCTACAAACCTATGAATACAGAATCAACCCCTTCAGTGCCAAGTCCAAGAAGTTAGACAATATGTTTCTGATTGTTTGGAGTGGAATAGATCTGCACAACACAAGAAGAATGTGAATCTAAGTGTGAGGAGGAGGAAGGGCAAGCAGACAAGAAAATGAAAGTGAAACTTTGAGCACAATACTGCAGCATAGCCACAGACAGACAAGTCTGGATCTGTTTGTGTGTACGATCTGAGGTTTATTGCAGGCCGAGAAATAAAATCTGAAAAATAATTGTAAAATGTTTGGTATTTCCACTTTTAAACACTAGGCAGAGCAGCTGCTGAAATATAAACTGCTAGCTCGTATTGCGACAGTAGTAAATGCAGGCGGGGTCTGATCACGTGTGACTTCTCTCCTCCGTTACTAGGTGTTTGTAATAACAGAGGATGTAGTTTAGGCTCACAGAGCGGAGCCATTTTGTTGGGGACTGCCAGTGATACTGACAAGTAGGCTGTCACTGAGGACGACCGGCAGCATCTATTCTGTTAGTTCATGCTGCTCGCTGTATTATAAACTGAGCACAGATACGTGGAGAGTATCACACACTGGGATTATTCACAGCACATGACACACTGCATGTATCTAGATACAGTGCTGAGTGTACTGTATCGCATTATGGGATTAGATACACCGGTCTGGGGCATATCGCGCATGATGAAATTAGATACACCGGTCTGGGGCGTATCGCACATGATGAAATTAGATATACCGGTCTGGTAGAAACTTTGATTTAAATCACTGATTTAAATCAAGCCTTACTGACTAGTGATTTAAATCGTGATTTAAATCGTGATTTAAATCAGTTTGATTTAAATCAAATCCACCCTGTTAAGCACATCAACTAAAACCGGGCATATTCCAGACCTATTCAAAAGCATGAATATTATTTTTTATAATAGTGTATGTTGCACTGTCTAATAGGTAAAACAAATTTGCTGGATTTCTGCTTCAAGTGATAAAATTGTGTCTGCCTCTAGTCGCCACCAAAGTAATACATTAGAACAGTATGCAGTAAATGACCTTTCTCCCCACTAGTCGCATAACAATTACTAAAATATACAGCGAGGTATTTAAACAAATCTAGTGTTTAAATTTGAAAGGGAATATCAGGCCATCCAGCACTATTAACATGCCCCCTTATGATATAGCGCCTTTTTCTGGCATTAATGTCATGTGCATGTGTATGTAACAATAAAGACATTTTTATGAAAAATCAGTTTAGATGCTGCCGCTTGCCATAGGCAAATGACTCTAGACTAGTCCCACAAAGTCCTTGGTGATAGCCCACCTCTCCCTCTACTGTGGGTGTGATTGACATTCCCTGTATTGTCCACGTTATCTTCTCAGTGATGAAGGAAGAGACATGAGCAGCGCAGGAGCATCAGCATATGAATTAATCTTGCAGATATTTGGGCATATAACAATAAACATGATTTTAATGCCAGATTAGGGCTATAAAATGTAATGGGGGCAGTTTTTATAAGAGAACCTGTCAGTTCCACCAATATTATCAAAGTGTAAGAATATGTATTACTACAAATACTACAACCACATGGTTTTAGGACACAATTTGAATAATGACCAAAACTGAAAACAGCCCATTTTTATGGTTTATTATTTTTTTTATGAAACTCATTTTAAGGCTGTGGTCACTTGACCGTCATTTCTGTATTTGAGAAAAATGGTCCGATTATGCTCCTCAGACACTGATCCGAGTTTAGTCCGAGTGGGATCCAATTTTCTTGGAGGTGGAGATGAAGAAAACAAATTCTCCACACAGTCAGTCAGTGAAAATCGGACTGCACTCACATAACATCCAAGTGAGTTCCAATTTTTTTTTTTTTTTTTTTTTGTCGGACTCATAGACTCGTTCCGAGGAAATCGATAGCACTCGTATTTATGTTATTCTATCAAAACCACGGACATCACTCACCCAGTTTATACCATCGTCTGCACAAGCCCTAACACTCATGCTATGAAGTTGCTGGATCTTAATAAAGGTTATCAGTTTCTTACTGTTTTGTATTGGCTCCTTTACAATTTTTTTCTCATTAGCCGTTCCTCTTTTGTCCATTTGTCCCGCAATGGCAGCTGTCAACTAAATTAATATCATCCAACACGTTTTCTATGCAGAGAATTTGGGGTCAATATCCCAAAATAAGGTTCTAACATTTTCTAAGCATATTATGAACTTAATAAACACAAAATGGTGGACATTATATTTTGCATGGAATTTTTACCAAGCCCTGAAGTGGTGAAATAACCTTCCTCCTACTATGTTAGATATGTGTTGACTTTGCTGAGTGGCTATAGGCTAGCCATACTTCTCTTGCATATTCCTATTATTTTTTTTGTTTGTTGTTTTGCGTCTATTTCACAGCATTACACCTTCTTTATGTTAAAGTGAAGAGCAGTCTATTTTTAATATTGAAACAAAACCTTGTGTGTTGATAGGGTTTTATATGTGAAATACAAAATTGTAATTTTTCTGCATTTTTTTTTTTTTACCAGAAGTGCTCCTGAATGTCTACGTTTTGTGTGCCAAATACTTATGTTCCTTAAAGAGAATCTGTCACCAGGTTATTCTGCCCTATTTGAGATCAGCATAAAATAGGGACTGAAACTCTGATTCCAGCGTTATCAAAACTACAGGCAGGAGCCCAGTAAGTGACACATCACTGGAATCAGTCCGTTACTTTAAACTTCCCTCATATCGAGGGGCATAAACTTGGTGACAGATTCATTTTAAAGCAATTTAAATGGGGTTTCCACTTAACACGTTCTGTATTCTAAAATAACAAATACGGCTAGCACCCGCCAGCTCCCTGCTGCTCTGGTATCTGTGTTTTGGCTGCAGGGATGACATCATGTCGATTGTGCAGATCACTGCTGCAGCCAATCACTGACCTTAGTGGCTATGCAGATGTAGATAACGTGAGCCCCTGAGCTCAGGGACTAGCTACCAAAGTGATGCAGGTTGTTAGTGTGACATCCCTCCCGCAGCTTAAAGTCTGAGGCCCTGGGCAGTGGTTAGGAAAGAGGGCTCATAATATCAGTCTTTGTTATTTTACATTACAGGAAGCATTTGGAGTCCATATTTCTCCTCTCTTCTAAAAGTGAAAACCCCCTTTAATAGCTTTTTTTTTGTATTAAGATGGGTATCAAATGCTCGTCTGTTGCCAAAAAAGTTTGGATTGGTTTAAAGAAAATCAAATTTAAAAAGAATAGTGTAGTGACATGATCAACATGGAGATGTTAGTGGTGGTCTAAAAAAAAGACCATATTTACCCCCAAACAATAGAAATTGATCAGCCAGTTTTATGTGGTCCTTGCTCGTCATTCGTACATGTGGCATCCGGTGGTATAGTCGACATCTGACAGCCAACCAAAATCAGCAATTGCTTGGCAATCGTGGACAGTGACGCAGGTCACCGTTATGGCTGACAATGGAAAATGCAAAGCTGGACCTCATTTTTTGATACATTGGAGTACTGCAACGTGCAGTAAAGTGAGCTCCCTCCCATGTCTAATAGTATTGTAACCATATGACGGTCTCCCTCGTGCTTACAGTGTGAACAGGTGAGTGTTTATGTAATGCTGTGTATAGTCTATACACAGAGTCCCCATTGGAAGTGTTGGGGTTTATCATAGCTAATACAAGCACAACATTGAAGGTCCTCCTTTATACTGATGAGCTGAGAATATAGGTCTATAGAGACTTTTCTTCAGAAATCCCATTTTCTGTAAGGTTCTATAGGTACAGCTAGCCTCCTGGACCATGTGAGTGATGGCAGGCTCTGATGTGCTTTCTCCCTACCAGCACTGCCTGTGTATTCAGGCTAATGGAATTAGCACAAACCTGATTGACATATACAAGTAACTATTTTTCTGCATACTACTATGGCACTTTTCAGCGCTAACGGATAAAAATGATTATCCCGTGCCATGTAGATGTGACTGCATTACACATTGCCATCAGAAGTATATCCTGCTGTACTCTATACTATACATTACTGTCAATGAGTTTGTATGTTCTCCCCATGTTTGCGTGGGTTTCCTTTTGGGTACTCCGTTTTCCTCCCATGTTCCAATTAAAATACCGATGGAGAATTTAGATTTTGAGCCCCAATGCGGACAGTGATGAAAAGATCTTTGCTGCAGAATATGTTGGCGCTATATCCGCAAACATTATAAATGTATGATGTATTAATGAATTCTTGAGCTTACTGTTTATGGTACTTGTAGTGTCTTCCAATGTGCTAGTGATTAATAAATAGTTTACTGATATCTATGATTTTATGGCATTTATTTATCCATATTGAATTGCATTGTTCGAATGGTGGATGTATGAAATGATTACCGAAGATGTCTTCAGAATTCCTATTATTGCAGCATTAATGTGGATATTGCACCAATGTGTCCGTCCATTTAGAAAGTGAACAATTGTCTCTCTTCTGACACCACTAAGAGGGGGTAGAACATTTTCTCCAATTGCATTAAAAGGGAGACAGCTCTTTTAATTTCATTATATGAAAATGCATCAGATTTATAATCTACGGCTGCTATGAGTAAATTAGAATTGTGCCAGTTCCACCTATTGTAGGTAACCTAGCGTAAACTTTGCCTTGGAGGCTACACCCACTTTATATATCGCTTTCCAATATTGGTAAGCCATAAGAAATATTGTATTACTAAAATACTGCACGTCCCCCATGGGCCTTTTTTGCAGTGCAGTTTACATATCTGTTACCAGATCGCCCATTAGACTACATTCATGAATAAAGGAAATCTGTACGTTCAATGCCATAAATTGTGTATAGTGCATGTAGACCAGTGAAAGATGAATTCTCTGGTATATTTACATTGTCGATCTGTTGCCTGAATCTGGATGAATACACTTTTTTACTGTTATCAAAGTGGTGTTAAGTGCAGTGGGCGGGAGAATGCACTTAAGGAAACAATGCCTCCTCGGGTTAACCTTCTTGCCGCCTCCTTCTTTCTGTTGACCATTATCTGATGTCATGCACCGGCCAGGAAATTGTGTGCGCGCAGTGGTCGCCTCGCTTCTGTGCATTAACCTGCCTTCCTCTGGGCACAGTCTTCAATTTGGTAATGTTTCACTGGGCTCCAAGTGCATATAAACTGTTTAGGGGGTGGGGGGTCAAACTTATTGCCATTCCTTTTAAAAAAAAAAAAAAAAAACTTTTCAATTGCGTGGAGTACCTCCAATTACTGCTGTTGGGGCACAGAAATATGACTGTATAACTCGTGCGAGGATCGCAAACCTCGCAATGGCTGTCTGCTCTCCTGACTGGAGCTGCATTGTAATACGTCACGCTCAGGTCAGGGGAGGTCCCGGGCCAGTCCGTGCACTGCGATGCGATCCTCGTACGAGTTATATGGCCGTCTGTCTGCACCTTTACACTGATTCTGGAACCTTTTTCTTTTTTTTTCCCTTATGTTCCTCCATTCCAATCCTATGTTACCTGGTAATAATGATGTTAATTATCCCTTCAACCAACTTGGTGTATACCACAGAACTTTAGTGTTGGCTTGTTTTAATTGTCCTGCAGCCTAGGAGAAAAGGCAAATGCCCACAGACGTTCTATTGTACACACCAAGTTGGTTGAAAGGAAAATTTGCACCTTATCTACCGAGGGATTAAATGATCTCAGAAAAAAGTGGTTTAATGACAGCGCGTTTCAGAGTCTGAAATGCGTTGAGATCATTTGGATTGTGTTTAAATCAGCAGCGTATATCATATACGTATTAAAACAGCGTATATCCTAAATCCACTCTACCCCTGTATCTGTCTTAAAACAATGGTGGATATTGTAGCAGCTGACATCAGTAGTTGTGTCTTACACATCCCCTTCTGGTGAGCTTATGCCATTTTTATTCTCACCAGTTTACTTAGTTAAAACCTTATTGTGCTTTGCTTTTTTTTTTTTTTTTTTTTTTATCAAGGAGACTGAAGCTGAATATTCAAAAATATACTTTCAAAAGTACACCAACCACCTCTGGTCTAATAGATCTTTTCACGTATCTAGTTGTTACTGTGAAATATGTAAAACCTTAAACAACCCAATTTTTCAAACCATCAAGGAACCATTTTTGGAAAGTTGTGGTTATTCCCTATGAACAATTTCTATCTGTACAATCCCTGCAGTCAGAATCGAGGAGACTTCTACCTTCTCTAGACAAATGGCAACATCATCGTTTTTGGTTCAAGGGTCTATCACCGCATTCTTATTTCAGTATAACCACTCCCACCCTAAGGCTGGGATCACACATGATAGAAACTCACATGAGTCTCTCGCATGAACACCCGGCACTCGGACCGGAGCGTGTGGTTGCATAGAAATACATGCAGCCACACACACTGGTCCCTAGTGCCGGCGGCAGTGCCGGGTATTGATGCGAGAGACTCGCGTGAGTTTCTCGCATCACACTCGCAAGTGTGACCCCGGCCTATTTAGTATAACGGCGCCGACCTGACACTGTAGGTCACTGTGCACAATCCTGCTGACACGTTCCCTTTAATGAGACAAAAATAAAGGGCATTCAAAATCTTGAAAGCCGAGAGCACTGAAATAGCATTTCAGGAGTATAAAGATCTCAATAAGAAATGTAAAAAAGAAATCAAGCTGGCAAAGTTATCTACAGAGAAGCGACATTAAAATAAATCCCGAAATTTTTTAATCACTGCCAAAAAGAAAAAAAATAGATGTCATCTTTTAATGGGCCGATACCAATAACAAGATAATTACAGAGGATAAAGAAAAGGCCAAGATATTTAACAGGCATTTTTCATCCCTGTGTTCACCAATGTACTGTCTGTTACAGGGATCGTTCAACAAGGCAAATATCAAAGCTCACCGCCTGATATAACTAGTTTAACACAAAAAGAAGTGCATTTACGTCTGAGCAATTTAAACATTGACAAATCCCCTGGCCCAGATGGCATTCATCCACGGATACTGAGGGAATTGAGCTCAGTTATTGACAGACTGCTGTATCTCATATTCTTAGACTGTCTTGCAACAGGGTTGGTGCCACAGGATTGGAGGATGGCTGATGTGGTACCGATATTTAAGAAAGGTAAGGTGGATCCAGACAACTACCATCCGGTAAGCCTGACATCAGTAGTGTGCAAATTTTTGAGGGCATCATAAGGGATGACCTGCAGAGATATATTGCAGAGAATAATATAATTCCTGACAACCAGCATGGATTCATGAAGGATATGTCATGTCTAACATGTTGGGTTCTATGAGGAGGTAAGGCATTTGATACTGTTCAACATAACATATACTGAAGCTACAGAGGCAAGGACTGGGGGAAACTATATGCTGATGAGTAAGGAATTGGCTAAATGACAGGAAACAAAGAGTCGTCATAAATGGTACATTCTCTAAATGGGATATAGTCAGCAGTGGAGTACTGCAGGGATCTGTGCTAGGACCGATTCTTTTTAACCTCTTTATTAATGACCTTGTAGATGTGATTGAGAGTAAAGTGTCAGTCATTTCTGACGACAGAAACTATGTAGAATATTAAAATCTGACCTTGACATAACAATATTGCAAAACAATCTGAAAAAAAAGTGTCTGAATGGGCAAACACTTGGAAAATGAGGTTTAATGTAGATAAATGTAGCGTAATGCACCTAGGACGGAGTAATCCAATTGCTGTATGTACATTAAATGGGACCATGCATGGGACTACAGAACAGGAGAAGGACTTAGCTTTTCTGGTTACAAGTAAGCTGAGCAGCAGTACTCAATGTCAAGCAGCAGCCACAAAAGCAAACAAGATTTTAGGGTGTATAAAAATAAAGGTAAAATCCTGTGATCCCAACGTATTGTTACCCCTTTATAAATCACTTATGAGGCCACATCTAGAATATGGGTAGAAGAAAGGCGATTCCGACAGCTAAATAGGAAAGGGTTCTTTACAGTTAGAGCAGTCAGACTGGAATGCCCGACAACAAGAGGTAGTAATGGCAGACAATACAACAGCTTTTAATAAAGGGCTGGAAGATTTCCTTGATGCACGTAACATTGCTGGTTATAGGTAATTAGTGACTAAATGTACAATTGGTGGAGAAAGGTTGAACTTAATGGACCGAGGTCTTTTTTCATGTAACTATGTAACTAGCTGTGACAAATTCCTAGTTTGTCATTGTTGACATTTATGAAAATGATGGATGTCTTAAACAATTACAAAGGCTGCACAAACAACTAAGGACAAAGCCAAGGAGTTTTAGTCATTTATTATAAATCTTCATACCTTTTCTCTAATGTTC
The DNA here is from genome assembly GCA_033576555.1 of Oophaga sylvatica. NCBI lineage: Eukaryota > Metazoa > Chordata > Amphibia > Anura > Dendrobatidae > Oophaga > Oophaga sylvatica. The sequence continues at coordinate 277,524,174 of JARQOD010000006.1, read as the reverse complement.
AGATTTTGAAATAAGACACCACTAGAAACAAATTAACAGTACAAACTTTTACTGGTTAGTAAAAACATCAGTCATGTATTCCCCTGTGACTACATATCAGGTACTGGAAGTAGTACACACCTTTTAAATGATATGACCATAAATCTATCCCAACAAACACCTGTAAAAGTAAAAGACTCTGAAAATATACAATGAGATGCTCGATAACTGTCGTAAAACCAAAATCTCCCTCGTCAGTCCAGGTTTCAATATCTGAATATCTTTAAATATAAAATCATTGTACAGTGCTTACCTGAGACCGTATAGGTACACATATTATATTGGGAAGTCGGTCTTTTTCCCATGAGCCGCTCTTTTATTTATTTTTTGGGGGTATATCCACCTTGAGGAGCACTTTACACTACGGAGATTTGATTGACATAAAGTTGAGTAAATCTGTGATTACATTGCGTTACTTATTCTGTGTGGATCACGTTGTATTTTAGACCTGACCGTCAGCTTTGTCCAACTGAAAACCTCACGTGCTTTTCTATTGGAGGAAACTGAAGGACAGGTCTGGTCACATGTTCCTTCACTATCGGCCATTTTGTGGAGCAGAGAGCTGTGAGGGAAGTGCCCTAACAAGAGCAGGAGAAGATGCTCATCGGCCACAATATTGATAAGTTGCAGCCAACAAGCAGCTACTCGATGTCAAAAACAAAGTTGAGTCACCCTCCAGGGACAGCGGCGACGTCATCACTTTGGGAGGTTAGTATCTGCTGCTTCTATTTTATATAGGGTTCTCAATTGATTAAACAGGATTGTCTATTAGTTTCTCCTTCAATGGAACTAGGAAGACAGCCCCTGAAAAACAACCTCACAGCATTGTCCCTTCTAGCGGTCACAACGAAGCCTGGCGGGCAACGTTTCCCTGGCACTCGCCAAACCAAAACTCATCCAACAGATTGCCAGATAAAGAAGAGTGATTCATCATGCCACACAACAGATTTCCACTGCACTGCAGTCCAGTATCGGCGTGCTTTATACCACTCTATCCAAATTAACACTTAACATTGTGCTTGGTGATGTAAGGCTTGAATAGCTGCTCAGCTATGAAAATCCATGTATTGAAGCACATGGTGCACGTTATTAATGCTGATGTTAATGGCAGAGGAGGTTTGAAACTTTGCGGAGACCTGGCAATTTATGCACTTCAAGCCTCCGCACTTTGCGACCCTACTGTGTAATGTTATATGGACTATTGTGGTTCCTAAACTCTTCCACTTTTTAATAAGATCACTGACAGTTGATTGTAGAATGTTTAGGAGGGAAGAAATTTTGTGAACAGCTTTGTTACAGTGTTATCCTATTACAGGTCCACGCTGGTATCAGCTCTTCAGAATGAGCCACTCTTTTACAAATGTTCGTAAAGGCAGCCTGCATGGCGAGAGGCCGGATTTTATACACTTGGCTATGGGACTGAATGACAAACCTGAATTCTATGATTAAAAGGTGTATATATGCTATTATATATCTTGGCTATCCCAGGGTGACAGTACATTTCTCCTACACCATGTTACTGTACAGTGTTGGGTGTGAAACAAATCTGTGTACAAATGGTAAGTCAATGGAAAATACTAAGGGATATAGGCTCTGAAGACTTCAGAATTGTGATTGCAGCTCCGGAGTATGATCCAGGCTATAAGTCAGTAACAATGTAAATAAGTAAATCAACATATTTACTGAGTTACAGAATATGTAGATTAGTGATGAGCGAACGTGATCGGATAAGGCGTTATCTCAGCATGCTGGTGTGCTAACAGTCTCTTCAGCGTGCTCTAATAATATGTTTGAGTCCCCGTGGCTGCATGTCTCGCGGCTGTTAGACAGTGGCAACACATCTAGAGATTGTCTAACAGACATCCCTGCACGTGTTACGACTGTCGAACAGCAGCGGGGACTCGAACGTATAGTATGAGCACTCTGAACACACTCGGTTAGCACACGAGCATGCTCAGATAACACCTTTTCCGGGCGCGTTCACTCATCACTAATGTAGATATAATCCGTGTGTAAGATGTAAAATGTGTTCACCCAAATCTATTTAAGCTGTAAACATTTACATTCTCGGTTTTGGTCAGATACATTTTCCTGCAATACCCATTTAGTTTCCCTTTGACCTAGGTTTATCTGCATTTCGAGCTAAAATTAAAAGGAGCACCATTTTTGAGGGCACCGCTGGAAATATTTTTAGGGTTATCCTGGTCCAATTTATCACGACTGAAAATTGTGTCTTGGTCGCTGTCAAGCTCAGACTCCGAAACCATGAGGCTGGAGTTATGTTCCGTGCTTCTGTGCTTTATACCTGCAAAAAAAGAACGTGTGTCAGTGCCGATAATATAATAACCCAAACATACAATTTATGGAGATGTCTCCATCAGTAGAGACCTCAGATGGCACCAGGAACCCTACTTACATATGATTAAATAAAATTGTCCACAAGACAAGTGCACGGTTTTACCCAGCCATGTGATACGCAGGGTTCACAGCTCCTCTATGAACGTGTATACTATGTTTTTACAATGTGAATGTGCCATATATCAGTAGTTTTCCTACTCACCATACTTGGGTCTTAATGCCATTCTTTCTTGCTCATCAAATTATCCAGGATGGTGTACTTTGTTTTTTTCCGTATTTTTGTCCTTTTGCGGCTAAAAAGTATAAAATATTAGATGTGCGCATAAAAAAAACCAACATAGGTCATATTCACATTCAGATCCTCATTTATTATGACTGGCATTGTACACATGAATCTCAATGAACGGGGGATGCAGCGTTTCAGAGTCAAACATGCACGGCTGAAATCATACAGTGCGTGTCTGATACATGCTGCCAGAGGATCGGACACTTGTCAGGTTTCTTTTAATAAAGCAGGCACATCTTAGTGCACCTTGCGAGAAATCTTACTCCAGTCAGGGACTGGAGTAAGATTTGTGGCGTACTGTAAGCCACAAGTGATCATGAATCAGACAGTCTGGCTTTGCCACACCTCTCTTCCTCCCCAACTCCGTCCACTTTTGTGAAGCTGGCCGAAAACACCAAAAACAGCAAAAATCTGCGCACTCCTGTGTTGTGCCAAACTTTTGCACCTTTTTAGGTTGTTTTATGCCAGAATTCAAGCATAAATTAAACGCCTTAATGAATCGGGTCCTTAGAGTTTTTGTAATTTTTTTTCCGACCGACATTTTATGGTTTATCTTGATGGATGGAAAAATCACAGTCACATATTTTAGTGTTACAACGTGCTGCATTTTCTTTGGATTTTTGTGGCAATAATTTCACCATTTTGTGCAGCTGACGTTAAGCAAAACATACTTAAAATATACACACAAAAAAGGTACAAAAAATGGAGTCTTGTTCATTAATTCATTCATACTGTTTACCTTTTGTAGCAACACATGCAGACCCATGTCAGTCCCATTAGGAAGGCAACCAAGGCAAATGTTAAGACAGTTATGTAAAGAATACTCCACTCTGGAAAACAAGATGCTTGGGTCACTTCAGATGCTATTACTTCAATGATTTATTTTATTAAATTGAGTTTTCAATATTAACACGAAATGTTGGTCGAATGATTGCCACTTCTATGAAAATCCAATAGGTCAGTAGATACCATTTGTTTTACAACGGCCTGTGGTCTGTATGAAAATCTGTAGTCTGTATATGTTATAGAAGCACATTGTTAATTGAAGTAATTCTAGGGTATGTGCACATGTTAAATGGAATCTGTCACCAGTTTTTTTCCACCTCATCTGAGGGAAGCATGATGTAGGCAAAGAGACCCTGAATCCACCGATGTATCACTTAGTTTACTGAGTGCAGCGGTTCTGACGCAATCACAGTTTTGAGATCTAGCAATGCAGCAGAGCTGAGAAAGCTAACCCCACCCACATCAGGCTCTGTATGTACATGTCTATTGACAGTGAGCTGCTTATCACAGGAGGGGGCGGAGTCAGACCAGTACCTGCTAGTCATAGCAATGATAATGTCCTGATGATAAAACCTTCATTGTAAGAACACAGCCTGATAAGTGACACATCGTTGAAATCTGTGTTTTAACCCCTAAATCATGCTGTCCTCAGATTACATAAAAAAACCTACTGACAGATTCCCTTTAAGTATGTGCTGCATTTCTAATGCAAATACTGATGTTTTGGCAGGAAAAATGCGCATGAAATAAGCGCATTGCGACGTTTTTGATGCATTTTTTACGCGGTTTTCCCTATTCGTTAAATAGATGAAAAATGCTGCAGAAATGCTGAAAGAATTGACATGCTGCAGATGTGAAACTGCTTCCAATCTGCAAGGAAAAGACAAGCACGCTGTGCATGAGACATCAGGAGTCACTCACTTTGCCTGCACTAGTAAATCCTTCAGTTACTCTGATAAAACTGTGTGGACAAAACGTGACAAATGCAGCAAATGTCATGTGTGCACACACCCCAATAAGAACTATGGGACTGATTCATTCTGACTGCCATTTTGTATGCACTCGTAATGAGTGTGGTGCAGCTTTCATCTGCCGTTCACCAGAGACAAAACAGTACTCCTGTCATGGAGCATAGTACATATCTGCTATACTGTATGCCACCTACGTGGCGTAAATAATAATCAATGTGATTGTGAATACAGCCCGATCCAGGAATACTACATAACAATTAAACCAGTTCAACACCAGGCCATTTCCTCTCTACACCCCCCTTCTTAAGCAGGCACATTTTCTTTTTTTTTCTTTTTTTTTTAGTCCATGCAGATTAAAGAGCTATATAAGTTTTTCTGATTTGAATATTCAACTTCTTTTTATATCTTTCTTTTGTGATACATGGGGCCTAATTTATGTGAAATTTCCACTCTCTTTTTTAAAAATGTTTCCCAATATTGGGAGATAACTGTGAGAAAATAAAAGAAATACGTGTTTGATTAAAAAATAAAGTTATAACCACAAACAACCACTAAAATACATTGTGAATTTTTTTTTTTTTTTTTTTACTAGGGTGGGGCTAGTAATGATTTGGATAGGCAGTGGGTTTTATATTTAATTTATTTTTTTCCTGCTTTTTATTTGTCTAGTATTTGTTTTTCATTTACTTCACATATTGTGCCCCACATGAAAGGTCAGAAAAGATCTTTTTTTAATCTGATTTGTTCTGCAACTATGGAAATCCTGCCTCCTGACTGCGCAGCAGAGTCGACTGGGTCCCCTAGGATCTAGCAGCTCCTGCTCTCCAGTGATCACAGAACCGCTGGGTCCAGAGGAGGAAGCGCCGTTAGTATTTCCTATATTCTGTACACACAGCAGTTGTTCTAGACTGTGTACACAAAAATCGGGAAGGCAGACATGGTAGCAAACAGTCTCTACCTTCTCTGTGGAGAGTCTGACTGTGTCTGACAGCATCTCCCTGCTGCCTCATGTGCTCTACTATGCAGTGATATTTTATAACATCACTGCAGAGTAGAACACGGACCACCCAAACATTTACCTGGATGTGTGCATCACAAAGTAGTTAATGCCAAGTCCAAGTAAAACTGCTGTTGACTAAATCCTAAACACTTTAGGAGAATTTTAGGATATTAGACTGCATGAGTTAAAGTGTACTTATTTGCCTGGATCGGGGTGGTTCTCTCCACCCTCCCATCCCCCCCTTTTTTTTCTTTTCTTTACTTCACACTTTCATTTCTCCCCCTGTCTACTCTTCTCTTTTTGTCTTTTTCTTCATGCCTGAAGTTCTACTCTTTTCTCTTCGCTCTCCTTCTCCTTCCTATGTTAATATGAAAATTGGACAAAACGAAGTCACAATGTGGATTCTTGGTCACGTTACAGATGTTTTGGAAAATGCCTAATCTATGGCTTTATCTTTATATTTTCTGTGTTTTTGTTTCGTTCCTAAATAATTTTTTTTTTAAAAGTGTACTTATTGGCTCAGTAGATGGTTTGCATTCAGCTATGCATATTGTGCTTGAACTACATACAATGGGGAAAATGAATACTTGATACACTGCTGATTTTGCAAGTTTCCCACCTACAAAGAATGGAGAGGTCTGTAATTTTTATTGTAGGTACACTTCACCTGTGAGAGACAGAATCTAAAAGTAAAAGCAGGAAATCACATTGTATGAATTTTACATAATTAAATTGCATTTTATTGCATGAAATAAGTATTTCATCACCTACCAACCAGCAAGAATTCTGGCTACCACACAGACCTGTTAGTTTTTCTCTAAGAAGCCCTCCTACTCTGCACTCATTACCTGTATTAACCCTTAATGTCCATTGATGTACACAGTCCGTCATGGCAGGATGTCCGTTCCGGCACCAGGACGGACTGCACGTCATGCCTTTGAACTACCACTGCGTGTAAACACGCAGTGGTAGTTCAGTGCCGAAAGCTGTCTATGACAGCTGACAGGCACGGCAAGAGGGACGGGGACCTATGCCGTCGGTCCCCGCACCCACAGCGCTGTGATTGGTCAGCATCTCCTGCCCGATCAGTGCAGGAGATCAGCGCTGCGGTGGCTGAGCTTCTTGCACTGACAGCCAGGAGCGGCGTCCGCGCTGCCCCTGGCTGTTAACCCCCTGACTGCTGCCATCGAGCTCGATCGAAGCGTTCAGGGGCGGGAGGCAGAGGGTCGAGGGCTCCTTCTGCCTCAGATCGGCATCTCCGCGATGTAATCGCAGGGCCCGATCTTTGCCTTGATGCCCCGGGGTTGTCATGACAACTTCCGGGTCATCCAGCTACGGAAAGCCGCTGAGACCATGCTCACAACATGGTTTCAGCAGTTTTCTCCATTGGTATAATGCATTGCAGTGCTGGAGCATTGCAATGTATTATACCTGCAATAAAAAGTGAAAGTGAAAGGGACTAGGTAAAAAGAAACATTTTTTAAAAAAATTTGTAAAAAAAAAAACAATAAAAAAAATCCCTAAAAAATACACATTTTTATGTAAAAAAAATACACATATTTGGTATCGCCGCATCCGTAAAAATCCCATCTATAAAAACGTAACTCTAGTTAACCCCTTCAGTGAAAGCCGTAAAAAAACACAAGAAAGTAGCAAATTATACTTTTTCCAATATCATCATACCGCTTGGAAAAAGTGCAATAATACTTGATCAAAACAATGGATATAAATAAACATGGTACCGCTGAAAATGTCATCTTGTCCCGCAAAAAACAAGCCGCCATACAGCGCCATCAGCGAAAAAATTAAAAAGTTATAGCTCGCAGAATAAAGCGATGTAAAAATAATTATTTTTTCTATAAAAGTTTTTATTGTGTAAAAAATGCCAAAACATAAAAAAAAGATATAAATGAGGTATCGATGTAATCGTAGTGACCCGAAGAATAAAGCTGCCTTACCAATTTTACCACACGCGGAACGGAGGAAAAAAAAAACAATTCCTGAATTGCTGGTTTTTGTTCATTCTGCTTCCACAAAAATCGGAATAAGAAGCGATCAATTATGTGCCCGAATATGGTACCAATAAAAACATCCGCTCGTCCCGCAAAAAATAAGCCCTCACATGACTCTGACGGCCAAAATATGGAAAAATTATAGCTCTCAAAATACGGCGATGCAAAAATTTCTTACAAAAAATTCTTACAAAAAAAAAGCGTCTTTTAGTGTGTGACAGAAGCTAAACATGAAAAAAGGATGTAAATATGGTATCGCTGTAATCACACCGACCCCAGGAATAAAGTCGCCTAATCATTAATACCTCACGAGGAACGGCGTAAAAAATAAAACCAATTCTTCACCTTTTGTGGATTTGTTCATTCTGCCTCCCAAAGATCGCAGTAAGGTGATCACAGTGGTTTACCCCCACATATGGGGTATCCGTGTACTCAGAACAAATTGCACAACAACTTTTGGGGTCCTATTTCTCCTGTTACCCTTATAAAAATAAAAATTTGGGGGCAAAAAGATCATTTTTGTGGAAAAAAATGTTTTTTTTTTTTATTTTCACGGCTCTATGCTATAAACTTCTGTGAAGCACTTTGGGATTCAAAGTGCTCACCACACATCTAGATAAGTTCCTTGGGGGGTCTAGTTTCCAAAATGGGGTCACTTTTGGGGGAGTTTCTACTGTTTAGGCACATCAGGGGCTCTGCAAACGCAACATGACACCCGCAGACCATTCCATCAAAGTCTGCATTCCAAAACGGCGCTCCTTCCCTTCCGAGCTCTGCCATGCGCCCAATAGTGGTTTAGCCCCACATATGGGGTATCAGCGTACTCAGGACAAATTTTACAATTACTTTTAGGGTCCTGTTACCCTTTGGAAAATAAAAATTAGGGGTGAAAAGATCATTTTTGTGGAAAAAATATGATTTTTTTAATTTTACAGCTCTACGTTATAACCTTCTGTGAAGTCTTTGGGGGTTTAAAGTGCTCACCACACATTTAGATAAGTTCCTTGGGGGGTCTAGTTTCCAAAATGGGGTCACTTATGGGGGGTTTCCACTGTTTATGTACATCAGGGCGATTCCAGCCAATTTGACATTCAAAATCTCAAATGATGATCCTTCCGTTCTGAGCACTGCCGTGCGCCTAAAGATTAGTCTTCCTCCACACATGGGGTATCGATGTACTCAGGAGAAATTGTACAACAAATATTGTGGTTCATTTTCTCCTGATACACTTGAGAAAATAAAAAAAATGTGTCAAGAAAAATTTGGGGGAAAAAAGTTAAATGTTCATTTTTTTCTTTCCACATTTCTTCAGTTCCTGTGAAGCACGTAAAGGGTTAATAAACTTCTTGAATGTGGTTTTGACTACCTTGAGGGTACAGTTTTTAGAATGGTGTCACTTTTGGATATTTTCTGTCATATTGACCCTCAGTGACTTCAAATGTGAGGTGGTCCCTAAAAAAAATGGTTTTGTAAATTTTGTTGTAAAAATGAGAAATCGCTGGTCAACTTTTAACACATAACTTCCTAACAAAAAAAAATTTTGGTTCCAAAATTGTGCTGATATAAAGTAGACATGTGGGAAATGTTATTTATTAACTATTTTGTATGACATATCTCTCTGATTTAAGGGCATAACAATTAAAAGTTTAAAAATTGCAAAATTTTCAAAATTTTCGCCATATTTCCGTTTTTTTTTTATAAATAAACGCAAGTTATATTGAAGAAATTTTACCACTATAATGAAGTACAATATGTCACGAAAAAACAGTCTCAGAATCGCCAAGATCCGTTGAAGCGTTCCAGAGTTATAAGCACATAAAGTGACAGTGGTCAGAATTGTAAAAATAGGCCTGGTCTTTAACCTACAAAATGGCTTGGTCCTTAAGGGATTAATTGCACCTGTTTGAACTCGTTACCTGTAGAAAAGACACCCGTCCACACAATCACACTCCAACCTCTCCACCATGACCAAGACCAAAGAGATGTCTAAGGACATCAGAGACAAAATTGTAGACCTTCACAAGGCTGCGATGGCCTACAGGACAATAGAGAAGGCAACAACAATTATTAGAAAATGGAGGACACACGAGATGACTGTCAATATTCCCGGTCTGGGGCTCTATGCAAAATTTCACCTTATGGTTTAAGGATGATTCTGAGAAAAGTTAGGACTCAGCCCAGAACTACATGGGAAGACCTGGTCAATGGCCTGAAGAGAGCTGGGACAACAGTCTCAAACATTACCATTAGTAACATACTATGCCGTCATCGATTAAAATCCTGCAGGGCCAAGTACGGTCCCCCTGCTCATGCTAGCAAATGACCAGACCCATTTGAAGTTCGCCAATGACCATTTGGATGATTCAGAGGAGGCATGGGAGAAGGTCATGAGGTCAGATGAGACCAAATAGAACTTTTTGGTATCAACTCCACTTGCCGTGTTTGGAGGAAGAAGAAGGATGAGAACAACCCCAAGAACACCATCCAAACCCTAAAGCATGGTGGGGGAAACTTCATACTTTAGGGGTGCTTTTCTGCCTTGGGGGCAGGATGACTGTACCGTATTGAAGGGAGGAAGGATGGGGTCATGTATCGCAAGATTTTGGCCAACAACCTCCCTTACTAATAGAATTGAAGATGGGTCCTGACTGGGTCTTCAAGCATGACAATGACCCGAGAAACAGTCAGGGAAACTAAGGAGTAGATCGATAAGAAGCATTTCAAGGTCCTGGAGTGGCCTAGCCAGTCCACAGTCCTGAACCCAATAGAAAATCTTTGGAGCAAGCTGAAACTCAATGTTGCCCAATGACAGCCCTGAAACCAGAAAAATCTGGAGATCTATAAGGAGGAGTGTGCCAAAATCCCTGCTGCAGTGTGTGCAAACTTGGTCAAGAACTACAGGAAACGCCTGACCTCTGTAACTGCAAACAAAGGTTTCTGTACCAAATATGAAGTTCTGTTTCTTTTATTGTATGAAATACTTATTTCATGCAATAAAATGCAAATTAATTATGTAAAAATCATACAAATGTGGTTTTCTGGATTTTTTTTAGATTCTGTCTTCCATAGTTGAGTTGTACCTATGATAAAAATTACAGACTTCTCCATTCTTTGTAGTTGGGAAACCGTGTATCAAATACATATTTTCTCCACTGTATCTAATAGAGGTAACAATGTTAGTGTAAGTGCAGTTGAATGTCGGGGTGATAAATTAGGAATCTACTTACCGCAATTGCTCTCTCCATCACCGACATAACGTCGTAACCAGTTCTCCATCCAAAATGGATAGCAAATGCAAGATTTCGTTATTGGGTCACAGTGTCCATGGCCCGAACATTTTATAAGGCACACTAAAGAGTAAAATTAGTTTAGCCTATATGCAAATAATATCAAAGACAGTTTTTACGGTGATTTAGATAACTGCATGCTGTAATATCTGATCCGTGAAACTTACCAGCACTGTCCACTCTGAGCACTTTGTACAGAAGAAAATCCGCTTTTTCCTTTAGAAGCTGTTTCTGCAGTGTATGTGCAATGTCAGCTGTCTTTCTTATTTTAACGGGATGACCACTCTGGACATAGAAGAGAATCACAGTGCTGTACATGGAGACAAATATGGAGCTCGTCATACAAAAGGTAAGAATAACACTGTTACACAAAGGAAGGGACATAAAAAGCAGCAAAAATGGTCCTTACTGGTACTACAACACTGAACGTTGAAACAAGAAGTTTATTAAAATTTAGTGTCTGCTACAAAGGCCTCGATATAGCACAACCTCAAAATTTGGTTTTAAAGGGACTCGTCACTTGCTGTAAACATGTAATGTTGTTTCAACTGGTCTGAATCTAACATTGTTTTTTTTAGTTTCTGGTCTTCTCTCCATTCCTGAGTTATAGACCTTTCTTCCATGTATGTAAATCTTGTCTATTTAGCAAGTGGGTGTGACCTTTAAGAAGACTACTGTAGTGAAAAATTTGTGAAAAATTGAGGACCGCGAACAGTTGGTTGAACAGACTAAATTTATATATAAATTATAAATTTTTATTTCGGCATGTCATTGAAATCTGTCAGTCGATATCAACATCTAACCTTGTACACATACACTTTAAAATCTGAATCATGAACAAATGTATGGAACTGATTCTAAATGTCTATTGAAAGCAATTTATTATGTAGTTTTGGACCTTGGGCTAATTCATCAAAGCTTTTATGCCACAAAACAGTCGGAAAATGGTTTGAAAAGTCACATGCGTGTCTTAATGAATTCGGCACATTGTACTCCAGCAAGCCCTTCATTAAGAATTGTGTGCACAACCCCTGCCTTCATGAATCGGCCCGATTGAACTCAATTTTGTAATAACTACCAGTCTAAATGTTGACATTATAATCCCTAAAACATGACAGTGATAAAAGTATAAATTAGAAACCACAGCGGTAACCTGCCTAATATCTTAGTATACTGTATGTGTGTTCTGTTACTGGCTGGGAATCATATTTAATAAGATTAATTATGGTAAAATACCTTAAATCTGAATGTGCTTGTACCTTCTGAACCTTGACCTCAGAGTCCAGGACATTGAGGAGGACAGCCAGTTGTCTCACCAAGGTGTCTTTCTGTTGTTCGCTTAGCTGACTGACTACAACTTCTAAGATCAGTTCCACCAAGTTTCCTTTCCGTGGGTCTTTAAAAAGGGTAAGAAAAATCATCAAAGATTGTAGAGAAAAAGTAATAATTATAGCAATGCAAATACCTACTACGTAATAGGAAAATCAGACACATTTCTAAGCATGCGCACACTCATACATACTCTACATGTACTCATATATTATCTTTAGAGATGACAATAAAGAACCAAAATTGTTATAAAGCCGGATTGTATTCCAGTTTCCAAGCTTAGGAGGATTTGGAACTGGATTTCAACAGTTAAGCCATGCCGGAAATATATGTGGAAGAGTCAACAGTTAAGCCATGCCGGAAATATATGTGGAAGAGTCAACAGTTAAGCCATGCCGGAAATATATGTGGAAGAGTCAACAGTTAAGCCATGCCGGAAATATATGTGGAAGTCAACAGTTAAGCCATGCCAGAAATATATGTGGAAGAGTCAACAGTTAAGCCATGCCGGAAATATATGTGGAAGAGTCAACAGTTAAGCCATGCCGGAAATATATGTGGAAGAGTCAACAGTTAAGCCATGCCGGAAATATATGTGGAAGTCAACAGTTAAGCCATGCCGGAAATATATGTGGAAGAGTCAACAGTTAAGCCATGCCGGAAATATATGTGGAAGAGTCAACAGTTAAGCCATGCCGGAAATATATGTGGAAGAGTCAACAGTTAAGCCATGCCGGAAATATATGTGGAAGAGTCAACAGTTAAGCCATGCCGGAAATATATGTGGAAGTCAACAGTTAAGCCATGCCGGAAATATATGTGGAAGAGTCAACAGTTAAGCCATACCGGAAATATATGTGGAAGTCAACAGTTAAGCCATGGCGGAAATATATGTGGAAGAGTCAACAGTTAAGCCATGCCGGAAATATATGTGGAAGATGTAAGGAAAAGGTTGTCGCCATTTTGTATAGGGCCTGTACCAGCCTCCATTTTGTCAGTTCACACAGCCACAGACTTTTAGCTACACAGGGCCTATTAGCATATTCAGTACGGCCAGCTTTGATGTCCACTATGAATCAATAGGCCTTTACATGCTAATTGGTTTAGGCCAGGGTCTGAATAAGATGGTCAGTCGTATGGTAAATAGCTCAAGCTCAAGCCATTGTTTCCTGCTCCATATGAATTGCAGGCCAGTTAATATGCGTGCTTCAAAGCAAATGGGGAAGGGCCTAGCAGGTTTAAAAGCTGTAGCCAAGAAGAGGCTGGTCTCTCATTTCATTTTCACACACAGAAGCACCAGGGACAGACTTGCCAAGTGGAGCTGCAGCACATGCATTGGGGGCTGTCCAGCAACTGAAGACTTTCACCTGGGGAACGCAGAGCTCCATGCCTCCCCATGACCATACAACCCGGTAATATTGATCTATAGCTTATACCTTTAAGCCTTGTACATTATTGTTGTATTCTTACTCTGACTGCAAATCCATTGTAATTACGTTGTATAGCTTTACTGTATATTTCTGTAATTATCTAGTGCGCCCTTAAGGCAAATTAAACCATAAAATTAATCTTGGGCTGATGCTTTTACTCTGATCACGAATCTTAGAATACCCAGTGGGTAACAGGACACCTTCCCCGGCGGCCATTTGCTCTAGGTGCAGTTCTCTTACTGACCTGAGAGACAAAGGGGGGCGCCGGAGAGCTGTACCTGTGGAGTTACGTCCCATTGGTGACGTGGGAGGAAAGGGATCGTCCGTCACATTTGGTAGCGGCGGTGGTATCAGAAGCTGTGATACCCGGGCTACCGTGTGGCGGCCGGCTGAGTTCCTCACAAATTGGTGGCAGCGGTGGGATCAGAGTAATAGTGTGCGTGGGACCCCTACTCCCAGACACTAGAGACTACCAGCGTACTTTCACTGCTGGGGTCTTAAGGTCAGCCCAGCACTAGACGGTCAGAGTGTAAATATAACAAGTTGTGTTTAAGGTCAGGGTTGCAGCTGTGTTTCAGTAACCAAAGGTTCCCAAGATGGCGGAAGGCACCAGGAGTAGGGCAAAGGGGGAGGCCAATGCTGTGGCCTATGAGGGGTTCGATACCGATGAAGGGGAGCTCAGCCAGGGCTCCCCAAGGAGCCCGACCCCCGTGCTCAGTCTCACAGTGGACTGTCCACCCCCTGCCCGTCCCAGCCTGTCCAGATCGGAGGCCATTTTCCAAGCGGCTATGGCACAGCTCGAGGCTGGTAATGACGCCGCCTATGACAGACTCCTGGTGGCGGCAGAGAAAGCAGCAGAGCGTGAGCGAGCAGAACGCCGTGAAGCTGCGGAGCGTGAGCAAGCAGAACGCCGTGAAGCTGTGGAGCGTGAGCAAGCAGCTGCGGAGCGTGAGCAAGCAGCGGCAGAGAGAGCAGCGGAGCGGGAGCATGCAGCGGCAGAGAGAGCAGAGAGTATCGGAGCGGGAGCATACAGAACGCCGTGAAGCTGCGGAGCACCGGCACCGACTGGAGATGGCTCAGCACGGGCCCCCACTGGACGCACCAGGCCCACTGGAGACAAGGGCTTCCAAGGTCCGGGCGGAGGACTTTCCCTTGCTTGAAAAGGATGGAGACCTGGATTCCTTTTTGCTGGCTTTTGAGAGGACATGCCTCCAACATCATCTGGCCCCGGATCAGTGGGCAAGGTACCTGACCCCCCGTTTGAGGGTAAGTCCCTGGAAGTTTTGGGGGACTTACCTGCCGGGGAGGAGCAGGACTACAACAGCATCAAGCGGGCCCTGATCCAGCACTACAACCTCACCCCGGAGTCGTACCGCAGGAAGTTCAGGAGCCTGCAGCGGGGTTCAAAGGACACCTGGACCGACCACATGCGGGCCCTGTTGAGAGCTGCGGAGCACTGGACCTCGGGTCTAGAGCTCACTACCCGTCAGGAGGTCCAGGAACTGTTTGTCGTGGAGCAATTCTTGTGGAACTTCCCAGAGGACCTCCAGCAGTTCCTCCATGACCGGAAACCAAAGGGGGCTTTTGCTACAGCCGCCCTGGCAGACGAGTATGCCAACAACAGGGCGCCGGAGCCAAAGAAGCCTGCCAGCAGCACCTGGAGAGGGGGTAAGCCCAATCCTGCCCCAGCCCCATATCCAGCCCCCAGAGTGCAAGGGGTGTACCCCCCTGCTGCCCTCTCCAGGCCAGGAACAGAACCCAGACGTTGCCATAATTGCAATCAGCCAGGACACTTTAAGGCTGCATGTCCCCAGCGCCAGAAGGCCCCATCCCTGTCCCAGAAACCGTCCACTGTTTTGTGTGTGGGAGGGGGTGGTGGGAGGTCCCTAGACAATTACCAACCCGTCACCATCGGCCGCTCAGCGGTCATGGGACTGCGGGACACAGGCGCTGAACGAACCCTGGTACGCCCTGAGGTGGTGTCCCCTCAAGACTTGGTACCTGGGAAAACCCTTTCCGTCTCCGGAATTGGAGGCGTTGAACCGGCGCTGCCCGTTGCCAAGGTGTATTTGGATTGGGGTGCCGGGAGGGGGATGCGGGAGGTGGGAGTAACGCCGAATATTCCTGCAAATGTGTTGCTTGGGACCGATTTGGGGCGGCTAGTGTCCCAGTATGTGGCCACTGAACCCCCAAGTCCGGCTCCCCAAGAATGTCATGACTCTACTGTGAATGCTAATGTTAATGTATTGAATGTGCCTCCAACAGTGGAGGAGGGAGTGAAACCTGATGGTAAGCCATGCACTGACACTACACACACAGGGCTCACAGTGAGGACAGGTGAGGAGGCTGCAGGGAGAGCTCAGAGGTGGGGGAGGGGCTGCTATGGGCAGTGTAGGGCCCCTAAGTGAACCCAGCCTGCTGAGTCTAGGGCCCCTGCAGGAAGAGGAACAGGCCATGGGGGGGGGAGCGTCCCGGGAGAGGAGCCACCAGGTAAGACCCCAGGGCAGGAGTTCCCCACATCCGGGATGTCAGAAGTCAGGGAAGTCTGCCTGACCCGGCGACTTGGTCAGGGGACGAGGGAAAGCAGGCGCTACCCGTGGTCTCAGCGGTCGTGGCCGCTGTTACCAGGAGTGGGAGCGCTGAAGCCCAAGGAGCCTCGCGGAGGTCCGACGGTTTCCCCCTCTCCGACCAAGTGGCTGCCGAGTCAGACAGTAGCCAGGAGACAGATCCCGGGGAACTGACAGAGGACAGGGCAGTTTCATCAATTCTTGCCATATCTAGTCAGGGATTTCAGGCAGCGTTGGAAGCTGACCCTAGCCTGAAGACACTCAAGGAACAGGCGGCACAGCCTCCCCTGGAGTCCGACCGCGAGCGAGTGGTCTGGGACCAGGGACGGCTGTACCGGGTAACGGTCCAGCAGGGTTCACCGGAGGCGTGGCCCAGGGACCGACAGTTAGTGGTGCCCCATCCGTTCAGGGCGGAATTGTTGCGGATCGCACACGAGATTCCAATGGCCGGACACTTAGGGATCACTAAAACCAGGGCCAGGCTAGCTCAGCATTTCTACTGGCCTGGAATGAGGACCGAGGTGATAGCCTACTGCCGTTCGTGTGACACCTGTCAGAGGGTGGGGAAGGCGGGGCCGCGCCCCAAAGCCCCACTGGTAACTCTGCCCATCATCGAAGAGCCTTTCTCGAGGGTGGCTGTGGATCTCATTGGACCTCTGTCCACTCCCAGCCGCTCCGGGAAATGCTTCATACTAACGGTAGTGGACTATGCCACCCGGTACCCGGAGGCGGTAGCTTTGTCGTCCATTCGGGCCGACAAAGTGGCCACTGCCTTACTGGAGATTTTCTCCAGAGTGGGGTTTCCCAAGGAAATGCTCACCGACCGAGGGACCCAGTTCATGTCGCAGCTGATGGAGTCTCTCTGTAAGCAGGTACAGGTGCAACATCTGGTGGCCAGCCCGTATCACCCACAGACCAATGGCTTGTGTGAGCGGTTCAATGGCACCTTAAAGCAGATGCTGAGGATGTTGGTCGACTCCCACGGGAGAGACTGGGAGCGGTATCTCCCACACCTGCTGTTTGCCTACCGGGAGGTTCCACAGGCCTCAACGGGGTTCTCCCCCTTTGAGCTCCTGTACGGGCGACGTGTACGGGGGCCCCTTGCTCTGGTGAAGGAAGCATGGGAAGGGGATTTAGCCACCCCTGGAGTGTCGGTCATTGAGTATGTCGTGCGCTTCCGGGACCGAATGATGGCCTTGACGCGGCTGGTGCATGACAATATGGCCCAAGCTCAGGCTGACCAGAAGCGATGGTACGACCAGAATGCTTGTGAGCGGACCTACCAGGTGGGTCAAAAGGTGTGGGTACTGGTCCCCGTACCCCAAAACAAGCTTCAGGCGGCCTGGGAGGGTCCATACCTCGTGCACGAGCAGCTCAACGCCGTCACCTACCTGGTCACCCTGGACCACGCCCGTGGTAGGAGGAAGGCCTTCCATGTGAACATGATGAAGGCCCACCATGAGCGGGAGGCTTATGCTCACCCAGTGTGCAACCTTCCAGAGGAAGGAGAGGACAGAGAGTCAGAAATCCTCGTGGATCTGCCACCCTAGCCAAAGAGAGGGTGCGGTAGGGCGCATGGGGGAACACAGGAATGTGATACCCCCTAGCGCCCTCAAAAGCAGAGAGGTGTAAGGAAAAGGTTGTCGCCATTTTGTATAGGGCCTGTACCAGCCTCCATTTTGTCAGTTCACACAGCCACAGACTTTTAGCTACACAGGGCCTATTAGCATATTCAGTACGGCCAGCTTTGATGTCCACTATGAATCGATAGGCCTTTATATGCTAATTGGTTTAGGCCAGGGTCTGAATAAGATGGTCAGTCGTATGGTAAATAGCTCAAGCTCAAGCCATTGTTTCCTGCTCCATATGAATTGCAGGCCAGTTAATATGCGTGCTTCAAAGCAAATGGGGAAGGGCCTAGCAGGTTTAAAAGCTGTAGCCAAGAAGAGGCTGGTCTCTCATTCCATTTTCACACACAGAAGCACCAGGGACAGACTTGCCAAGTGGAGCTGCAGCACATGCATTGGGGGCTGTCCAGCAACTGAAGACTTTCACCTGGGGAACGCAGAGCTCCATGCCTCCCCATGACCATACAACCCGGTAATATTGATCTATAGCTTATACCTTTAAGCCTTGTACATTATTGTTGTATTCTTACTCTGACTGCAAATCCATTGTAATTACGTTGTAGCTTTACTGTATATTTCTGTAATTATCTAGTGCGCCCTTAAGGCAAATTAAACCATAAAATTAATCTTGGGCTGATGCTTTTACTCTGATCACGAATCTTAGAATACCCAGTGGGTAACAGGACACCTTCCCCGGCGGCCATTTGCTCTAGGTGCAGCTCTCTTACTGACCTGAGAGACAAAGGGGGGCGCCGGAGAGCTGTACCTGTGGAGTTACGTCCCATTGGTGACGTGGGAGGAAAGGGATCGTCCGTCACATTTGGTAGCGGCGGTGGTATCAGAAGCTGTGATACCCGGGCTACCGTGTGGCGGCCGGCTGAGTTCCTCACAGAAGAGTCAACAGTTAAGCCATACCGGAAATATATGTGGAAGTCAACAGTTAAGCCATACCGGAAAAATATGTGGAAGTCAAGTAGAATAGCCGACAGGTAATTAAATTGTGTGGATAGACTATTTATCCTGTACTGCTCTTGAGTTATATATTGTGTCGTATACCCCCGTACTACTACAGCACATAATTGAACAGTTCTTGGTGAAAATATGACATTTCCAAGAATACAAGTCACCTTGACATGATTGGTGGAAGCAGTGAGCCAACATGCAATGATGGGAGATTTCAACTCAGATGCCAAGAGCTCTAAAAGCATCTCCGTTCTATTGTATCAGTACAAAATAATAATTGTATAAAGTTACTCAATACTTTCTTTTTTTGTACTATTTTTCTCATGAATTCCATGTGATCCCATCAGAAAAACCTCTGTGGGTCATCATGTAAAATCAGAGGCACATGGAGGCTCAGTTCATGGACTCTATTATTGTTCTGCTCTACAGCCATTGGCAAGAGGCCTCCTAGGACTGGACTATTAGGTGTTATTGTAAGACTGGACGGCTCTTTAAACACACTACTAATGGCCAACGGGAAAGTGACTGTGCACTGCCTTGGATGTTATAATATGAATTTTGCTTTATGTTATTCCAATCTGACAAGATTGATCATACCATTGGCGACATAGTGTAATTGTTGATTCAGGTAACTTTTCAAAATGAGCTGATGTGTGTACATAAGGAATGACCCTATATCTGGCCTTCACATGACTTATGCATTATTCACAATTTTTTCCTCTAATTTTTTCAGTTCTCTCATGGCTGATTGGTGGAGACTAGCTGCCAGCATGTCTTGCATATACAGTTAACAGGAAGAGAGGATTCCTGCTCTTATTTCTCTAGGGTACACAGAGAGGAGCAGCAGCATGGAAGAAATTATAGATCAGTACTGAGCAGTGTGGCCATGAATGCAGCACTGAAATTAAAGGGAACCTGTCATATGTAACAAACGCTATTAACCTGCCGATATGGAGTTAATCTTCAGATTAATAGCATTCTGAACCTGCCCAGCTTCTGCACTTAGAGGCCAGCTGCCGGGAGGAAATTAAGGAATTGTCCACTAATAGGACAACATCTTCTTGAGCTAAATGTTTAGCCCTGATAAAATAAAAAAGCTTATACTCTCCTCCCATGCCAGCGCCGTTCCAGCAGTGTCGACATTCGCAGTCCAGGGCTCTCGTGCGACTGTCACGGAAGGTGACAATAAGCTTTTTTTATTTTATCGGGGCCAAATTTTAGATCAAGAAGGGGTTATCCTAGTAGTTGACAACCCCTTTAACTTTCTTTCTCTTGGCAGTGTTCAGGTTTTAGTCAAAGGGGGGGAGGCCATTGTGGGTTCAGTCACCGCTGTGTGTATAGAGAGCGGCAGCTGTAACCACACTTCCGGCTTTGACTGTCAGCATGCTCAGCATTAGGGCCGGCTGCCATTCAGTCCAGGGGGAGAGGGTAACACTGTCGCTTTCTATATGCAGAGTGGTGACTGAACCCGTGCGGGCGCCACCACTGTGACTACATTCTGAATTTCCTCCCAGCAACAAAGCTCTAAATGTAGGCTCTGGGCAGGTTCGAACACTAGTAACCTGTTGATCTGCAGATTACTAGCGTTTTTTCATGTGACAGGTTCCCTTTAAATACATTTTCTAGAAGCAGCAGCTCGAGCTGGATGTGTCTGCTTCGTCTCTCACTTTGTTGAGGGCTCTCGTTCCTCTTTCCCTTTCAAAAAGTTCAATAAGAGCTGTAACCTGACATGTTACTCTGCTGGCCGTCCGTCTTGTTGTAACCAAACAGCATTTGGACTGTTTTTCGGAGTGGATGGTGAGTTGAGGAAGAAGGGGAAAGAGAAAGAAGCGGCTCATAAGTGGAGGGAAAAAAGCTAATGTCCCTGATAACATATCACAAAGTTTCTTATATTTCTTGATGCTATTGATTTATCCAAGGTTTATTGAAATGACAATGACCATTTAACTTGTCTTTTTATCATTCCTGACTTGTTTGTTCATCACAATGATTATCGGCATATATTCCCTATTCTACATCTGACATCTACTTGTTTTTTAAACTTTCATACCAGGACGCACTTCCACTGTTGCTGTGTCAATATCTGAATCTCCTTTGGCATCTGTGACCTTCAGATGAAAGATATATATTCCCTCTACCAGATTGGTGAGATGAAGAACTGGTTTATTCTCCGATGAGTCCAGCACCTCCTGGCAAATGAAAATATGTATGTGGTTAGCAGGTATAGGAGCGAACTGAAGAAGGGAACAGAAAAGGACTATTAACACCAGATGCAACAATGATAATACCCATTTACCATTTAGGATATCGAACTCTGTGGTTTGTAAGGTTGACTGAAAAAAATGTATATCCTAAAGTAAGTGCCCCCCAAAAAAATGTGATGTACACAAGTTACATACAGAGGCTGAGATTATAACCTGAGTTTTAGATCAATGTAGAATTAAAAGGAATTTGTCACTTGGCTTCCCAGGGTCAGCAACTCCCACACACTCCCTTAGACTCAGAATATGTACCCCAAAATGCTTTTAATTCGGTTCCCCCAGTAGCTATAACAGACTCTCCCCCTTATCCCGGCGCCGCAGTGGTCGAGCCCATCACCTAGTTCAGGAGCCCCTATTTAGTCTATATTACCGACTTCTCGTAATTTCTCATTCCATCTTTCTTTCAGCTGAACTTGTTGTTCTAAGAGGCTGAACTGCCTCACCGTCCAAGTAGTTCAGATGCCTTTCTTCTGGATCCATATTTCTGGTCCGATGGATGGGTTTTCTGCCTATACCTATTGTATGTTGTTGTTGTTAATATGTTTGATTCACACTATGCGGTTCTCACAACAGCAAAACCCGCTGATTTTACTTTGTAAAGTCATCACTAGATGTCAGTGGAAACTTTTGTTATGCTATGTCTCCATTCTACATTGTGAGAATTGCAGATATCTGTTTTTTTCTTTTCTTGTTTATTTTAAAATTAAAGAATTACAAAAAAAAAAGGAATTTGTCACTAGGATCAACCCTCCTAAGCCGTCTATATAGACACGCAGGTTATTGGAAGATCAACAAAATTATACCCTTTTGTCTGCTATCCGATGTCTTTTTACAGAGAAATTCAAGTTTTTCTTAATCTGTAAATGAGCTGTTAAGATCTATGGGCCAGACATAGATCTCCCTGAGAATCTGCCTCCAGAGCTGATTTAAATGAATGGGGTGTTACCAGTGAGACATGTAGATCAGGAGAGCAGACTGGCATTCATTACATGTCTCGCGCTGGTAATGCCCCCTTTCATTTAAAATATGCTCTGTAGGCAGATTCTTGGGGAATTCTGTGTCAAGCCCATAGCTTATTTACATATTAAGAAAAATGTGGATTTCTCCGGAATATGACATTGGATCGCTGATATCAAGGTATCATTTTATTCAATTTTCTATGACCTACAGTTGAATAAAATGATACCTTGATATCAGCGATATATAGACGGCTTGTATGGGTCCACCTTACCCATGGGCAACTTGGCATCAGAATCAGCTGTACATTTGGTATGCCCACCTCTGGTCCGAAGAATAACCGGCAAAGGGCATGAATACCCCAGGAGAGGTGCTGCAAGGTGAAAATTATGAGTTCCTCAAAGTCCCTCAGACTTTGCCACATAGTTTACTCTTAAGCAAAATCTAATAGTTGCTGCCCAGAGGCTTGACTTTGACGCATAAAATAATAATGGCAACATTTTAACTCCTGCTAGGGTTAATTATATGCCTTAAAAATGTTGAAAAAAAACCGCTATTCTGCCATTGTTGCTTGGGTTTGATTTTTATAGCGCGAAGTTTGTGGTAAAAATTACTTAGTAACGCAGGTCATTATGATAATGGGACAACCAAATGTATATAGATTTATTTATACTTTACTGCTTTAAAACAA
Source organism: Oophaga sylvatica (assembly GCA_033576555.1). Classification (NCBI taxonomy): domain Eukaryota; kingdom Metazoa; phylum Chordata; class Amphibia; order Anura; family Dendrobatidae; genus Oophaga; species Oophaga sylvatica. Next base: position 277,501,609 of record JARQOD010000006.1, on the reverse strand, counting down.
AATTTAATTAGTTCATGCACCATTTTCTGAGACCCATAACTTTTTTTACTTTTCCAGTGGTGGAGCTGTCTGAGGAGCTACTTACTACTTTTTTATTGTTTTTGCCATCATTTTATATTTTGAATGATTGGACTTTTACAGATGCTGTAATACCAAATGCGCTTATTCATTACATTTTACTGAATGGAAAAAAGAGCATGATTTGAAATTGTAGTGTTCTTTTTATGTTTAAGCAATATTTTACGTCATGTTTTACTCCCCCTAAGGGAGTGAAACTACAATAGTTTCATGACTTGCACAATACACTAAAATACATCAGTATTCCAGGATATTGTCAAATGTCCGATCTACTTTGAAGTCCAACTCCAATCCGACTTTGTAGGAATACCAATATGGCAGATATCAGCAGATCTGCCGCTTAATGCCACTGTCAGCGATCGGCAGTGGCCTCTACGTCAAGGGGTTATGTATGTCAGCAAACGGTAAGGATCTTTTCACATAGAACTATATTTACCATGCTGCAGAATTATTATGTCACTGCTTTTTATCGTTCCTGGAATACTTTTGTTACTTATTGAGAATTCTAAGAAGCAGAATGCAAAAAGATGCAGAATAAAAGTGTTGGTAGGTACCCCGGCAGCTGGGCTCTGGCCGTCTCTTGTCCACTTGTAGGATGCTATACCTTGGTCATCAACAGATTTTGATCCATCAAGTGAAATGGAACTATTAGGAAGAACAAGAACATGTGTCCCACCAGCATTAGCCTTAGGGGGGTTGTTCTTTCCTGAAATAAGAATATATTTGTTATAAATGTACACATATAGTAAAAGAAACACTCATATAATGATGATTTTTTATAGATCGTTTGCTTGGAGTCTCTAGGCCAGTACACAGTGTGGCAGACCACATAATAATACTGTATGTGATAATGTAATTGTATGACAATTGGTGCAAATATCTGGTAGAAAGCAGTAAAATAGGTGTTGTCACTACATCTGGTTTATGTGCAGCTTCAGCGCTTTTTTAGAATATAATAAAACAGGTAAGACAAGAGTGAATTTGATGCCAGCCAAGTACAAATTGTAGCCATGTGGATACACCCTTTGGCCACGTAAGCACTTTGTATTCAGCCATATGGTGCCTCTGCACATTATAACATATCCTTCCCTTTGAACATCTTCAGAATATAGCATATGATGATAAATAACACAATATTTTAAAATTTATAAAATTATATTGAATCTGTATACATTGGACCCATAGATTTCCACCTCTACTTTTATTAGATCTTGTGGACATAGATGTATTTTGCCATAGATTTATCATATGTACTGTATGCATGTACTGAAGCATGATATATAATTTACCAGCACCTAAATTTTGTATGGCTCCACAGCTTTCACTGTACAACTTTAACAAAACAGCATGAATTATTTCTGGGCTAATTAGCTAAAAAGCTATATGTTCGGCTCAGTGTATAAATAATTAATTAAATTCATATGTGCATGTTAAATTTGGCAGGAAAAATAAAGCCAAAATGTCTTGACAGATGGGCTGAAAATCAATAAGCATGTCTACTATACACCACACTAATGAATGGTCCCAATGTAGTGTAAATGGTCAATAGTAGATGCCATGTTGTTTTTTCTGACCTTTCTATAATCTATAGTGTGTATATATATATATATATATATATATATATATATATATATATAGTACAGACCAAAAGTTTGGACACACCTTCTCATTCAAAGATTTTTCTGTATTTTCATGACTACGAAAATTGTACATTCACACTGAAGGCATCAAAACTATGAATTAACACATGTGGAATTATATACTTAACAAAAAAGTGTGTAACAACTGAAATTATGTCCTATATTCTAGGTTCTTCAAAGTAGCCACCTTTTGCTTTGATGACTGCTTTGCACACTCTTGACAATCTCTTGATGAGCTTCAAGAGGTAGTCACTGGGAATGGTTTTTCACTTCACAGGTGTGCCCTGTCAGGTTTAATAAGTGGGATTTCTGGCCTTATAAATGGGGTTGAGACCATCAGTTGTGTTGTGCAGAAGTCTGATGGATGCACAGCTGATAGTCCTACTGAATAGACTGTTAGAATTTGTATTATGGCAAGAAAAAAGCAGCTAAGTAAAGAAAAACGAGTGGCCATCATTACTTTAACCCGTTTCTGCCATGCGACGTACTATTCCGTCCATGAAACCCGGGACAATCTGACCGTGGACGGGATAGTACGTCCCAGCGATCGGACGAGCTGCCGGGGGGAGAGTGGCCGGGTGTCAGCTGATTATCACAGCTGACACCCGGCACTATGTGCCAGGAGCGGTCACGGACCGCTCCCGACACATTAACCCCTGGCACACCGCGATCAAACATGATCGCGGTTGTACCGGGGGCACAGGGAAGCATCGCGCAGGGAGGGGGCTCCCTGCGTGCTACCTGAGACCCTCAGAACAGCGCAATGTGATCGCGCTGTTCTGAGGCCTTCCTCCCTGCAAGACCCCGGAACCAATATGGTCGCGGGGTCCTGCAGGGAGGCGGCTTTCTCAGTGCCTGCAGAGAGCAGGCGCTGAGGAAGCCTGCAGCAGTGCCTGTGAGATCGCTGGTCTCACAGAGTGCTGTGCACACTGTCAGACCAGCAATCTGACATAATACAGTGATGTCCCACCCTGGGACAAAGTGAAAAAGTTAAAAAAATGAAAATCACATGTGTAAAAAAAAAAAATATTCCCCAATTCTTCATGTAAATAAAAAAAAAAAACAATAAAAGTACACATATAGCTGCATCCGTAACGACCCGCCCTATAGAACTGTCCCACTAGTTAACCCCTTTTCATCTTGTCCCGCAAAAAACGAGCCGCCATTCAGCATCATCAGCGAAAAAATAAAGTTATAGCTCGCAGAATAAAGCGATGCAAAAATAATTATTTTTTATATAAAATTGTTTTAATTGTATAAAAGTGGCAAAACACAAAAAAATTATATAAATGAGGTATCGCCGTAATCATACTAACCCGAAGAATAAAACTGCTTTATCAATTTTACCACACACGGAACAGTATAAACGCCCCCCAAAAAAGAAATTCATGAATTGCTGATTTTTGTTAATTCTAACCTCCCAAAAATCAAAATAAAAAGCGATCAAAAAATGTCACGTGCTCAAAAATGTACCAATAAAAACGTCAACTCGTACCGCAAAAAATAAGACCTCACATGACTCTGTGGGCCAAAATATGCAAAAATTATAGCTCTCAAAATGTGGTGATGCAAAAACTATTTTTTGCAATAAAAAGCGTCTTTTAGCGTGATAGCTGCCAAACATAACCCGCTATAAATAGTAAATCAAACCCCCCTTTACCACCCACTTAGGGAAAAATAATAAAATTAAAAAATGTATTTATTTCCATTTTCCCATTAGGGTTAGGGTTGCGGCTAAAGTTAGGGTCAAGGTTGGGGCTAAGGTTAGGGTTGGGATTAGGGTTAGGGGTGTGTTAGGGTTAAGTTTGTGGTTAGGGTTATGGTTAGGGTTGGGACTACGGTTAGGGTGTTTTGGGGTTAGGGTTGGAGTTAGAATTGCGGGGTTTCCACTGTTTAGGCACATCAGGGGCTCTCCAAATGTGACATGGCGTCTGATCTCAGTTCCAGCCAATTCTGCGTTGACGGTGCTGCTTCACTTCTGAGCTCTGCCATGTGCCCAAACAGTAGTTTACCCCCACATATGGGGTATCAGCGTACTCAGGACAAATTGCACAATAACTCTTGGGGTCCAATTTCATCTGTTACCCTTGGGAAAATAAAAAATTGGGGTCGAAAATATCATTTTTGTAAAAAAAAAAAAACAAAAAAAAACATTTTTTTTTGTTTTTACGGCTGTACGTTATAAACTTCTGTGAAGCACTTGGGGCTTCATAGCGTTCACCACACATCTAGATAAGTACCTTGTGGGGTCTATTTTCCAAAATGGGGTCACTTGTGGGGGATTTCCACTGTTTAGGCACATCAGGTGCTCTCCAAATGCGACATGAAGCCCGCAGACGATTCCATCAAAGTCTGCAATCCAAAACGTCACTACTTCACTTCCGAGCCCTGGCGTGTGCCCATATAGTAGTTTCTCCCACATATGGGGTATCGGCGTACTCAGGACAAATTGGAAAACAACTTTTGGGGTCCAATTTCTCCTGTTACCCTTGTGAAAATAAAATATTGGGGGCAAAAAAATCATTTTTGTAAAAAAAAAGGATTTTTTATTTTTACGGCTGTATGTTATAAACTTCTGTGAAGCACTTCGGGGTTCAAAGTGCTCACCACACATCTAGATAAGTTCCTTGGGGGGTCTATTTTGCAAAATGATGTCACTTGTGGGTGGTTGCCACTGTTTAGGCACATCAGGGGCTCTCCAAACACGACATGACGCCCGCAGACTATTCCATCAAAGTCTGCAATCCAAAACATCACTACTTCCCTTCCGAGCCCCGACGTGTGCCCATACAGTAGTTTTCTCCCACATATGGGGTATCAGCGTACTCAGTACAAATTGGAAAACAACTTTTGGGGTCCAATTTCTCCTGTTACCCTTGGGAAAATAAAAAGTTGAGGACTAAAAGACCATGTTTGTGGAAAAAATATGATTTTTTTATTTTCATGCTCGGGCGTTATAAACTTTAGTGAAACACCTGGGGGTTCAAAGTTCTCACCATACATCTAGATAAGTTCATTGAGGGGTCTAATTTCCTAAATGGTGTCATTTGTGGGGGGTTTCCACTGTTTAGGCACATCAGGAGCTCTCCAAACACGACATGGCGTCCAGCCAATTCTGCGTTGAAAAAGTCAAACGGCGCTCCTTCCCTTCCGAGCTCTGCAGTGCACCCAAACAGTGGTTTACCCCCACATATGGGGTACCAGCGTACCCATCGGGACAAATTGCACAATAACTTTTGGGGTCTTGTTACCCTTGGGAAAATAAAAATTGGGGTGAAAAGATCATTTTTGTGGAAAAAATATGATTTTTTAATTTTACGGCTTTACGTTATAAACTTGTGTGAAGCACGTGGGGGTTCAAATTGCTCACCACAGATCTAGATAAGTTCCTTAGAGGGTCTAGTTTCCAAAATGGGGTCACTTGTGGGGGGTTTCCACTGTTTAGGCTCATCTGGGGCACTGCAAAAGGAACATGACCATCAACCATCAACATCTGCATTCCAAAACGTTATTACTTCCTTTCCAAGCCCTGCCGTGTGCCCAGTTTCCCCCCCCACATATGGGGTATCAGCGTACTCAGGAAAAATTGGACAAAAACTTTTCGGGTCCAATTTCCTTGGGAAAAATCTAAAATTTGTGACTAAAAAATCATTTTTGTGGAAATTTTTTTTTTTCACACCCAGGCATTATAAACTTTAGTGAAACGCTTGGGGGTTCAAAGTGCTCACAACAGATCTAGATAAGTTCCATAGGGGGTCTAGTTTCCAAAATGATGTCACTTGTGGGGAATTTCCACTGTTTAGGCGCATCAGGGGCTCTCCAAACGCGACATGGCATCCAATCTCAATTCCAGCCAATTTTGGTTTGAAAAAATCAAACAGCGCTCCTTCCCTTACGAGCTCTGCCGTGTGCCCAAACAGTGGTTTTCCCCCACATATGGGGTATTGGCGTACTCAGGAGAAATTGCACAACAACTATATCTGTCTATTTTCTCCTTTTACCCTTGTGAAAATAAAAAATTTTTGTAAAAGATCATTTTTATGACTAAAAAGTTAAATGTTCATTTTTTCCTTCCACGTTGCTTCAGCTCCTGTGAAGCACCTGAAGGGTTAATAAACTTCTTGAATGTGGTTTTGAGTACCTTGAGGGGTGCAGTTTTTAGAATGGTGTCACTTTTGGGTATTTTCTGCCATATAGACCCCTCAAAGTGACATCAAATGTGAGGTGGTCCCTAAAAAAAAAAGCTTTGTAAATTTTGTTGTAAAAATGAGAAATCGCTGGTCAACTTTTAACCATTATAATTTCCTAACAAAAAAAATTTTGGTTCCAAAATTGTGCTGATGTAAAGTAGACATGTGAGAAATGTTATTTATTAACTATTTTGTGTGACATATTACTCTGTTTTAAGGGAATAAAAATTCAAAGTTTGAAAATTGCAAAATTTTCAAAAATTTTGCCATATTTGCATTTTTTTCAAAAATAAACTTAAGTTATATCGAAGAAATTTTACCACTAACGTGAAGTACAATATGCCACGAGAAAACATTCTCAGAATCGCTAAGATCCGTTGAAGCGTTCCAGAGTTATAACCTCATAAAGAGACAGTGGTCAGAATTGTAAACATTGGCCTGGTCATTAACGTGCAAACCACCCTTGGGGGTGAAGGGGTTAAGAAATGAAGGTCAGTCAGTCCAAAAAATTGGCAAAACTTTGAAAGTGTCCCAAAGTGCAGTTGCAAAAACCATCAAGCGCTACAAAGAAACTGGCTCACATGAGGACCGCCCCAGGAAAGGAAGATCAAGAATCACCTCTGCTTCTGAGGATAAGTTTATCCGAGTCACCAGCCTCAGAAATCGCAGGTTAACAGCAGCTCAGATTAGAGACCAGGTCAATGCCACACAGAGTTCTAGCAGCAGACATCTCTACAACAACTGTTAAGAGGAGACTTTGTGCAGCAGGCCTTCATGGTAAAATAGCTGCTAGGAAACCACTGCTAAGGACAGGCAACAAGCAGAAGAAACTTGTTTGGGCTAAAGAACACAAGAAATGGACATTAGACCAGTGGAAATCTGTGCTTTGGTCTGATGAGTCCAAATTTGAGATCTTTGGTTCCAGCCACCGTATCTTTGTGCGACGCAGAAAAGATGAACAGATGGACTCTACATGCCTGGATCCCACCGTGAAGCATGGAGGAGGAGGTGTGATGGTGTGGGGGTGCTTTGCTGGTGACACTGTTGGGGATTTATTCAAAATTGAAGGCATACTGAACCAGCATGGCTACCACAGCATCTTGCAGCGGCATGCTATTCCATCCGGTTTGCGTTTAGTTGGACCATCATTTATTTTTCAACAGGACAATGACCCCTCCAGGCTGTGTAAGGGCTATTTGACCAAGAAGGAGAGTGATGGGGTGCTGCGCCAGATGACCTGGCTTCCACAGTCACTAGACCTGAACCCAATCGAGATGGTTTGGGGTGAGCTGGACCGCAAAGTGAAGGCAAAAGGGCCAACAAGTGCTAAGCATCTCTGGAAACTCCTTCAAGATTGTTGGAAGACCATTTCCGTTGACTACCTCTTGAAGCTCATCAAGAGAATGCCAAGAGTGTGCAAAGCAGTCATCAAAGCAAAAGGTGGCTACTTTGAAGAACCTAGAATATAAGACATATTTTCAGTTGTTTCACACCTTTTTGTTAAGTATATAATCCCACATGTGTTCATTTCATAGTTTCGATGCCTTCAGTGTGAATGTACAATTTTCATAGTCATGAAAATGCAGAAAAATCTTTAAATGAGAAGGTGTGTCCAAACTTTTGGTCTGTACTGTATATATTATATATATACCATATACACTCTTTCTAACCTATTAAAAATCCAGTGTATTAGACACCTATCATCTCCTGTTAATCTTCACTAAAAGAGTAACCATCGTTTTAACTTATATTCCATAAATCATTAGTACACGTGAAAATAAGAAACTTTGTAAGAGAAACTTTGTAAGAGAAACTTTGTAAGATATCTTAACAGAGCAATCTGCTTCTTTTTCCTCCTGGACTGATATTTCATTGACAAAATTCTGAACTCAGGGCTAAATCTGGTTGTGTGAAGACAGATTATCACATTATTGAGATCAGAGAAGGCAGTCAGTGCGTTTAAATTTCTATGGACAGAGGAGCTGGGAGCAGGCAGACATGGATATTCTGCTGCAAGTTGCATAGAACATAATGAGTACCAACTGTCATCTATCTCAGCAGGAAAGACCTGCACTACTGTCCTGAAGCGTACACACTTGAGGAAAGGACCGCCATCCTGACTTCAGCACCGAAATGATGATATTGAACGAAGATCTTGATGCTTGATTCCAAAGACATATTGATAGAGAATTTAGATTGTGAGCCCCATCGGGGACAGTGCCAATATTGTCTGTAAAGCGCTGTGGAAATAATGGCAGTATATAAATGAGTAAAATAAATAAATGCTATAAGTGAATATTTCATTTTGATCCGGCAAGAAAAGTGCCAACATTTCAACTAATAACAAGACTTTATCAAGGACATTTGTATTGCCGAGGAGCAATGTATCAGGTAGATGGGGCTGTGTGCAGGCTGTGGGAGAAATATTCAAGATCTTGGTCCTTTATCATCATTTTGATGCTGTGGTTCTTTGCCTACACCTCCTATTTCAGCAATGGGGGAAATCTATATTCACCGAATAAATATTTTATCAGTAAATGGAGAAGTTTAAGTTCAGGAAGAATAAGAAGCACATTTCTCTAATTAGAGATATTACAAAGTTTCATTTTTCATGTGTACTTTTGATTTAAGGAAAAAAAATCTAAACATCGGTTGCTTAATTTAGAGAAGCAAAATAGAGCAGACATTAAATTTAGTAATAATACATCTCTTAAATTAAAGTCACTACAGCAGTCAGCAGTATTCCCGGTAAAATAAAAAAAATCCTATACCTTCTTTAACAGTTAAAGTCAGGACAGCCGAGCTCTCTAGCCCTTGATGGTCTTTGACAGTCAAACGAAAGTGGTATGTACCGATCTGAAGGTTGGAGACAATGGCCACCGCTTTATCACTCTCCTGAATAGTCAGCACTGATGGACCGCTGAAAAATTCACAGATGTAGCTTTGATGTAAAACACATTTGTGAATGTCTTCAAGTCTATGTACATATAGATGCTATCTAATACATCATGATAAGGGTCACATCTGCCTGTTTTCTGTTATCTGAGAAATTTGGGTTGATTATGCAAATCGCACTCTGATCAGAGTTTTTCCTTAAACCTGCTCGACTAAGGAAAAAATCAGACACGTGCACTGCCCTAAGAATACCATTGATCAGAATTTGATCAGAGTATGATTAGCATAACTGGCTCGATTCTCTCGGATGAGACAATATACACTGGTGTGACCCGCGCCTAAGAATGATGTTACCAATATCAACAAGGGTAAAGAAGAGGTGAGTGGTATAAACTAGGCTGAGTTACTACTGTGCTTTAACCTTCAGTTGAAGCTAGATTTTGAGAGCAATTCTTGCAATATAGCACCAATGAAAGACTGTGATATATGTCACTATATGGCCATACATTGGCATACCAAACCAATAGTCTCCCATTCTAAAAAAAAATACAAGAAAAAAAAACTATAGCGTAGTACTGTCTTCTATTGTATTTTATATAGCAATAGAAAGGATGTCAGTGTAATGTTGAGCGGGGCATTAGCCGTGGGCGAGGTACTTGTGCCTTACGTCCTAGCACACTACATTTACCTTTTTGCTAAATTCCAGAATTGCATCCACTCTACTTGCTGTAGAATGTAAATGGCGGCACTTAATCCCTCTATCACTGATGATCAGTGGAATGATGCCCTAGAGGCACATACGATGGTGTCGCCAGCTGCAAATAATAAGCTAATTCAATTATATATACTTCACCATTCCTATCTGACCCCAAGCAGATTACATAAATTTGGTGGACGGACAACTGATGAGTGTCATAGGTGTGGGGAATCGGGAGCGGATTTCTGGCATCTTGTTTGGAATTGTAGAAGCATACGAAGATATTGGAGTGAAGTAATAACTACACTAGAACACATAATCGGAATACCACTTGAATGTAGACTGGAGTTGTGTATTCTAGGGGTTGTGGATGAGGAGATGTGGGTGCACTATGATAGAATATTTCTCCGGGAAGTTCTATTTATGGCTAGCAGAGCAATAGCATTGAGATGGATGGGAGGGAAGTCTCCTTCGATTAATCAATGGAAAAAAATAGTGAATGATACAGTGCCGTATGAGAACATAATATATAGAAACAGAGGATGTCCCTAGAAGTTCCATAAGATTTGGGAGAGGTGGTGTGACTCACCCTTAACGCACTTGAGTCCTATCGCTATGATTTCATCAATCTCTCGATACAAACCCTGATGTATGTCCCTTTTAGGACATGAAGGTGATGGTATATTGTGGACTTGAGGGTGCGTTTCTGCCATAATCTGACCTGGTACGAGTTCAAAACTCTGATAAAGAACCTGTTGATTTGAGGGTGCAATGCTTTGTAATGGACATTGTTTCAAATGTTATGTTCCATTCGTTTTGTTTGTGTGTTTTTTCTTTTCTTTGCTTGTTTATTCTATTATTGAAAGTGTGATATCATATCCATGTTATTATGGACGGTGACTATATGAATTATTCTGATTTCACACTGTATTGTTATATGTTTGTATTCTTATCCTGTGGAATCTTTCAATAAAAAGAGTTTAAAAAGAAAATGGGGGTGTGTGGACTTGTACTGTGAGGCCGCACCTCCATGTATATGCTCCCCCATCCTAGTATATTCTCCCGTTCCTTGTATATGCTCCCCAACCCGGCAAGTTTGTGCGCTGCAATACACTTCAGCTGGATGTTTGTCCAAGGACGCAGATCCAGCTGCAGTAAGGAATGGTGTTGCAGGGCCCCTCACCTCCGGCCCTGATCCACAGATGCGGAACGGCGATGGCTTGTGTTTTGAAACTGTCAAACTAAAGCGATGCGGAATATGTTGGCGCTATATAAATAAAGATTATTATTATTATTATATGGGCACATACCTTATGTTTTCCCATTTGTATGAGACAATGCCATGGTCATCTCTACTTTTACTGCCATCTAATGTCATAGAGTCCACTGGGAAAATGATTTCTTTATCAGGACCTGTCTCTGCAACTGGTGGACTGTTATTCTCTATTGGAAAAAAAGTAAAAGGAATAGAATTGTGCTCCATCGTCACTATATTACTGAGATAGTACACAGGCAATGTGAAACCATTAAAGGTTAGTAACTGCATATACATGGTCTTTGATTTATTTTGTTGTATGTATGTATATATTTTTTAGGATTTAGGATTAATACCTAATTGTGCACAGCACTGTGGAATATATTGGAAATATACAGAAAGCGATAAATAAATGCTAATTACAGTAAATGGATCATAAGGCTAAGTGCAGACGGTGCGGATTGTGCTGCGGAATTTTCCGCGCAGATTTTGGTAAATCCGCAGGTAAAATGACCTGGGTTTTACCTGCGGATTTACTGCGAATTTACTGCGGATTTGATGCGGATTTGCCGCGGTTTTTGTGCAGATTTCCCCTGCGTTTTCAGACCTGCGGATTTCTATTTAGAGCAGGTCTGACAATGCTGCGGAACTGCACAAAAGAAGTGACATGCTGCGGATTTAAATCCGCACCCAATTCCGCGCGGAAAAATCCGCAGCATGTGCACTGCGTTTTTTGTTTAACATTGACTCTAATGCTACTGTACATCACTTGCAGTTCTGCTGCGGATCTGCAGCGGAAAATCCGCTGCGGATCCGCAGCAGAATCCGCAACGTGTGCACATAGCCTAAAACTCCCTTGTTTCCTATCTGTAAAAATAGTGCCACAAATATAATATGTGAACACAGTGTTGAAATTACAAAAATGGCCTTTCTTTCACATGCTACCATGGCCTGCAGCATCTATGGACTTGTCTCCCATTGAGCTTATCTGGGACATCATTGGACGGCAATTACAAAGAGATTTGTCCAAGTGCATTCAGCATGGCGGAACATTCCAGCATGGCGGAACTGCCATTAATAACATGCCAAGGCGTGGAAGGGAGTGTATTTCTGTGCATGGCGCTCAAACGCAATACTGAATAAATTGAGAAGTTTTGAAACTTTTGTGTGTGTATATATACATATATATACAGTACAGACCAAAAGTTTGGACACACCTTCTCATTCAATGATTTTTCTGTATTTTCATGACTATGAAAATTGTAGAATCACACTGAAGGCATCAAAACTATGAATTAACACATGTGGAATTATACATTACACTTAACAAAAAGTGTGAAACAACTGAAAATATGTCTTATATTCTAGGTTCTTCAAAGTAGCCACCTTTTGCTTTGATTACTGCTTTGCACGCAGAAAAGGTGAACGGATGGACACTACATGCCTGGTTCCCACCGTGAAGCATGGAGGAGGAGGTGTGATGGTGTGGGGGCGCTTTGCTGGTGACACTGTTGGGGATTTATTCAAAATTGAAGCGGTGAGCGGTCCAGCTCACACCAAACCATCTCGATTGGGTTCAGGTCTGGTGACTGTGGAGGCCAGGTCATCTGGCATAGCACCCCAACACTCTCCATCTTGGTCAAATAGCCCTTACACAGCCTGGAGGTGTGTTTGGGGTCATTGTCCTATTGAAAAATAAATGATGGTCCAACTAAACGCAAAACGGATGGAATAGCATGCTGCTGCAAGATGCTGTGGTAGCCATTCTGGTTCACTATGCCTTCAATTTTAAATAAGTGTCACCAGCAAAGCACCCCCACATCATCACACCACCTCCTCCATGCTTCACGGTGGGAACTAGGCATGTAGAGTCCATCCGTTCACCTTTTCAGCGTGCAAAGCAGTAATCAAAGCAAAAGGTGGCTACTTTGAAGAACCTAGAATATAAGACACATTTTCAGTTGTTTCACACTTTTTTGTTAAGTGTAATGTATAATTCCACATGTGTTAATTCATAGTTTTGATGTCTTCAGTGTGATTCTACAATTTTCATAGTCATGAAAATACAGAAAAATCATTGAATGAGAAGGTGTGTCCAAACTTATGGTCTGTACTGTGTATATATATATATATATATATATATTATATATATATATAGCTGTGCTCAAAAGTTTACATACCCCGGCAGAATTTTTGCTTTCTTGGCCTTTTTTCAGAGAATATGAATGATAACACCAAAGTTTTTCTTTTCCCCACTCATGGTTAGTGGTTGGGTGAAGCCATTTATTGTCAAACTACTGTGTTTTCCCTTTTTAAATAATTATGACAACCCAAAACACCCAAATGACCCTGATCAAACCTTTACATACCCTGGTAATTTTGGCCTGATAACATGCACAGAAGTTGAAACAAATGGGTTTGAATGGCTACTAAAGCTAACGTCCTCACCTGTGACCTGTGACAAATGCCAAGAAAATTGTTTGGTATGCAAAGAAAAACCCACAAATAACATCAGCTGAAATACTGGACTCTCTGAAAACTAGCGGTATGGCTGTTTCAAGATGCACATTAAGGAGGGACTTGAAGAAAAATGGGCTGCATGGTCGAGCTGCCAGAAGAAAGCCAAATGACCCTGATCAAAAGTTCACATACCCCATTTCTTAATACCCCTTACTGCCCCCTTACTGACAGCTTGAAGTCTTTTGTGGTAGTTGTGGATGAGGTTCTTTATTTTCTCAGATGGTAAATCTGCCCACTCCTCTTGGCAAAAAGCCTCCAGTTCTCGTTCTCCCGAGAGTGGCTCAATGATATTGAGGTCAGGAGACTGAGATGGCTACTAATGAACCTTCACTTTGTTCTGCTGTAGCCAATGACAGGTCAACTTGGCCTTGTGTTTTGGATCGTTGTCACGTTGGAACGTCCAAGTACGTCCCATGCGCAGTTTCCTTGCTGATGATTGCAAATTTGCCTCCAGTATTTGCTGATAAGGTGCTGCATTCATCTGTCCTTCAATTTTTACCAAGTTTCCTGTGTCTTTGTAGCTCACACATCCCCAAAACATCAGCAATACACCTCCGTGCTTTACAGTAGGAATCTTGTTCCTTTCTTCATAGGCCTTGTTGACCTCTCTCCAAATGTAAAGTTTATGTTTGTGGCCAAAAAGTTCAATTTTGGTCTCATCACTCCAAATTACCTTACCAGAAGTTTTGAGGCTTGTCTCTGTGCTGTTTTTCATATTGTAGGTGAGATACTTTGTAGCATTTGCGCAGTAATGGCTTTCTTCTGGCAACTCTACCATGCAGCCCATTTTTCTTCAAGTGCCTCCTTAGGGTGAGTTTCCACGGTCAGGATACGCTGCGTGTTTGGCGCTGTGCGCTGGCGCAGCGCCAAACACGCAGCGTCCAGATGTTACAGCATAGTGGAGGGGATTTCAAGAAATCCCGTCTCCACTATGCGTAACAATACGCAGGTGGCAAACCTGCGTAAACGGACATGCGGCGCGTCTTTTTAGACCGCAGCATGTCCTCGCGTATTGCGGCGACGGTGCGTCGCCGCAACAGAATTAACACAGGGCTATGTAGCCCTGCGCTCTTTCCGGAGGTGTTCCGGAGGTGTCCTGAACACCTCCGGAAAGATCGCGCGTCATAAAGGGGGCGGGGCTTAGACGGAGCGGAATTTCCGCTCCGTCCAAAGCGCTGTGGTTCCGGACCGTGGAACCACAGCCTTATTGTGCATCTTGAAACAGCCACACCGCTAGTTTTCAGAGAGTCCAGTATTTCAGCTGATGTTATTTGTGGGTTTTTCTTTGCATCCTGAACAATTTTCCTGGCATTTGTCACTGTTACCACCTCGGCCGGCCGCTCTGCCGTTGCTCCCCGGGCCTCCTGTGCTGGTGGTTTGGGGTCACATCGGGTTTCTGGCGTATCTCCGAGCTTGCGAGCCTCCCGGGGTTTCCGCGGTCCGCGCCTGCGCCGTGTTCTCCCTTAGGCTGCGGCCGCGCACTTGCTGGTTACCTTATACTATTTTCGGTGTCCTGACTCGGAAGAGCTCACCTCCTCTGCGCCCGATGCTAGTATATCAGGCAGTCTCTCTCTGGCATCAGCACCTAATTATCTGCTCTGGTGCATTCTCTGTACTGGTGTCTCTCAGGTCCCAGCGCTCACCCCAGGTGCATGCTCTGTCTAACCTCTGGTACCCTGCACATTACCCAGTGCGCGCTCTGCTCTGCTCCTCTCCTCTGTGCTTTACACAGTGCGCGTTCTACTTTGCTCCGGCCCCTGTGCATTGCCTAGTGCTCGCTCTATTCAGCCCTGGATCCCTGCGTAATACCCAGTGCACGCTCTGCTTTGCTCCGGTCCTCTGTGCTTTACCTAGTGCACGCTCCATTCCGCCATGGTCCCCTGTGCATTATACAGTGCGCGCTCTGCTCTTCTCCAGTCCTCTGTGCTTTACCCAGTGCGCGCTTTACTCTGCTCCAGCCCCTGTGCATTACCTAGTGCTCACTCCATTCCGCCCTGGTTCCCTGCGCAATATCCAGTGTACGCTCTGCTCTGGTCCTCTGTGCATTACCTTGTGCACGCTCCATTCCACTCTGGTTCCCCGTGCATGTCCCAGTACATGCCCTGCTCTGCTCCGGTCCTCTGTGCATTCCCCGGTACATGCTCTATTCGGTCCAGGTTCTGGTCTGCGACTTAGGTCCTTCCTGTCTCCTATGAGCCAGTCCCTGGTACTAGGTTTCGCGGTATACCCTCCCCATGGGCCTGCTCCTAACGCTCCCTGTATAGGGGTTGGTTTCACCTGGCCAGCTTGCCCAGGATAGGTCGGTACCGCGTACCAGTGGGTCCACTCTAGAAACCGTGACAGTCACAGGTCGCAGGTGAGGATGTTACCATTAGTAGCCTTCAAATCCATTTGTGTCAACTTCTGTGCATGTTATCAGGCCAAAATCACCAGGGAATGTAAACTTTTGATCAGGGTCATTTGGGTGTGTTGGGTTGTCATTATGATTTAAAAAGAGAAAACACAGTAGTTTGACAATAAATGGCTTCACCCAACCACTAACCATGAGTGGGGAAAAGAAAAACTTTTGGTGTTATCATTCATATTCTCTGAAAAAAGGCCAAGAAAGCAAAAATTCTGCCGGGTGTGTAAACTTTTGAGCATAACTGTGCATATATATATATATATATATATATATATATATATATATTATATATTTATTTATCTACGTATTGTACAGAGTGTTCTTTCTTAGTACACCTACCAGGATGCACAATCACAGTAACTTGAGCAGTAGATTGTTGGTTGGAGGAATCGGTGACTGTCAGCTCAAAGTTATATTCTCCAGCCTGCATCGCTGTAGCTTGAAGATAGGGAGCGTGCACACCCTTTATAATACAAAAGGTACAAATCATGGAGCGACAAAACTAGGTAAGAACTGTCTAAAGGAATGGCATTTCACATATTTGCTTATAGTAATGTACAATATCTTACTAAATTGAGAAAATATTTGTATGTCTTCTATTTGACGCCATATACAATGGATACATATTACATTTAAAATATCAAAATAGTTTTTTTTGTAACAATACCAATGGTGCTACTGAGTAAAGGTAGTAAAGGTTATGTAGAATTTTGCAACCACTTTTTCTTTTAAAGTACGGTATACACTGACATTTTATGTATTCAGCACATAACATCTCCATGTTTTCAGACTACAAATAAAGCTACAGTATATATGCGGTACATGCCAGAAATGTGTAACTCTATTCAATCTTTACCTTCTTCCGCTAACCTAAGTCCAAACTACACACAGACTGTGTCCTTAGTTTGTGACCACGAATACTTATGAACTTAATCAGGGAGAGAATACAGCTCACCCTTGGAGTAAGCGCATGAAACGGAGGTCCAGCACTCTTCTGAAGATAAAAGATTTATGGCTTTATTGTCCACAAATTGAAATTCAGCTTAGACCAGAAAGAAATTCATCTGACGCATCTCACATAAACAAATGTTTTTGAACATAGAATATGAGGCTGTAATCATGAACATTTGTTTGTTCGAAACGCGTCAAATGAGTCTCTTACTTCTTTAATCAGGATTATAATGTCTGGACAATAAAGTCATAAATCTTTTACCCTCAGAGGAGTGCAGGATCTCCTTATCTTCTGCTATCCTATGAAGACATGTAGGTCTGCATAGAATCTGTATACTCAAACACTTAGAAACATTTTTAATGAAACCCATTTGCAATGTACATAGTATTTAAGAGTAAGCTGTTGGCAAAGCTGTGGCTATTTACACAGGTCAAATGCTGTAGGATTGGTAAATACATTTGCAGAGGTCCCCTTATTGAAATTTCAAGTAGGATAGATATATTGAAAGTAAAAAACTTGGCGTGTGCCACTCTCACCAGCCATCTTGGTGCTGCAGCCATCTTGGTGCTGCTGCAGCGCTGACTAGTCAAGATATCTTTGAGCAGGATGTCAATCAAGGCAATGTGGGTGTACTTACAACAAGGAGACCGTGACTACACAGAACTAAAGCTCCACCAAGATGACCGGCGAGAGCAGTTCTCAGTTGGTTTCTACCTTGAATATATTCCTAATAAAACTGCTAAGCTCAACAATGGAACCTCTGCCAGTTATTTCTGAGCCCTATAGTATCCTGTACATGGTTTCTTAAGGTTCCCTTTCACATTTTTTGTAAGTCTCTGTTTAAACTGTTTTCTCTTTTCTGCTATTAGAGGTATTAAATGAACCTGACAAGCCCATCACATTTACCTTCATGTCCATCACCTTTCCTGTACTACTGGGACTTAGGGACCACTCATAGCTGATGATCTGGTGGTCATCGCTGCTCAGATTTCCATTTAAAGAGATGTGATTTTGAGGAAGGGTTATGAGCTGATTAAGTCCAGCGTAGGCACTAGGTGGGTGGTCCACAACCTTCTTCACAATGACATTGGCTTCGGAAGAATTTGTTGCTCCATCAGAATCAGCTACAGTTAACCTGAAAGTGGAAGAAATAAATCTAAAACTAAAAAGGAAACAAGAATACTCCTAAGGACAAACCAATGTCCTACCCGGAACATTAAAATTAACATTATCTTTAAAGTACAATTTTAGAAATATGCCCGGTCACTTTTTCAGTCTGCAGAGGTCATGTCATTTTTCCATACAGTTTAATGTTCTTATTATTTATGAAAGTAAAACTTTCTTTATACAACTAGAAATGTTCAAGATCCCGTCCTGTTTTTGTGATACCGATCTGTAATATGGAGCCATAGAATAATATGGACCTAACGTGTATCTCTGTATCCACAGATTCCATATTATTTTATGTAACATCCGTGAGAAACAAAATGTGGCATAGTGCATCGAATGCTGTATAATGCATATATTTTCCCATAGAATCATTGCCTCATTGCACATGTAGTGCCTACAGGTCTGTAATAAAGTCATTAGCCACAGTAGAGCCCTGTGAGCATGGAATATTTATACCAATTAAAGGAAACCGTTCATTAATATCCCCAAACGCTCTTAACCTGCAGACATAGGGTTACTCTGCAAATTACCAGTGTCTGACCACCTTCCTGAAAGTGCGGCTACTGGGAGAAAATTAATTTTATTTCTCCCGGAAGCCACTGGCTTTTGGTCATGCAGGCGTGCCCAGAGCAGCTACATTCACAGCTCAGTATACAGTGGGCTATAAGCACACCCTAGGACTTTGACAACTCGCTCTGCAGCGCATCTCTGCAGAGCCGGCTGTCAATCAAATTGCCCCTAAAACTGTAGCCGTTCAGGTACGCCTCGATGACTGAACACTGGCAGCTCCCGAGAGGAATAAAATTAATTTTCTCCAGGTAGCTGCCTTTTAGTAAGGTGGCTGAAATGCACTGTAACACTATTTTTCATAGATTGTAAGCTTGCGAGCAGGGCCCTCATTCCTCTTGGTATCTACTTTGATCTGTGTTTATTGTTATGCTGTAATGTCTATTATCTGTACACGTCCCCTCTATAATGTAAAGTGCTGTGGAATATGTTGGCGCTATAGAAATAAAATTATTATTATTTTTAATCAGATAACTTTTTATTAAATATAACAAAACTTAGAACAGATATTACATGACAATACTTGTTTTACAATATTACAGTAAATCCCCCCCCTTCCATTACCTCCCATGGAGACCTTTCCCAGTGCAAGCAACACTTCGTCTATAATTAACAATATCCAACAATTTTACAGTTTACCATGAGTTTTACGCTACAATAGTATATACAGGTGTTACTCTAATTATTCCTATCCAACTATGGCTGCCATGATTTATGGAAGTATTCCTGTTTATTCCTCTTGGTGTAAATACTTCTTTCAAGTTAAATTATATAGTTCGTTTGGGTAATAAATTTGCGTCTGGAAGGGGGCTCCTCTCTAATCCAATATTTTGCAATCAATTTTCTAGCAATAAACAATAATCTTGCAATTACTATTTTGGTCGTGTTGTCTGTTTTTATTTCCTCAATGTACCCTAATATACATGTCAGTGGGTCCCTAGGGACAACGCATCCATACACCCCTCCAATACGGTACAACACTACGATCCAAAAAGAAGACAATCTGGGACAATGCCAAAGTATATGCAGTATGTCTGCCTGAGATTGCGAGCACCTGGGGTAGTCGGAGTTAGGCTCTGTGCACACGTTGCGTTTTTAGATGCGTTTCCGCTGCGTTTTTCAACGTGCGGAAACGCATCCAACCCGCAGCACAGTGCACATGCAATGTAATCCAATGGGAACTGCATGTCTGCTGTGCACATGCTGCGGAAAAAAACGCGCGGTTTCGGCATGCTTTATTTTCCGCAGCATGTCAATTCTTTGTGCGGAACTGCAGCGGTTCGGCGCCCATTGACTTGCATTGAGTCGGGCACTTCCGCAACAAAACTGCAGATCTAAAAAAGATCTGTGGTTTTGCTGCGGATGAAACTGCTGCAGTTCGGGAGGAGGGAAGTGTGTGGGCGGTGTGTGGGCATGTATAGTGTGCGGCACTATGTGGGTGGGCGGTGCGTGGGTGTGTATAGTGTGCGGCGCTGTGTGTGGGCGGTGCGTGGGCGTGTATAGTGTGCAGCGCTATGTGTGCGGGCGGTGCGTAGGCGTGTATAGTGTGCGGCGCTATGTGTGCGGGCGGTGCGTGGGCGTGTATAGTGTGCGGCGCTGTGTATGTGGACGGTGATTGTGTGCCGGTGTCTGCGTGATCGGTGTGCGGGGCTGTGTGCGTGATCGGTGTGCGGGGCTGTGTGCGTGATCTGTGTATGCAGGCATCGTCGGATGGGACTACAAGTCCCATCCGGCTATGCCTGCTACAGTGACAGTGACTGACACATTAGCCAATGATGGGACAGTAGTAGTCCCATCATCCGGCTAATGTGCTGAATGTAAAAAAAAAAACATACATGACATACAACATATAACATACACATGACATACAACATATAACATACAATGATATACAGAACATAGAATGACATACAACACATAACATAGAGTATATACTCACCTATTCCCCGACTATATCGATCTGTGTACCGCTCTGCCGCCGGGAGAGAATGACGTCACTACAGTTCATTCTCTCACGGCAATGCTGGGTGAGAAAATTCCCACGCAGCATTGCCATAAAGTGAGACAATGAACTCAGGTAACCTCAGTGATGCACTGCAGGAGCCATTGTCTCCTGTCAGTGCATCACTGGGAGGCCCTACAGAGCAGTGGCATCACCTGATGTCACTGTTCTATAGGGGAGACCGTCGTGGGACACTCGTTATTAATTGGACTGCGTCGGACAGGGAGTATACGGTTGTTTTATTTTTTTTACGTTTTTTTACAGGAGATCGAGGGCGTCGCTTGGATCTGAGCGTATAATAAAGATATGAAAACCGTCTTGTGTTTTATTTCATTAAAATAATTTATTCTTATGCGTGTGTTGTTTTTTTGAACCCTTTATTAATATAAGATTAATTTTGGATAGGCGTCTTATTGACGCCTCTCTATTATTAACCGGGCTTAATATCACCTTACAATAGCAAGGTCATATTAACCCCTTATTACCCATATAACACCGCTACAGGGGAGTGGGAAGAGAGGGGCTAAGTGCCGGAATTGGCGCATCGTACAGATGCGCCAATTCTGGGGCGGCTGGGTGCTGGTATTTTTAGCAAGGGGGGGCGCCAATATCCATGGCCCCTTCCTAGGCTATGAATATCAGCCCGCAGCTGTCTGCGTAGCCTTTATGGCTATAAATGATAGGGGGACCCCACGTCATTTTTTTGGGGGGGTCCCCCTATTTTAATAGCCAGTGAAGGCTAGCTGCGGGCTGATATTCATAGCCTGGGAAGATCCATAGGTATTAACCCCTTCCCAGGCTAGAAATATTGGCCCCGGCTGTCGGCTTTCCCCCTCTGGCGCAGAAAATTGCGCGGGAGCCCACGCCATTTTTTTTCCTATTTTTTTTTAATTAACTATTGCGATAAGATTATGTGTGTGTGTACGCGTGTATGTCTTTAACTATTTATGTACCATTTTATATCTATCTATCTACCTATATATCTTTCTGTCTATCTATATATCTTTCTTTCTATATATATTTTTCTAACTATCTATTATCCATCTATCTATGTATTTTCTATCTATCTATCTAACTACTGGTATATATATATCTATCTATGGCCGGCGTCACACTTGCAAGTGTGATGCGAGTAAGTTGCACGACTTTCTCGCATCAACACCCGGCACGGCCACCCGCTCTCGGACCCGAGTGTGCGACTGCATAGAAATACATGCAGCCGCACACTCAGGTCCGAGAGCGGGCGGCCGTGCCGGGTGTTGATGCGAGAAAGTCGTGCGACTTACTCGCATCACACTCGCAAGTGTGACGCCGGCCTATCTCTATCTGTGTGTGTGTAATGGAGTGTGGGTTGGACAAATGTAAAAGAGGAGGTTGTACAAGAAATGACATCACAAATCTTTTTTTTTTTTTGTTAAACAACATATCTTTATTTAGCTGTCAAAACCGCATGAGAAAAATCATGAAAAACCGCGCCAAAAAAACGCGTCAAAACCGCGCCAAAACCGCGTCAAAACCGTGCCTGCGGTTTCTGCCAAGAGGTGCGGTTTCGGCGCGGAAAAATCCACAGGCAAATCCGCAATGTGTGCACAGGCCCTTAGACTTCAACCCTGCTTCAAATAACATATCAGGGGTTTTATACACCCTGTTGATCACATACAATTGTGACATTCTCCCAGGCTCGTTCATGGATATCTTGGGTACATATTCTAGAATAGACTTCCACCTATCGTCATTTATCTCTCCTAAGTCTGTCTCCCACTTCCTTCTAGCTTTGATAGGGTGTCCTCCCAGAAAGGCGTGCAGCAGGACTCTATACACTTTAGATATCGCCCCTTCCATTCCACTGTTTTTAAGTATAAAATCTAACATGAGGTCTATTTGTATTTCTATAGGCCTCTTCTGCCGTGCGTCTGAAACGTGTGCTGAACCCTTCTATATTGAGAGAGATTTAGCTTTGGGAATTGAAATTCTTCCTGCAACATTTCATATGATTTGACCTTCCCCCGGTAAATCAACTGACAGATCAGGCCAATACCCACTTCTTTCCACTCACCAAATCCCTTCATATTACTGAATTCCTGAAAATAGATGTTATCCCAGATAGGCTAAAACCTAGTGAAGTGAGTTACCCCCCTAATCTGCTTGATTTTCTGCCACATCTTATGTATTAGATTTATGGTATGGTGATGTGATCCCCATGCTTGTATGTTATATTACTATTGGTCATATATATACTCTGTTCTTATTAGTCCAGTTGACCCACCTGCTTTCTTGCGGTGTTCACTGGATATTCTTTTATGTATACTATATACTGATGCATTTGTAATAAAGTACTCTTTTGATATATTATATGAGTCTTAAACATACAGCTTAGTATATACTTTATCTGTAGAAATTTTTTTTTCTTCTGCCCACTCAGTGTGTTGTACCCTACAAGTCTGTAGCCCAGCAAGAACCAATAGTAAACAATACCATAGAACAGGATCCAAAACACCACTGCCAACGATTTCTTATACATCATCACTTTCACAGCTATAAATTTATGGCAGAGCATAATTCATGATAAGCCAAGATTAACTGATGTACAAGACTTAGGCCTTACCTAAATGTATAGTTTCCAGGAACCAAGTTGGACAAATGTAAAACTGGATTATCTCCTCCCGTCTTCATTTCTTGTAATGACCCCTCAGTCTGTTCCCAATGATATGCTATTATTTTATCATCGTCTGTGCTTTCTGTTTGGAAATCAGAAAGAAGACGGATTTTATGAAACTTTCTACAAAGTTTCTACATTATTTATATAAACTGGGATCTTTAGTGAATCACATGCACCAGAGCCATTAATGAAAACATTAGATTATTAGGTTCTTATCATAAATGAAGATTTACATTAGCAAATAATAACATTGATACGTCATGGTATTCAGTCTGAGGCTAAATACACCTGTGGTCAAAATTGTTGGTACCCCTCGTTTAATGTCAGAAAAACCCACAATGGTCACAGAAATAACTTGAATCTGACAAAAGTAATAATAAATAAAAAATCTATGAAAATGAACAATGGAAAGTCAGACTTTCAACCATGCTTCCACAGAATTTAAAAAAAAATAATAAAACTCATGAAATAGGCCTGGACAAAAATGATGATACCCCTGAAAATAATGTGACAAAAGGGACATGTTAAATCAAGGTGTGTCCACTAATTAGCATCACAGGTGTCTACAATCTTGGAATCAGTGAGTGGACCTGTATAGAAGGCTACTGATACTCCCTGTGCTGTTTGTTGACATGGTGTTTATCACACTCAACATGGACCAGAGCAAGCAAAGGAAAGAGTTGTCTCAGGAGATTAGAAAGAAAATTAGAGACAAACATGTTAAAGGTAAAAGTTATAAGACCATCTCCAAGGAGCTTGATGTTCCTGTGACTACAGCTGCACATATTATTCAGAAATTTAAGCTCCATGGAACTGTAGCCAATCTCCCTGGACGTGGTCGCAGGAGGAAAATTGATGATAAAACAAAGAGACGGAAAATAAGAATGGTAACAAAAGAGCCCAGAAAAACTTCTAAACACATTAAAAGTGAACTTGAAGCTCAAGAAACATCAGTGTCATATTGCACCATCTGTCGTTGTATGAGCCAAAGTAGACTTCATGGGAGATGACCAAGGAGGACATCATTGTTGGGAAAAAAATCATAAAAACGCCAGACTGGAATTTGCCAAACTACATGTTTACAAACCATAAAGCTTCTGGGAGAATGTCTTATGGACAGATGAGACAAAAATGGAACTTTTTGGCAAGGTACATCAGCTCTATGTTCACAGACGGAAAAAGGGAGTATATCAAGATAAGAACACTGTCCCTACTGTGAAACATGGAGGAGGCTCTGTTATGTTCTGTGGCTGCTTTGCTGCATCTGGCACAGGGTGTCTAGAATCTGTGCAGGGTACAATGAAATCTCAAGACTATCAAGGGATTCTAGAGAGAAATGTGCTGATCAGTGTCAGAAAGCTTGGTCTCAGTCGCAGGTCATGGGTCTTGCAACAGGATATGACCCAAAACACACAGCAAAAAACACCCAAGAATGGCTAAGAGGAAAACATTGGACTATTCTGAAGTGGCCTTCTATGAGCCCTGACGTAAATCCTATTGAGCATCTTTGGAAAAAGCTGAAACATGCCATCTGGAAAAGGCAACCTTCAAACACGAGACAACTGGAGCAGTTTGCTCTTGAAGAGTGGGCCAAAATACCTGTCGAGAGGTGCAGAAGTCTTATTGACAGTTACAGGAATCGTTTGATTGCAGTGATTGCCTCAAAAGGTTGTGCAACAAAATTTTAAGTTAAGGGTACCATCATTTAACCCCTTAATGTCCATTGACGTGCACAGTCCGTCATGGCAAGGTGTCAGTTTTGGCACCTTGACGGACTATGCACGTCATGCCTTTAAACTACCACTGCGTGTGAACACGCAGTGGTAGTTCAGTGCTGACAGCTGTCACAGACAGCTGACAGGCACGGCAAGCGTGCGGGGACCTTTGCCGTCGGTCCCCGCACCCACAGCGCTGTGATTGGTCAGTCAATCTGACTGACCAAACACAGCAGCGATCGCGCAGGAGAAGCTGAAATTTCAGCTTCCCCAGCGCGATCAATGCAGGAGCCGGCGCTGCAGTGGCCGAGCTTCCTGCACTGACAGCCAGGAGCGGCGCCCCCGCCGCCCCTGGCTGTTAACCCCCTGACTGCTGCGATCGCGCGCGATCGCAGCGCTCAGGGGGGAGGCAGAGGGTCAGGAGCTCCCTCTGCCTCAGATCGGCGCCCTGCAATGTATTTGCAGGGCCCGATCTCTGCCTTGATGACCCGGGGGTTGTCATGACAACCTCCGGGTCATCTAGCTAAGGAAAGCTGCTGTGATCATGCTCACAGCAGCTTTCACCATAGGTACAATGCATTGCAATGCTGGAGCATTGCAATGCATTGTAACTGCAATAAAAAGTAAAAAAGTGAAAGTCCCATAAAGGGACAAGTTAAAAAAAAAGCATTTTTTAAAAATAATTGTAAAAAAAATATTAAAAAATAATTTTAAAAAAATCCCCTAAAAAATACACATTTTTATGTAATAAAAAAAACAAAAAACAAAAAAATACACATGTTTGGCATCGCCGCGTCCATAAAAATCCCATCTATAAAGCCGTAACCCTAGTTAACCCCTTCAGTGAAAGCCGTAAAAAAACAACACAAAAAAGTAGTAAATTATACTTTTTCCAAGCGGTATCATCATACCGCTTGGAAAAAGTGCAATAACACGCGATCAAAAAGTGGGATATAAATAATCATGGTACCGCTGAAAACGTCATCTTGTCCTGCATAAAACAAGCCGCTATACAGCATCATCAGCAAAAAAATAAAAAAGTTATAGCTCGCGGAATAAACTGATGCAAAATAATTATTTTTTCTATAAAATTTTTTATTGTGTAAAAAACGCCAAAACATAAAAAAATATATAAATGAGGTATCACTGTAATCGTAGTGACCCGAAGAATAAAGCTGCTTTATCAATTTTACCACACGCGGAACGGAGGAAAAAAAAAACCAATTCCTGAATTGCTGGTTTTTGTTCATTCTGCTTCCACAAAAATCGGAATAGGAAGCGATCAAAACACGTTATGTGCCCGAATATGGTACCAATAAAAATGTCAGCTCGTCCCGCAAAAAATAAGCCCACAGATAACTCTGTTGGCCGAAATATGGAAAAATTATAGCTCTCAAAATACGGCGGTGCAAAAATTTCTTACAAAAAATTCTTCCTAAAAAAAAGCGTCTTTTAGAGTATGACAGAAGCTAAACATGAAAAAAGGGTGTAAATCTGGTATCGCTGTAATCGCACCGACCCGAGGAATAAAGTCGCCTAATCACTAATACCGCACGAGGAACGGCGTAAAAAATACAACCAATTCTTCACCTTTTGTGGATTTGTTCATTTTGCCTCCCAAAGATCGCAGTAAGGCGATCACAGTGGTTCCCCCCCACATATGGGTATCAGCGTACTCAGGACAAAATGCACATCAACTTTTGGGGTCCTATTTCTCCTGTTACCCTTATAAAAATAAAAATTTGGGGGCAAAAAGGTCATTTTTGTGGAAAAAAATATGATTTTTTAATTTTCACGGCTCTACGTTATAAACTTCTGTGAAGCCTTGGGGGTTCAAAGTGCTGACCACACACCTAGATAAGTTCCTTGGGGGGTCTAGTTTGCAAAATGGGGTCACTTGTGGGGGGTTTCTACTGTTTAGGCACATCAGGGGCTCTCCAAGCGCGACATGACACCCGCAGACCATTCCATCAAAGTCTGCATTTAAAAACGGTGCTCCTTCCCTTCCGAGCTCTGCCATGTGTCAAAATAGTGGTTCCCCCCACATATGGGGTATCAGCGTACTCAGGACAAATTGCACAATAGCTTTTGGGGTCCTATTTCAACTGTTACCCTTATAAAAATAAAAATTTGGGGGCAAAAAGATTATTTTTGTGGAAAAAAATATGAGTTTTTTATTTTCACAGCTCCACGTTATAAACTTCTGTGAAGCACTTGGGGGTTCAAAGTGCTCACCACACATCTAGATAAGTTCCTTGGGGGGTCTAGTTTCCAAAATGGAGTCACTTGTGGGGGGTTTCTACTGTTTAGGCACATCAGGGGCTCTCCAAACGTGACATGACACCCGCAGACCATTCCATCAAAGTCTGCATTTGAAAAAGGCGCTCCTTCCCTTCCGAGCTCTGCCATGCGTCAAAATAGTGGTTTACCCCCACATATGGGGTATCAGCGTACTCAGGACAAATTTCACAATAACTTTTGTGGTCCTGTTACCCTTTGGAAAATTAAAATTTGGGGTGGAAAGATCATTTTTGTGGAAAAGATATGATTTTTTAATTTTACAGCTCTACGTTATAACCTTCTGTGAAGCCCTTGGGGGTTCAAAGCTCTCACAACACATTTAGATAAGTTCCTTGGGGGGTCTAGTTTCCAAAATGGGGTCACTTGTGGGGGGTTTCCACTGTTTAGGCACACAGGGACTCTCCAAATGCGACATGGAGTTCAATCTCAATTCCAGCCAAAAAAGTCAAATGGCGCTGCTTCCCTTCCGAGCTCTGCCATGCGCCCAAATAGTGGTTTACCCCCACATATGGGGTATCAGCGTACTCAGGACTAATTGCACAATAACTTTTGGAGTCCTTTTATCCTTTGGAAAATAAAAATTGGGATGAAAAGATCATTTTTGTGGAAAAAATATGATTTTTTAATTTTACAGCTCTACGTTATAACCTTCTGTGAAGCCTTGGGGGTTCAAAGCTCTCACAACACATTTAGATAAGTTCCTTGGGGGGTCTAGTTTCCAAAATGGGGTCACTTGTGGGGGGTTTCCACTGTTTAGGCACACAGGGACTCTCCAAATGCGACATGGCTTCCAATCTCAATTCCAGCCAAAAAAGTCAAATGGCGCTGCTTCCCTTCCGAGCTCTGCCATGCGCCCAAATAGTGGTTTACACCCATATATGGGGTATCAGCGTACTCAGGACTAATTGCACAATAACTTTTGGGGTCCTTTTATCCTTTGGAAAATAAAAATTGGGATGAAAAGATCATTTTTGTGGAAAAAATATAATTTTTTAATTTTACGGCTCTACGTTATAACCTTCTGTGAAGCCCTTGGGGGTTCAAAGCTCTCACAACACATTTAGATAAGTTCCTTGGGGGGTCTAGTTTCCAAAATAGGGTCACTTGTGGGGGGTTTCCACTGTTTAGGCACATCAGGGATTCTCCAAATGCGACATGGCGTCCAATCTCAATTCCAGCCAAAAAAGTCAAATGGCGCTGCTTCCCTTCCGAGCTCTGCCATGCGCCCAAATAGTGGTTTACCCCCACACATGGGGTATCGGTGTACTCAGGAGAAATTGTACAACAAATATTGTGGTTCATTTTCTACTGATACCCTTGACAAAATTTAAAAAAATTGTGTCGAAAGAAAAATTTTGGGAAAAAAAGTTAAATGTTCATTTTTTCGTTCCACATTGCTTCAATTCTTGTGAAGTACCTAAAGGGTTAATAAACTTCTTGAATGTGGTTTTGAACATCTTGAGGGGTGCAGTTTTTAGAATGGTGTCACTTTTGGGTATTTTCTGTCATATTGACCCCTCAAATTCACTTCAAATGTGAGGTCCCTAAAAAAAATGGTTTTGTAAATTTTGTTGGAAAAATGAGAAATTGCTGGTCAACTTTTAACACTTATAACTTCCTAACAAAAAAAAATGTTGGTTCCAAATTTGTGCTGATGTAAAGTAGACATGTGGGAAATGTTATTTATTAACTATTTTTTGTGACATATCTCTCTGATTTAATGGCATAAAATTAAAAGTTTGAAAATTGCAAAATTTTCAAAATTTTTGCCATATTTCCATTTTTTTCATAAATAAACGCAAGTTATATTGAAGAAATTTTACCACTATCATGAAGTACAATATGTCACGAGAAAACAAACTCAGAATCGCCAAGATCCGTTGAAGCGTTCCAGAGTTATAAGCACATAAAGTGACAGTGGTCAGAATTGTAAAAATTGGCCTGGTCTTTAACCTACAAAATGGCTTGGTCGTTAAGGGGTTAATAATAGTTTTATTTCTATAGCGCCAACATATTCCGCATCCCTTTACATTACAGAGGGGACTTGTACAGACAATAGACATTACAGCATAACAATAAACACATAGATCAAAACAGATACCAAGAAGAATGAGGGCCCTGCTCGCAAGCTTACAATCTATGAGGAAAAGGGGAGACACGAAAGGTGCATGGTAACAATTGCTTCCATTGTTCAGACCAGCCATAGTGTAAGAATCGGTGGTCCTGTAATGCTGCATGAACCAGTTAACAGTCTAAATATGTAACATTTCTGTCCAGGCCAATTTCATGAGTTTATTTTTTTTTAAATTCTGTAGAAACATGGTTGAAAAGCAATGTCTGACTTTCATTTGTTCATTTTCATAGATTTTTGATTTATTATTACTTTTGTCAGATTCAAGTTATTTCTGTCACCATTGTGGGTTTTTCTGTCATTAAACAAGGGGTGCTAACAATTTTTACACGTGTGTAAGTCTACACTTATCTTCCGTAAGAGAATAACCAGAGCACTTACGACTCCCATCAATGAAGGCAGATGTAGTGGGCAGCCATACTTCCTGCATTCTCGGAGATACAACTGCAGTTGGAAGAAGATTGATTCTGGCAGCTTCAGAAAGTAGGGAAAATATTTTGTTTAAATTAGTGATGTTTCATTAGCTATTTCTGCTTTATATTTTAAATACAATTACACTGAATGTGTGAATACGGATGTATTATTCAGAATATGGTACAAGGAATAATTTGGCTCTGGCAAGATTTACCACTTATTTATGTTCATGTTTTATCACATTTACTGCAGGCATGGGATGATACACATGTATATGACACTGGCATTTATGCATACAGTGGAGAGCATCTCTGAATAATATGCTTTACTATTTACAATGACATTTTTTGATTAAAGGGACCAATAGTTCTGTAGATTCATCCAGGCAAAGACCTTAACATATGAATTTTGGGAAACAGAAACATTGGGGCAATTTATCAAGCCAGAATTCTGGCACAATTTTGCCCAAAAGACTGTCTTTCATGACTTACACCATATTCATTACATGTTTCATATACTTTCTACACCTCGTATGACAAGGTGACGTGGTTTGCTGAAAAGAGATGTACCTTAGTTGGAAAGGGTGTGTGCTAACTGCCAACCCCATGCACCGAAAAATGTCCCAAAATTTGGGCTCAAATTTCTGGCACAATATAGCCAACTAAAAGGTGCAGTATGAGAAAATGTGAGCAAATATCAGCCCATATAAGGTCTCCTTGTATATGTGGACTTATGCATCTGGTGGCTTCTATTAAGAATTCTTAGAGGTTTGAAATCTGTTGCCTGATTGATATGTATTTTTAACCTTGTCCCCCTACTTTTTTTTCACCATGATGTCCCTTCATGATGAATTTTAATTATTTTTCATACTCAAGATGTTCTTTTTTAATTCTTTCTGAGTATACTAGATAACAACAATTAACGGAGTTGTCAAGTCTTAAAGTACAAGTCTGCAGTCACTATATGTGACTGCAGATTGGTGAATCCTCACATCACGCAATGCACGCTGTGAGGATTCTCGTGGTGGCACCTGGAGCAGTGGTCGTGTGACTACAAGTATGTGATTTGCATACATACGGTCACCTCCTAATTAGATGGGCACGGCCTCGCTAAATGCAAGTGTACTGAGAAAGGTTGGATACAGTCCAGTCAGAATGTGGCCAGAAGTATGTAAATTGCACACTTGCAGTTACATGACTGCACACACTCCTGGGGTCGGCACTGGAGAATCTTTACAATGTTCAATCTGAGGATTCACAAGTCTGCAATCACATAGAGTAATTACAGACTTGTAGGTTAAGACCAGATAACCCCTTTAATGAAAAATATGCTAGTTTAAAAAATGCAGCAAAGTAATCAGACAGCATGGAACCCGATGCTAAATATGGTACATTTTTAGATTGTTCATTCTAAGTTTACATTGTCCAAGAATTCCACAATCTGTATCTACAGGTGCAGCTCACAAAATTAGAATATCATCAAAAAGTTAATTTATTTCAGTTCTTCAATACAAAAAGTGAAACTCATATATTATATAGCGTCATTACAGAGTGATCTATTTCAAGTGTTTATTTCTGTTAATGCTGATGATTATGGCTTACAGCCAATGAAAACCCAAAAGTCATTATCTCAGTAAATTAGAATACTTTATAACACCAGCTTGAAAAACTGATTTTAAAATCCAAAATGTTGGCCTACTGAAATGTATATTCAGTAAATGCACTCAATACTTGGTCTGGGCTCCTTTTGCATCAATTTCTGCATCAATGTGGCGTGGCATGGAGGTGATCAGCCTGTGGCACTCCTGAGGTGTTATGGAAGCCCAGGTTGCTTTGATAGCAGCCTTCATCTTGTCTGCATTGTTGGGTCTGTTGTCTCTCATTTTCCTCTTGACAATACCCCATAGATTCTCTATGGGGTTAAGATCAGGCGAGTTTTCTGGCCAATCAAGCACAGTGATACTGTTGTTTTTATAGCAGGTATTGGTACTTTTGGCAGTGTGGACAGGTGCCAAGTCCTGCTGGAAAATTAAATTTGCATCTCCAAAAAGCTTGTCGGCAGAGGGAAGCATGAAGTGCTCTAAAATTTCCTGGTAGACGGCTGTGCTGACTTTGGTCTTGATAAACTCAATGGATCTACACCAGCAGATGACATGGCTCCTCAAACCTTCACTGATTGTGGAAACTTCACACTAGACCTCAAGTAGCTTGTATTGTGTGCCTCTCCACTCTTCCTCCAGACTCTGGGACCTTGATTTCTTAATTAAATGCAAAATTTACTTTCATCTGAAAACAACACCTTGGATCACTGAGCAACAGTCCGGTTCTTTTTCTCCTTGGCCCAGGTAAGATGCTTCTGGTGTTGTCTATTGGTCATGAGTGGCTCGACACAAGGAACGCGACACTTGAAGCCCATGTCCTGGATAAGTCTGTGTGTGGTGGCTCTTGAAGCAATGACTCCAGCAGCAGTCCACTCCTTGTGAATCTCACCTAAAATTTTTGAATGGTCTTTTCTTACCAATCCTTTCAATGGTGCGGTTATCCCAGTTCCTTGTGCACCTTTTCTACCTCACTTTTTCCTTCCACTCAACTTTTCATTAATATGTTGGATACAGCACTCTGTGAACAGCCAGCTTCTTTAGCAATGACCTTTTGTGGCTTACTCTCCTTGTGGAGTGTGTCAGTGACTGCCTTCTGGACATCTGTCAAATCAGCAGTCTTCGCCATGATTGTGGAGCCTACTGAAACAAAGGGACCTTTTTAAACGTTTAGGAAGCCTTTGCAGTAGTTTTTTGTTAATTATTCTAATTTACTGAGATAATGACTTTGGGGTTTTCATTGGCTGTCAGCCATAATCATCAACATTAACAGAAATAAACACTAGAAATAGATCACTCTGTTTGTAATGACTCTATATAATATATGAGTTTCACTTTTTGTATTGAAGAACTGAATTAAATTAACTTTTTGATGATATTTTAATTTTGTGAGAAGCACCAGTATCTATCTGTATGTACCAATCTGTACTATGTGTCTGTAGACTATAACAATAGTAATACAGGTTTGCATATGAGGTGATACAAAACTCAAGAAAATCTCTATTACACCAAGCTTTTTTTTGTAACCTTATTTTTTGCTGCTATTATGTGAATCGGTTCATTACTATGTGTACACAAATCATTGAATACAAATATTATTTACAAGAAATATCCGTTGTACAGTTATTCCTTCTTGTGCAGACTGCATACTGCACATACTGTGCAACGTGGCAGATGAGGTAACTGCAGAAGGACAATAGTGAGCACATGATACATTTTGTAGAGGACTGGTTTTGTACATGGAGAACTGAGAAGATGATTGCATTACTGGAGTGATAATGCAAAATTATGAATAAAAAGAAAGTTATTATTACCTGGCTTGACAGTAATGTTAAACAAATCCTTCTCCAGCCATATTTTCTCTTGAAACAGAGACTTTCAGTTTATACTTGCCTTCTGTAAGCTAACACAGAAAAAAATGAAAAAAGCTTTGAAGACATGACTGAGATTTACTAAGGCTATATTTATACTTTGTTGGCCTTTCTTACACCAGAAATCAAAATCTATGTCCCCATTCATTAGGAGCAATGACAGCACCTGATTCATGAAGAGGCGCATGACTTAGAAATGGCCTACACCTCTGTGCGCCTCACCACAAATCTTGATCACTGTGGATTTTCCTGATTGTCATCATTCCACCTCTCAGTGTGTCTGGGATGCAGTTACTAATGGCTCAGCCATCGAATCTGGTAAAAGTGTGTGCTGAAGGTGTCAGTATTTTGATTGACAGCTCAGTGTCCAGTCTGGTGCAGGGGCTGTCCAATCTGAGACTTTGAGGTGCTGGCTGTCTCCAGGTTTTCAATGTCCCAGGTGATTGCTCTACTACTTAGCTGGGCTGTTAGTCTCAGATCACTGCCAGAACTACATTAAGCCCGCGTCTCACATAGCGATACACCAGTGATCCCGACAACGATCAGGATCGCTGGTGTGTCGCTACATGATCGCTGCTGAGCTGCCAAACGGGCAGCTCAGGCAGCGATCAGCACAGCGACACTGCGGGTAACGTCGCTTAGTTACCCGCAGTGTACGTTGGATACCAGCGCCCTGATGCAGCGAGCTGGTTACCAAGGTACATGTCGGGTTTCCAGACGCTGCGCGGTGCCTGGAAACCCGCTGTGTACCTTGGTTACCAGCTCCCTGCATCAGGGTGCTGGTATCCAAGGTACACAGCGGGTTTCCAGGCACAGCCCCACGCCTGGAAACCCCCTGTGTACCTTGGTTACCAGCGATGAAAAAAATGTCCAGGACATTCAGCGACAATCAGCGATACCCAGCAGGGGGGCTGATCGTCACTGAATGTCACACACAGCGATATCGCTGGGTAGATCACTGATGCGTCACAAAACTAGTCACTCAGCAGCGATCTCGCTAGCGAGATCGTTGTGTGAGACAGGGGCTTTAGGCTCTGTGTGGTTTATCTCTCTATGGCTTGTAACCTGCTTGTTGATTCTTTTGTTGCCTGACCTTGGACCTCGCTCTGACTATCCATCTGTTTAACCACTTTGTTCTGATCCGCTGTCTTTATGGTATTTTGACTTTGTACTATTACCTGACTACGTCTTTGTCTCGTCCCTCTGTTTATGACGTATCCTTCTAGCTTTTGATCTAGGACTCTTTAACTATCTCAACTCACAGCTTGTCTGTGAGAAATTACTCAGCGTCACATTATGTCTAGCCCATACGTTTTTCTTTTCACCAGAATGGATCCTGTTCGAGCGCTTAGTGACCAGGTGACGAATTTGACGCAGATGACTCAGTATCTGGCTATGGAATGCCAGAGTCTAGAGACATCCCAATATCAGTTGCAGTATCAAACAATTAAGTTTATGAATACTTCCTGTAGCCCTCCACTGTAGGCAGTGGCTGTGACATCAGTATACTCTGATGTACAGTTGGTCTCTCCCAAAACAGTCATGGCCCTCCCTAATAACATTTTGGGAGAGAAAGAACAGTTTAATGTGTTTAGGAAGAGCTGTTTTACCCTGTGTCACGGTCGAATCAGTTCCAGTGAGTGGGACTAATCATGTCCATACTGCAAGGTGGTCCTGTTTTTAAGATTGGGGATAAGGTTTGGTTGTCATCTAGGAATATTAAAATCACATTGCCATCGGCAAAGTTGGTTCCAAAGTTTATTGGTCCACATGAGATCCTGGAATTGGTCAATCCGGTGGCACTCAGATTAAAACTTCTTCCATCCCTTCTCATTCCTAACGTGTTCCATAAATCCATTTTAAAGGAGTTTGTCCCTTCGGCAGTGTCTCCCTTATCCCCGCCTCCTCTGGTTTCTGTAAATGGTGGCTTGGAGCATGAGGTTCAGAAGGTTGTGGATTCTCTCAGGGTCCAAAATACTCTTGAATACCTCATCCATTGGAGGGGATACGGACCAGAGGAGAGATCCTGGGTCCCAGCTTGAGATATGAAGGCAGAGAGGTTAGTCATTGTCTTCCATCTAAAAATTTTGCTGGGAAACCTAGATTCCGGTGGCCCACTTTAGAAGAGGGGGTACTGTAATAATTCCACCCCTTAGTGTGTCTGGGATGCAGTTACTGACAGCTCAGCCATCCAATCTGGTACAGAGGTGTGCTGAAGCTGTCAGTACTATGATTGACAGCTCAGTGTCCAGTCTGGTGCAGGGAAGTGCTGACCTGTTGGTCTTTTCATTGACACTTCAGCCATCCAATCTGAAACTGGGAGGTGCTGGCTGTCTCCGATATTCATTGTTCTTGTGATTGCTCTACTACTTAGCTGGGTTGTCAGTCTCAGATCTCTGCCAGATGTACATTCAACTCTGTGTGGTTTGTCTCTATGTGCCTTGTGTTCTGCTTGTTGATCTTTCGTTGTCTGACCTTAGTCTGACCATCCTTCTGTTTAACCCTTTTGTTCTGATCCACTATCTTCGTGGTATTTTGACCAAAAACCGTTACCTGACTACGCCTTTGTCTCTTCCCTCTGTTTATGACGTACCCTTCTGGCGTTTGACCTCGGACTCCTTGACTATCCCAACTCATGGCTTGTCCATGAGAAGTGATTCAGTGTCACACTGATGAAAAAGTTGCATACTTCAAAATGCATTGACTATTAAACAGCATATCTTTGGAATCCGGTCTTCTCTTCATTACTGATGGCAGCGCACGTTAACCCATTCTTTTCCAGTTTTTCTCCTGATTTCTCCTTGTGGGTCTGCAGCAGCCTAAGCCTCATCAGTGGTTGTGTGCACACAACTCTACCTTGTGAGCACATTTGTGCAGTGTTATCCTCTTTTTTTACCCAGATAAGATCCTATTGCACTTTCTGCTTTTTCCAGTTTGTTTTGTGATTTCACCACAAATCTTACTGGAGTCAGGAACTGAATTAAGATTTGTTGTGTACCGCATTTCATAGCTTGTGACCATCACAACTACACTCTGTCCCATCCCAGTATCACCCCAGCTCCACACATTTCGGCAAAGCTGGACGAATCAGGCGTAAAAGCGCCAAAAGTTGCAAGTTTTTGGTGCTTTTCAAAAGTTTTATGCCATATTTCTGACAGAAAATCATTTTGATGAATCAGGCCATATTTAATCTGCAGGAAAAATAGAGACCGGGTGCCTCCCTGTTAACCTCCTTAACTTTTCTCACCCTTTTTGAAACGTGACTAAAGGCAAGAAAAGTCTCAAAGTTTTGCGCAGCCATAGTGTGTGCCATATTTTATGTAATTTTAAAGGGAATTTGTCATCTGAT
Organism: Oophaga sylvatica; assembly: GCA_033576555.1. NCBI lineage: Eukaryota > Metazoa > Chordata > Amphibia > Anura > Dendrobatidae > Oophaga > Oophaga sylvatica. Next base: position 277,465,202 of record JARQOD010000006.1, on the reverse strand, counting down.
TCATTTTGCCCAAACCACAGGCAGCTTGAATCGGAGTCTGGCTGCACAATTTCAGCCAGATATATTACTGTTTAAAATGATGCATCATTTCAGAGCAAATATCCTTTAAAGATCAGGTAAGGGACCAAAGCCAGAGATGAGACTAGTCCAACATGGCCCTCAGACTGATTTTTCCCACAGTGGGTGATGACAGATATCGCCCGTGTATGCCCAAAGGAGAAACCCATCAATCATCTGGTGCAGGACAGGGAGAAGCATGCCAGGACAGGCACTGACTCATGCTGCCTACGGTTTGGGCAGCATGAATAGAGTGAATAGAGTGACAAGTTTCCTTTAATGTCACAAAACTGTTGCAGATCTTTAATTCCCCTATGGGGATTTATGGATTTCCATTAGTGTGGAATTCTACAAAGAAAATGGAAGCTCACTTACTTTTGACAGGGTAGGTGACCTTGTATTTGTCATTTTCAGCTCACCCTGAAATTCTGTGGGTTGTGATATCAGTTCCCACTTATAGGTATATGGCAGATCTGTAAATGATATACAGAACATGATTGAAAGTGGCAATGCTGGCATTAGGAAGATTACAACATTCAGATGTTTTTTTTAATTATGTCTGTTATTAAGTTATAATATGACCAATGTAAGATTTATTCTCTGCTGTCTCTAGGTATACACATCTCACCACAATAGTAAATACAATAAATACATACTGCAATAAAACTGGAAAGTATAATATGTGTGCAATATACAGTATACTCTTACATTTCTGCCAAGAACACACAGACTGACCCAGGTCACACTCATCCTGAAGATTCCCTTTCCAATTGTTCTGGTCATATGCCATTGACTCTTCAGTCATCCAAACTGAAACTGGGAGGTGCTGGCTGTCTCCGATATTCATTGTTCTTGTGATTGCTCTACTACTTAGCTGGGCTGTCAGTCTCACATCTCTGCCAGATAAATATTCAGCTCTGTGTGGTTTGTCTCTTTGTGCCTTGTTTCCTGCTTGTTTAGTCTTTTGTTGCCTGACCTTAAGGGTATGCCACACTAAACAATATCGCTAACGGGATCGCTAAAAAACGTCACTATTTAGCGATCCCGTTAGCGATGTTGTTCAGTGCGGCAGCTTCCAGCGACGAGCTTCCTGCTGTGATCTCGCTCGTCGCTGGAATCGTTCCGGACCCTATTTTCTCGTCGGCGCTCCCGCTGGGTAAGTATCTTATCGCTGTGTGGCACCTTTTCTTAGCGATTTAGCGGTACTTTTGTACCGCTAAAGTCGTTAAGAAGATCGCTAACGGCGATAGCGTCGTTAACTATATCGCTAAATGCGGCAGCATTTAGCGATATAGAAACAATCCCGCTAGCGATCTCATTAGTATGCAACGCTAACGAGATCGCTAGCGGGATAGCTTAGTGTGGCAGTACCTTTAGACCTCATTCTCACCATCCGTCTGTTTAATCTTTTTGTTCTGATCCACTATCTACCTGGTATTCTGACCCCAAACCGTTGCCTGACTAAGCCTTTGTCTCTTCCCTCTGTTTATGACGTACCCTCCTGGGGTACGCTGTTCTCCTGAACCTGGTGTTCTATTTCTTTTGTTACTGTGCTTTTCTGTTCCTGAGATATGACTCCATCTCCCTTTATGTAAATCTAGTTTTCTTAGCCTAGTGGGAATGGACTTCACCACTTCTTTAGGTTCATTTTGTGATTAGTTTTGATGCAGCATCTTAAGTGGATGAGATTTAGAGAAATCTCATGTCCACTTAGCTTTTTTTCTATGCTGCGTAAATTGACCTGCGGTGCATTTTTTAAATCCACAACACGTCAATTTCTCTTGAGGGTATGCTGAGTTTTATGAGTGGATTTTCCTTTTACATGCTAAAAATCCACAAGTAAAAAACATATATTAATTTTTAGTGTGTTTCCGCTGCGGGAAACTGTTTTCGATGGTAAATTAGATGGTGTCATTCAAAACTGCAAATCGTCTCACAAAAAGAAAGCCATTGTACGGCTATTTTAATGTAAAAATTCAAACGTTTTGACTCTTGGAATAAGGGTAGTAAAAAATGAAAACACAAAAACGGAAAATCGCCCAGTAAGGAAGGGTTAAATGGAACAGAAGTGAGCTATGTTTATTGATAGTGATCTAACATACAGTGCTCTATTACCTTTATCATTACCTTCACAACTATTTATATTGTACTATGATGATAATTATAACATGAAAACTTGTGCATAAAGAAGCTCTCCTCCCATCAAAGGTTTTATCCTCTTAACCCCTTTACGACATTGGGCATACATTTACGCTGATGACGGACTCCCTCCCTTTGATGTGGGCTCCGGCACTAAGCCCACATCTTTCCTGGCACATGTCAGCTGTTTTGAAACACTGACAGGTGCCCGGAATAGCGCAGGTGGAATCGCGATCCACCCGCAGCTATTAACCTGTTAAATGCCGCTGTCAAACTCTGATAGCGGCATTTAATGCGCGCTTCCGGCCATCGGTGACACCTGCCACGTGATCGTGGGTAACTGATGGGTTGGCATGACAACCAGAAGTCTCCTGGAGACCTCTATAGTTGTCACTGCCGGATTGCTATGAGCGCTGCCCGGTGGTCGGCGCTCACAGCAAGTGTAATTCTGCTACATACAGGTGACCTGATCATCTGTATGTAGCAGAGCCAATCAGGTTATTGCAGCTTCTAGTCTCGCATGGAGACTATTGCAGCATGACAAAAGTAAAAAAAATGTTTTTAAAAATATTAAAAAAAAAAAAAAAAAAATATAAAAGTTCAAATCACCCCCCTTTCGCCCCAGTCAAAATAAAACAATTAAAAAAATCACACATACACATATTAGGTATCGCTGCGTTCAGAATCGCCCAATCTGTCAGTAATCAAAAGGATTAACCTGATCGCTAAATGGCGTAGTGAGAAAAAAAGTCAAAAGATCGTGCCTGCATGAAAATGGTATCATTAAAAACATCTGCTGAGCACGCAAAAACTAAGCCCTCACCCAACCCAAGATCACGAAAAATGGAGACGCTATGGGTATCAGAAAATGACACAAGTTTTTGAATTTTTTTTCACCACTTAGATAAAAAATAACCTAGACATGTTTGGTGTCTATTCACTCGTAATGACCTGGAGAATCATAATGGCAGGTCAGTTTTAGCATTCAGTGAACATGGTGAAAATAAAACCCAAAAAACAAGTGTGGGATTGCACTTTTTTTTGCAATTTCACTGCACTTGGAATTTTTTTTCCCGTTTTCGAGTACATGACATGGTAAAACCAATGTTGTCGTTCAAAAGTACAACTTGTCCCGCAAAAAACAAGCACTCACACAGCCATTTTGACCAAACAATAAAAAAGTTATGGCTCTGGGAAGTAGGGGAGCAAAAAATGAAAGTGACACACTGCTGGAATCAGGGTCTCTGCCCCTAAATCATGTTGATCTCAGATGGAGTAGTAAAAACTGGGTGACAGATTCCCTTTATAACATATACATAATATGAATTCTCCTGCTGTCAGGCCGCACAAAGCAGAAATATGTATAATACATTGGTGTGCACTGTTTTCTCGTTGCATGTGTCCATATTGTGTGGAGTATGGTAATAAATTACATATGTCACCTGATGGGGCCTCTGGGCTCACAAAGACATTAAGCTGAACTTCATGAGTCGGCAAAGTCACCTCAATGTTGCCTGCAGTAGTCACTGTGAGCTCAGTTACTGCAAGAAAAATACCAAATATAATAAATTACAACCATTATTTAAAAGTACAAAATTCAACAAACGTTTTTGAAAAGTCCTCATGCACATGGCTGTATAGTGACTCTTCTAAAAAGTCGCAATAGGGCTCCTATTCTAGTCCAAGGGGCCTTTACTGTATCTGAATACGCCTCAACATAAAGTCGAACAATAAGATGCAAAGCACAATATATACAGCACCCAACATAGCAGAATATGGAGGTGTGCAGAGCTCTGCCTGACTGTAGGAAGGAGCTGTCCATGTTCCACCATATTGTCTCTCTGCATAGCGCATCAGGCCTAAAGGTCTCCATACACATTAGACTAACGTCATCCAAATCCGCCAATATCGGCCAGATCAGCTGACAGTCTTTTGTGTATGGATGCCTTGCATCTCTCCCTCAACACCTGTGTTCAGGGGAGAGAAGGATTCAGTATGTCCGATTTGGACAGCTGACCCTTTTGTTCTTAGTGAGATAAGCGACTGCCAGCATCTCTCTCAGAGAACACAGGAGAGGTTGGCTGAGGAGTCAGGAGAGATAGCTGTCAGCCGAATTATCAACCTAACCATTGTTCATACAACAGCAATTTGTTTTGCATAGGGGGGCTTTAAGCTACAGTACAGACCAAAAGTTTGGACACACCTTCTCATTCAAAGATTTTTCTGTATTTTCATGACTATGAGAATTGTAGAATCACACTGAAGGCATTAAAACTATGAATTAACACATGTTGAATTATACATTACACTTTACAAAAAAGTGTGAAACAACTGAAAATATGTCTTTTATTCTAGGTTCTTCAAAGTAGCCACCTTTTGCTTTGATTACTGCTTTGCACGCAGAAAAGGTGAACGGCTGGACTCTACATGCCTAGTTCCCACCGTGAAGCATGGAGGAGGAGGTGTGATGGTGTGGGGGTGCTTTGCTGGTGACACTGTTGGGGATTATTCAAAATTGAAGCGGTGAGCGGTCCAGCTCACCCCAAACCATCTCGATTGGGTTCAGGTCTGGTGACTGTGGAGGCCAGGTCATCTGGCGTAGCACCACAACACTCTCCTTCTTGGTGAAATAGCCCTTACACAGCCTGGAGGTGTGTTTGGGGTCATTGTCCTGTTGAAAAATAAATGATGGTCCAACTAAACGCAAATCGGATGGAAAGCATGCTGCTGCAAGATGCTGTGGTAGCCATGCTGGTTCACTATGCCTTCAATTTTGAATAAATCCTCAACAGTGTCACCAGCAAAGCACCCCCACACCATCACACTACCTCCTCCATGCTTCACGTGGGAACTAGGCATGTAGCGTCCATCCGTTCACCTTTTCTGCGTGCAAAGCAGTAATCAAAGCAAAAAGTGGCTACTTTGAAGAACCTAGAATATAAGACATATTTTCAGTTGTTTCACACTTTTTTGTAAAGTGTAATATATAATTCCACATGTGTTAATTCATAGTTTTGATGCCTTCAGTGTGATTCTACAATTTTCACAGTAATGAAAATGCAGAAAAATCTTGGAATGAGAAGGTGTGTCCAAACTTTTGGTCTGTACTGTATGTTCACACGCAACATTTTTATCTGCAACTAAAACCTGCTTTCTTGGCAGTAAAACCGTTGCATCCAAAATGCAGATTTTGCTGTGTTTTTTCTTTTTACTCATTTTTTCAGCAGTGTTTTTTTTGTGAAGAAGATTGATTGTTCTCAACGGATGCAACAAAATAGTAATCTTGCAGTTATGATACCGTTTAACCCCTTCACCCTCGGGGATTTTCCGTTCTTTCTTCCCAGAGCCATAACTTTTGCATTTCCCAAACGATATGGCCGTATGAGGGCTTGGTTTCTTGCAGGACGAGTTGTAGTTTTGATTGACACTTCTGATTTTAAAAAATTCCAGTACGGTGAGATTGCAAAATAAGTGCAATTACACAATTGTTTTGTTTTTTTTATTTGTCATGGTCACTATATGATAAAACTGACGCGCCATTATGATTCTCCAGGTCAGTACGACTGCACAGCTACCAAACATGTACAGCTTTTTTTTAAGTGGTGAAAACAAATTCCAACATTTGCATGAAAAAATCTTTTGCCTTTATTACCATTTTCTGAAACCCATAGCATCTCACTTTTTTGGGAGCTGAGTCTGGGTGAGGGCTTATTTTTTGCAGCTTGAGCTGATGTTTTTATTGATACCATTTTGGGGTAGATATAATGTTTTATTGCAGTGTTGATGTGACCAAAAAACGTAATTCTGGAATTTACATTTTTTTCCCATTACGCCATTTACTGATTGGATTAATTTATTTTACATTTTGATAGATTGGGCATTTCTGAACGCGCCGATACCAAATATGTGTATTTTATATTTATTTTAAATTGTTTTATTTTTAGTGGAGCAAAAGGGGGGTGATTTGAACTTTTGTGGGTTTTTTTATTTTTTTTTAAACTTTTTTATTTACTTTTTACTTTGTTCAATAGTCCCCTAAGGAGGCTTGAAGCTGCGATCATCCCATCGCTCGTGCTACACATAGCAGCGCATCAGCACTATAATTAGCAGAAATCACTTTCTCCTATGAAGTTCATAGGAGTATCGTCATGACAGGCATGGGGGTCTTCTGCAGATCCCTGGCTATCATGACAACCCATCGGTGCCCAACGATATTGTAACAGGGGCGCCGATTGGGGGGGACTTGTGACGCGTTTCCAGCCGGCGCGAGTTAAATGTCACTGTCAGTGATTGACAGCAGAATTTTACTAATTAACAACTGTTAGAGGCAGTTGATGGCTGATTAAATTCGCCATCAAGTGCAGGAAAAGATGAGGGTTCAGCGCTGGGAGGGAAATGGCCGGCTATGACAAACATATATCATCGGTCGTGAAGGGGTTAATGACTACTAAAAATGAAATAAGTGATGTTACAAAGAAAGCTTTACAGACTACTGAGGTCTCTTCATCAGGCATGGTTATACCGTGCCTGATGAAGACACCTAAGAAGTGTGGAAGGCTAGCTTTGTAACATCACTTATTTTATTTTTGTCAGCCATGAAAAGGCATCATAAGTACAAGATTATCATTATTTTGTGTCTCCCAGTGAGAACAATCAGACTTTTTTCAACTGGCTAAGACGGTACCAAAACCTTTTTTCTCTGTTGGTGAAGGATACATATATAATTTGCCTACCGTACAAATTCCCAAATTCAGCCAGGAAAAATAAAACAATCGTGTGCGTGAGATTTCTGAAATCTCATAGCTGATGGTGTAAAAATCAGCTTTTTAGTTGGGTAAAAACACTGGAAAATATGCAACATGTGAACACAGCCTTGAAACGTTTGTATTCTGATAAATCTATTGAAACTGATTTCTGATTTCATTCTTGAGCAGCCTGTTGAGAGAGGGCTTCACAAGAAGATCATCTGATCATTTTAATATCTTGATCGTTTTATTTGGATCTGGATCTACGTTACAAAGAAACTTTGATTTACCTGGATTGGTTGACAAGGAGGTTGGCACCACATGACTTATGATGGAAGGACCGGTTGGTACAGTGCTATTCATGTGCTCCGTGTTCTCCTGAGGATCTAGAACTGTCTGCAGAGTTGGTAGCTTTTCAACTTTTTCAAGAACATCAGATGAGATGAGTTTCTCCAAAGTGGAATTAGGTAGAAGTGTTGGAAGCTGCATACATGATAACAAAAAGTCTTAGTAAACAAATTGATTTTGCTTTATATTATCATAGTACTGATATTATATATAATTTTTATAGTATATACTGTACTATAATAGCCCGATTCATCAAATCTTTTATGCCAGAATTCTAAAGTAAAAAGCTTTGAAAAGTCACAAAGTTTTGGCGCAACATGAAGCTGAGCTAAAATTTTGCAATTTATGGTGTTGCCACACCATTATCACCCACCTCAGACAAAGTAGGTAGAGCTTCTACAGGTTGAGGGCACGGTGACAGCCGGTTGTCAAATTCATTATGAGCGTCAGCATTCGCCATGCAACAAATAGGTAGGGACTGGAGTAAGATTTGTGGTGAGGTGCACACAAAGCCATATGCTACTAGTCAGATGCTCCGGATTAGGAAGTGTGCCTCGTGATGAATCGGGAGCTTCACACTCCACCAATGTGGATCTAATTTTTTATTGGATAGCATTCAAACAAATGTTATACTATGGGCCAGTGCTCAGCAGTGTTTTTTTTTCCCATGCCAATGCGACATGAAAAAAAGATCACAGATTGCACACTCATATAAGTCTATGGGTGCGTGGAAAACATTGGGTTGCACTCGGATGAAAAACGAATACATTCCAATTTTCGTGGACTTACACAATGGAGAAGACAGAGAAATTCTGTTCTCTATCTATTCCTCAACTGTGATACGACTCATCCGAGAGAATCGAATCACACTAAATTGGCACATATCACTTGTCTGATCAGAGTTTGAGCCAAGAGTCATTTACATAATCGATCCAATGAGAGAATCAACGTTTGTGTGATCAAGCCCTGACTCTTACCACACAGTCAAAAATGGCAGAAATAAGAGCACAAACCTCTTCTACAAATGTCGCAGTTGTTTCCATTGGTGTTGTCAAAACCATCTCAGTTGTATCTGAACTTGATTTCCCTGGTGGTGCCTCAAATAAATGGTTCACATTCCCTTTAGTCAATGACTCTTCTCGGAGAGGTTCTACTACATCGTCACCACGTCTGCCAATTTCTATAGATGTGATGTTCTTATTGAGTTCAGGCAAAATAAAATTTATATAGTCCAAGTCAGGTCTTATTTTAACCCCTTCTTTAGCATTCAGGTGAAGTAAATCTAATTGGGGGCTACTGTAGTCATCTCCATAATCGGTCAGATCTTCAAGTCTTGGGTTCTTAATTAGCGAAGAAAGATCTTTAAAATTGGTCATATCCTCCTCTTGGTCATCTTGATCTGTCAATGAATACTCTCGATTGGGTGGGATGTTTTCATAGAGTGCAAATGGAATAAATCTTTGCGAAGGCCTCAGGACAAAAGTTAGGAAAGACTGCATACGGTCTTCTTTTTGGGGTTCACAACTCTCTTTATGTTGACAGTTCACAATATAGCACTGCCTGCCCAACATCCAGGAGAGGTCACAACCGGAATGGTTACAACAAGCCATAATGCAGTCAGACATAGTTCTGGCATTCGGCACTCTCTTCAAGTGCGTCTTTTGTAGATTAGGTGATATAGCGGCATTAGTGAGAACATCTCCTTCTCTGCATTGGTCACAAAGATGCCCTGGAAAAAAGATAATTAACACAATTGATATCTCAGACAAGTTATATGTTGACAACCAAAAACAGGCTTTCATTGGAATACTTAATACATTTTCTAACTTTTTCCATGTCAATTTACCTAGATATTTAATATGGATAGGCTGCTTTTTGTCTTTCATTACTAAATTGTCTCTTCTTTCCAGATCTAGTGAGCTAGATTTCTGTATTAAATTTCTTGTAATTAAATTTATCCCTGCCTATTATCTAATTACAGAGATAACAGTAGACAATGAGAATCTGTGGGACTTAATGCCTTCTGATATGGAATGATAAAGGACAATGCAAATCTTCAGTTTACTAAAGCCCCCGTCTCACATAGCGATATCGCTAGCGAGATTGCTGCTGAGTCACTAGTTTTGTGACGCAGCAGCGAGCTCACCAGCGATATCGCTGTGTGTGACATTCAGCGACGATCAGCCCCCCTGCCGGGTATCGCTGATCGTCGCTGAAATGTCTGGACATTTTTTTGATCGCTGGTCTCCCGCTGACAGGCACGCATCGCTGCGTGTGACAGGCGGAGACCAGCGATCCGCTGGTAACCAAGGTACACAGCGGGTTTCCAGGGCAGGGCTGTGCCTAGAAACCCGCTGTGTACCTTGGATACCAGCGCCCTGATGCAGGGAGCTGGTAACCAAGGTACACAGCGGGTTTCCAGGCACCGCGCAGCGCCTGGAAACCCGATGTGTACCTTGGTTACCAGCTCCCTGCATTAGGGCGCTGGTATCCAAGGTACACTGCGGGTAACTAGCGATGTTTACCCGCAGTGTCCTTGTGCTGATCGCTGCCTGAGCTGCCTGTTTGGCAGCTCAGCAGCGATAATATAGTGATACACCAGCGATCCTGATCGTTGTCAGGATCGCTGGTGTATCGCTATGTGAGACCCAGCCTTTAGGCTATGTTCACATGTCCAATAATCTTCAGTTAGAATAGATCCAGCAGCAATCCGCTGACAAAAAAGTTGTGCAGACAAAATTTTGTCCAGCTAAAAAATAAATGATTGCAACTAGATCTGTTTTTTTTTAAACATTGAAGTCAAAGGATAAGAGATCAGTTAAATGTCCGTCTGTTTTCTTCCATTTGAAACTAATCCAGTGAGCAAAAGACGGATCCTTTTCAAATGGAAGGAAAATGGATGGCTATTTAGCGAGTACGTTTTCCACAGGCTTCAATGTTTAAAAACGGATCCAGTTGAAATAAGTCGTTTTTAAACTGACAAAAAAGTTTTGTCTACACAGCGGCTTGCTGCTGGATCTGTTCTAGCTGATGATTACTGGAAGTGTGAACACAGCCTTAATGCACAGCAGACAACTGTTCTATGGGTTGTATCTTGCAGCTCAGCCCTATTAAAGTTAGTGAGGCTATCTTGCAATATCGGAAAGGAAACCACTTCTTTGGTAATCTTATAGATCTCTTTAGGGGTGCAGATGTTCTAAAACTGCTCCTTCAAGGAATGGGACCCCAATGGGACGACTTACAATTTACAAGCATATTTATTCTTTACGAGCCTGGTCAAAGCACAGTTTATACGTGTTGTGGTTGACTTGATCATCTAGTGCACGGGTGGGCAATTACTTTCCATAGGAGCAACATGGGAGACTGTGACTCTTGTGGGGGCCAAACCAATAGACTAAAATTAATTCTGCTTTATATTTATATTAACATGTTAATTATAATTATTATTTTAAATTAATTGTATCATTTAATGTGCTGACACCCACCTATATACACTATGAGTTAACACTCTGTCCTCTATATACAGTATGAGCCCCCACAGCCCCCTTTATACAGTAGGAGTCCACACAAATCCCCTACAAACAGTATGAGCCCAAGACAGCTCCCTACATGCAGTATGAGCCCCCCACATACAGTATAAGCCCAATACAACCCCTATATACAGTTTAAATCCACACACAACCCCCTATATACAGTATGAGTCCACAAACAGCCGCCTATATACAGTACGAGCCCCCACACAGCCCCTTTATACAGTGTGAGTCCACACACAGCCCCTAAAAACAGTATGAGCCCCACACATAGCATGAGCCCCCACATAGCCCCCTATGAGCCCCCACATAGCCCCTATATAAAGTATAAGTGGATGGGCGGCAGAGGGCATGGTGCAGCCCATGGGCCACTCTTTTCAGCCCTTAAGCTGTCTCGGTCTGGTACTGGTATGGCCAGAAGGCCGGATGTGGCCCACGAGCCGCACTTTGCCCAGCTCTGATCTAGTGTATAGAGAACTTTTTCCAAATGTCAGCATCAAATATTAATTCTCATAGAGAGCAGGAGTAAATGTAACGAGTATTATCACAGTAACGATGCTTCAGTATGATAATATAACTTACCAGCTATTGTGCACAGCCAGACAAAAAGAGAATATGCACACAGGGTCAAGATGTTAGGTGCCATTACTGTGTGCTATAGGCAAACACCTTCTTCTGTGAAAAAATCATATTCAAATGTTATGCCTGAAAGAAAGAAAGAAAAGATTGAGCCAACGCCATGATTATTAAATTGCAAAAGTGTTGGCCACGTGATACATGCAGTATAATATGTATCAATATTAGTATATATACCGTAATTATGACCAAAGGAGAAATTGCACAACTAGGATGAAAATATCCTTGTGGTCTTCAAAAAAAATAACATTTTTATTATGCACATTTTGTAAGTGGCACTGCCGCTCAGCCCCATTCACTTCAATACAGCTGACCTCCCATGATACAGCCTATGAACAGGGGTGCACTGTTTTTTTTAAGAAAGCAGATATGTTTTTCTATTCCTGAACAATCCCTTTAAAGCTGACATTTTCTATTTCAATGTCTGCCAGCTGCTCCTTATCAACAAACTAAAAACCAACGAGTCTCGACAAATAACCTATCACCCTTATTCATTACATGTCTTTTAATGTGCAGTGATAATATATTAACAAAGACATTGTCTTGTAGATGAAGGAACTCCAGTTCGATGTTTGTTCTCATGCATATGAAGATAAAATGTGTGTTCCCTGTCTAGAATAATAAGTAATTATTAATTAATCTCAATAATAGTATTTCAGAATATTTCACTTAAAGGTTTTATCCAGAGCTATATTGATTTTTTACAGTGGGCCTAAGAACTAACAGGCAAGTAGTCGCTAATTACCTGCCTGTTTTTTTCGCCACCAATCTCTGCCAGCACAGAGTGGTCACTGATCTCGCCTCCTGGCGAATCTGCGACTTACGCTATTGTCATGTTGACAGAGCAGCGGCTTCTCTTCTTCTCTGCTCTGTTGACAGGGCATTGCTGCCAATATCATGCTGACTGACAGCTGGCTCCCCGCTGCACAACTGCAGGAAGTCATCTGTCAATCTGCATGGCGTCAGCACCCACGCCCCGTCAACAGAGCAAAGTGGAAGTGAAGCCACTGTTCTGTCGATGTGACATCAGTGGAAGCTGCAGAATCACCAGCAATGGTCAGTGACTGCTCTGTGCTGGCAGAGGACTGTGCTGGGCAGAATTGGCAGTGCTGAACAGAAGAAGAAGAGCTGTCGGCAGGAGAGGTCCGTAACCACTCTGTGATGGTGCCAGATTGATAGCAGCTACCTGCCTGTCAGTTTTTTGGCTTATAGTAAAAAAAATATTTATTCCTGGATAAACCCTTTAAAAGCTCAAAAGCCAAAAAAGTATAAAAGTGAATGTCTCCTCAATGTTATGAGCTGCATTAACAAGTGTCTTTATTCAGTGAATGTCAGCATAAAAAAATCACCTATACCTTTCTTCTTCCATCTTCTTCTGTAGATATTTATACAATACTCCGGTTACACCTCTTTTTGGGGGGAAAGCAGGGTAACAACCTGTATGTCGAACATTACATCTTATGTACCATTACCTATACTTTCCCAGAATACTGAACAGAAAATCTGCCAATATAGACAGTAATACTAATTTTCATATACCTTGGCACGAGTATGGAAATGATCCGTTTCTCAGGACTATGGGAAAGCTGTGTGATAACTCATCTGGGATCTGCTATGGGAGCCTGATTGTCTTGTAAGCATCTTTCCCAGAAACAGATACGGCTGAATACAATTTTTACCACTCCACATAAGTAAGCATGAATTGATAATGATGGATTATTATTTCTCTAGGAGGAGATGTCCTTTACATGGACTGATAAGAGAAGTGAGCACCTCATTGTGTAAGGCCCATCCCATATTGAACTTCCAATATACCATATTTACCAATGGGTCCTGTAAAATAAATATTAGTATATTAGGCTAGTTCAGAAGGATATGCCTTATTGTCCTCTTCATTCCTAAAACATGTAGTCACGTCCCCACCTATGGTGAATGTGGTGAATGAAGCCATATCTTTAGTATATCCCGTTTTCCCTGTATCGAGGCACAGAATAATATCACAAGGTGTACAGCTGAATAAAAGGGCCCATATTATATTAAAATATAACGACGGGTCTACTCCTTTATTAGAAAGGCTTGACTCATTGGGATGGGGTGATCGGTGTCTTTACAGCTGACAATAATGGATAAAACAGACGGATCATACACCATTATGAGGCGTCGCTGCTGGTGCAATGTTTTGCAATGGTTTCCAAAGGTAAAACTACTCCCATGTGGTAGATGACAGCGCTTACAGCATGAGCTTGCAGTTTCTGGCCCATAGCTAGGAGGATGAGAGCAGGCAGTGGTATATGATTAGCTAGACAGACTAGTATTTGCAGCCCTAGATGCACAGTCCTTTGTCTCCTACCTGACAATGGTGCTGAGATGCTGGCTGATGCTTGTGTGATGCCCAGGGTTCAGGCTGTTGCTTGTCAGAGGCTGGGCTCTTATCTTGTGCTGCCTGATGCCTTCCTCTCTATCCCTTGTCTCTTGTTCACAGATGGGCTGGAGGTAAGGGGAGTGGTGGTGGTGGTGGAGCTGCTGGTGCAGGGGGTGGAGGTGGGGCTGCTACAAGCAATGCTCTGTGGATCAGACAAGCAGAGCTGATGCTTGTGCTATAATCATAAAGAACAGGAAGGAATGATCACCCATCTGCAATCACTTCCAAGTCCCTTTATTAGCACACATTTCAATATATAGAGAATTCTAGAAATCAATGGCTATGTCAGTGGGATCCTGTGGTTAGATGATGTGCTGCATAGCTGGACCGCATCCCTTCATCTTCTCTCAGGAGGCAACTAGATGCTCATGGTTCATTATTACAACTGATCATTTCTGTTCTATAACATAAGCAATGCTTTAAATGGTGTGCACCTTCTTCCCCTCCCTTCCATGTAGGCGGTTAGAATTATAGATTATCCACAGATATGGGATATATTTGACCTATGCACCTGTGCCGTCCACGTAGATGACGCCATGCAATCAGGACCCTGGACTAATAGTGACACATTTGGAGGCCTTCCCAGAAGTGTGAGGGCTAGAGATGAGCGAACCTTTCAAAGTTCGGTTCGGCAATCGTCCCATTGTTCGCCGAACATACCCGAATCCCATTGAATTCAATGGGAGCAAAACCAAACGCGTAGACAACACCCTCAGGGAAGCCAAAAAGTTGCCAAAATAGCTCAAGTTAGGCAGACAGCAGGAAAAGTGGCATCAATTGACCCAAAGTGCAATTAGTATATTTTCGTATGGATGTATGGGACAGGGCTTGGTCACTTGGATGACTGGTGTAGGCCTGGTGCTCTGAAAGCCCTGCCAAATTCAGGCGACATGCATGAAGGAGACCCAACTTGGAGTCCAAACATTTACAACAATTAGGGGTAGATGTGAGCAGGTTGCGAGATGCAATAACGGTAAGGAGGCAGAGCAAGGGTTAATGTGGGGTTTATTTTAACAGTGGATACTCCACACAGGGAGAAAATAGGGTAAAACTGGTTTGAGCAGGAATTTGCAAATTGGAAGGAACAGGTGCTGGAAGGTTGAGGGGGAGAGTTCAATAACGTTAAACCTTATCAGTCTGACGACGTCAGAATCTGGAATCCTGAATACAAGCGATGGCGCCAAGGCTGTGGCGCGTAAGGGGTCCGGCGTGGTACTGAAGAAGATGGCGTTCCGGGTCATCGTTGTCTTGACAGGGATCCTGGGTCCAGAAGATGAAGTACAGGAACGATTAAAGTCCTTTACACTGCCAGAATATAACATTACTCGGCAGTTGCGTACGGGTGTATCAGGATACAGTTCACAGCGGGTCACCCGGCTTCCCTGTCTCAGCACGCACGGGTCTATGTCCTGACAGAAGACTTTCTCATCCACGGTCACCGGTGTCAGTGGACACTTTGCTGGTTTCTGTCGTCTCTGGTTGAGGATCTGAGGCCCCTAAGACTTGGGCCTGCTCCGTAACGATGCTCAGAGGTTGGAGCGTTAACACTGGTTTCCCTCGCGCTGTGGCTTTTTTTAGCTTAGCTGCACCCTCTGTCACTGAGTGCAAAGGTCGGTCCGGGGTTTTAAGCTTTCCGCCGTGCAACATGGGTGACAGCCCCGACAGTTCGAAAAGGCACTCCTGGTCCGGTCCTTCTCCTTACATAGACACCAGGAAAAGCTACATCAATTATTCCACAGTAGAAATTTGATAATGGCACATCAGCAGTCAGCCATGGGTCATGTATTAGGGTCTGGGCCAGCATTTAAAGCTTTGAATTTAAGTTTAAATTAAGATGAGGTGGTTGATTGTACCTGTTGTGCAACCTGAATTTGATTTTGATGTATATTGAAACATCAATTGTTAATTATAACTTCATTAAAATATATTGAACCATAAATTAAGATGAGGTGAGTGATGGACTGGTGTAAGCCTGCTGTGCTGGGAGCCCTGATACCTCATGTAACAGATCAAACTGTTTTTCTGCTCATTCACACTCAGGTGGCACAAATATCAGTTTTGTAGACTACTATTAGAAATATTTTAAGGATAGTAGCACAGGTAGCTGACTGAAAATAAGTGCAGGCCTGCCGGTCTGGGAGCCGTATTGCTGCAGACAACACATAAGAAGGAGACCCATCTTGGAGTCCAAACATTTCCAAAAATTAGGGGAAAACACCACTAAAGTGGCATCATTATCCCAGAGAAAGAATAGTATAATGGGGCTCTGACACCCCTTCCACTACCAGTAACCCACCAGATGGATATCCAACTTGGAGTCTCCACAAAAAATTGTTTGTAACAACAGCAGTGGTAGCAACAGCAGGCAGAGAAGACACCACAAAGATGTCACAGACTGCAATAATGCGAGATCAATGCAGCACACTAAAAACTACACTATCGCCAAGTCTGCCCAATCAGTGACTGGGGTGAAAAAGGTATTAGAGATCCATGACTTGTTCATCTTAATGAAAGTTAGGTGGTCTACACTTTCAGGGGACAGCCGGATGCGCTTATCCGTGAAGACACCACCACCAGCGCTGAAGACACGTTCTGAGAGAATGCTAGCTGCCGGGCATGACAAAACCTCCATTTTTGAAGACCAAAATGCAAAAGGGTACAAATTCCTGCTAATGGCATTGATATTGAGCTCGAGATACTCCTGAATCATCCTCTCCACAACGTGCTGTTCTGCATGTCCATGGGCTGGTCTAAAAATGAGTGAAACGATTCACAGAAACAGAAATTGCTTCCACCACTTACACTGCTGCTAATGTTTTTGCATTGACTCAACGTTCCTGGGGTTGGCAGTCTATAACTGTGTACCCCGCTGCTTTCTTGAGGAAAAGTACTCTTAAGATTTTCTACAATCGTGTTTCGATACTCCAGACCGGGATAGTGGTGGAGAAATTGCTGTACCACCAGGTTGAGGATGTGAGCCATGCAAGGCACATGTGTGAGGTTTGCACCGTTATCGCACACGGCCTTCCCTGGCTCCAGGTTCAGTGGAGACAGCCATTGCTCAAACTTTGCCTGGATAGTTGTTGACAACTCTTGAGCTGTGTGGCTGTTGTCGTCAAGGCATATTAATTTAAACAGTGCTGTATTGTGGTGAACCCTGGCTACTCAGTACGGAGGTGGGGAGGTTCTTTCTGCACTGTTGGAACGCATGTCTCATTAAGAGATTGGTTGAGGGTGCAGGTGGAGGCCGTAGAGGGGGTAGTGGAGGAAGTGTTAGATACAGAGCTTTGTCCCGCAAGCCTTGGGGATTCCAAGACTTGTGGAGAAGCCCTTTGCCCACTGCCCACACAGCCACAAGAGTCATCCAGTGCCCAGTCAGCGAGATGTAACGCCCCTGGCCATGTTTGCTCATCTAGGTGTCAGTTTTGAAATGCACAGGCACACCTTTCTTAGAGAAGTAATGGCGACTGGGCAACTGGTACTGGGGGATTGCGATGGCCATCCACTCCATAGTGGAGTTCAAGCTCTTAGCTTTGGCATGTGTAGGAGGAAACATTCTTTTACGTGACCACAACTGTGGGACCGAGGGCTGGCTGCTGTTCTGAGAGATGGTGGAGAGGGGTGAACATGACAAACTGCTGGACTGTGAGTGAGGTGCAGATGTTATGGTGGATTGGCTAGGTAACCTGTTGTGAATGGGTTTGAGATGAGTTCTGAGCAGAGGCTCCCTCTGGTGGTTACAAGCAGTGCTAGTCTGTCCAGTGAAGATTGTGAGGACTGGGAATCAGGTGTTACTGACTGGTCTTATATAAGAGAGTCACCTTCCCATCAGGGTTGCCGGTGATCAATTGTTCTGGTCTGAATCCTTCATTCCTGTTTCCCTTGTAGCCTGCTGTGTCGTGTCTGCATCTCCTGCTTACAGATAAGACTTTTTCTTCTTTTGTGTTTGTGCTATATTTTTGCATTTTGTCCTTCACTTCTGTGGGGGCCTTCAGGGTCCCCTCCGGGGGCTTCTGCCCTCTCAGTTTTGTTCAGCCACTGATGTTTGTACTTTTACTTTTTCCAGTTTTTTCAGTGACTGCTGTTTTTATTTTGTTACACCAGAGAACTAATTTAGGTGGAAGAGGTCGTGTGATCTCAGGTGTTTTTGAAATTAGTAGAGTTGGTGCCTTTCAGGGTTTTCTGGGATTGCAGTAAGTACCCTTCCTATCCTTTTCTATTTAGTTAGTTTGGGCCCCAGCGTTTGCTCATACTATTTTCTTTCTGTGTCAGTATTTCATCTTGTCTAACCGCCTCTCATGTGAAACATGTTCGAACTGTATTCCAGATTTTGAGAGAGAATGCTCTGTATGTGAAGGGATCAAAGTGTCTTTTTGGCGTACAGAGGATCTCATTTCTGGGATTCATTTTGTCCCCATCTGTTATTGAAATGGACCCGGTCAAGGTTCAGGCCATCTGTGATTGGGTCCAACCTACTTCATTAAAGGCTCTTCAGAGATTTTTGGGTTTTGCCAATTTTTATTGTAAATTTATTGGTAATTTCTCGGTTATTGTTAAACCATTAACTGATTTGACCAGAAAGGGTTCTGATGTGGTGAATTGGGGCAGGTGCCGTTTTGTCCCAAAAAGATCCAGAGACCTCTAAAAGTAACCCTTGTGCCTTTTTCTCTCGAAAATTTTCTCCTACTGAACGTAATTATGACGTGGGTAATCGGGAGTTATTGGCCATGAAGTGGGCTTTTGAAGAGTGGAGACATTGGCTGGAGGGAGCCAAACATCAGGTGGTGGTCCTTACGGACCATAAGAATCTGGTCTATCTGGAATCTGCCAAGCGACTCAATCCTAGACAGGCCAGGTGGGCCTTGTTTTTCACACGTTTTAATTTTGTGGTTTCCTTTCTTCCTGGCACTAAGAATGTTAAGGCGGATGCCCTCTCGAGGAGCTTCCTTGCGGACTCTCCTGAGTTATCTGATCCTTCTGTTATTTTGAAAGAGGGTGTAGTTCTTTCCGCCATCTCGCCCAATTTGAGACTTGCTCTGGAGGGGTGTCAGGAGGATAGGCCCGAGCGCTGCCCGGTTGGAAAATTGTTTGTCCCGGATCAGTGGAAAAAGAGTGTGATGTCTGAGATTCATTGTTCCGCATTGGCTGGGCATCCCAGAATTTTTGGTACCAGAGACTTGGTTAGTCGGTCCTTTTGGTGGCCTACCCTGTCTCGTGATGTCAGGGAATTTGTGCAGTCCTGCGGGACTTGCTCTCGCTCCAAGCCTTGCTCTCGCTCTAGTGGTTTGTTGATGCCATTACCTGTGCCCAAGAGACCATGGACCCATATCTCTATGGATTTCATTTCCGACCTTCCTGTTTCTCAGAGAATGACCACCATCTGGGTAATTTGTGATAGGTTTTCCAAAATGATACATCTTGTGCCATTACCTAAGTTGCCTTCCTCCTCTGAATTGGTGCCGTTGTTCCTTCAGCACGTGGTTCGTTTACACGGCATTCCTGAGAACATTGTGTCTGACAGAGGAGTCCAGTTTGTTTCCAGATTTTGGAGGACTTTTTGTTCTAAACTGGGTGTTCAATTGTCTTTCTCCTCGGCATTTCATCCTCAGACCAATGGTCAAACTGAGAGAACAAACCAGACATTGGAGACTTATCTAAGATGCTTTGTGTCTGCTGATCAGGATGACTGGGTCTCTTTTTTGCCTTTGGCTGAGTTTGCTCTTAATAATAGGGCTAGCTCTGCCACTTTGATGTCTCCGTTTTTCTGTAATTCTGGGTTTGACCCTCGATTTTCTTCAGGACAGACGGAGGCTTCTGTCTGTCCAGGTGTTGACTCTGTTGTGGAGCGTATGCAACAGATTTGGGACCAGGTAGTGGAGAGGTTGTCCCTCTCTCAGGACAAGGCCCAGCGGTTTGCTAACCGGCATAGGACTGATGGTCCTCGGTTTAAAGTGGGGGACTTGGTCTGGTTGTCCTCAAAGAATATTCCTATGAGAGTGGCATCTCCTAAATTTAAGCCTAGGTTCATTGGACCTTATAAGATCATGGAGATTATTAATCCTGTTTCTTTTCGTTTGCTTCTTCCAGGGACATTTAAGATCCATAACGTGTTCCACAAGTCCTTGTTGAAGAGGTTTGTTGAGCCAGTGGTTCCTGCTGCTGTGCCTCCTGACCCTGTTTTGGTTGAGGGCAATCTGGAGTATGTGGTTGAGAAAATATTAGATTCTCGTTTTTCTAGACGGAAACTCCAGTATTTGGTTAAATGGAGAGGTTATGGTCAGGAAGACAATTCTTGGGTGTTTGCTTCGGACATCCATGCTAGGAGACTTATCCGTGCGTATCATAGAACTCATCCTGACCGACCTGGTTGCTCAAATGAGGGTTCGGTGACCCCTCCTCAAGGGGGGGGTACTGTTGTGAATGGGTTTGAGATGAGTTCTGAGCAGAGGCTCCCTCTGGTGGTTACAAGCAGTGCTAGTCTGTCCAGTGAAGATTGTGAGGACTGGGAATCAGGTGTTACTGACTGGTCTTATATAAGAGAGTCACCTTCCCATCAGGGTTGCCGGTGATCAATTGTTCTGGTCTGAATCCTTCATTCCTGTTTCCCTTGTAGCCTGCTGTGTCGTGTCTGCATCTCCTGCTTACAGATAAGACTTTTTCTTCTTTTGTGTTTGTGCTATATTTTTGCATTTTGTCCTTCACTTCTGTGGGGGCCTTCAGGGTCCCCTCCGGGGGCTTCTGCCCTCTCAGTTTTGTTCAGCCACTGATGTTTGTACTTTTACTTTTTCCAGTTTTTTCAGTGACTGCTGTTTTGATTTTGTTACACCAGAGAACTAATTTAGGTGGAAGAGGTCGTGTGATCTCAGGTGTTTTTGAAATTAGTAGAGTTGGTGCCTTTCAGGGTTTTCTGGGATTGCAGTAAGTACCCTTCCTATCCTTTTCTATTTAGTTAGTTTGGGCCCCAGCGTTTGCTCATACTATTTTCTTTCTGTGTCAGTATTTCATCTTGTCTAACCGCCATTACATGTTTGGGGGCTTTCTATTATCTTTGGGGTTCTGCTCCGGGGCAGATAGCTTTCCTATTTCTATCTTTAGGTGTAGTTAGTTTCTCAGGCTGTGACGAGGCGTCTAGGACCAACGTAGGAACGCTCCACGGCTGCCTCTAGTTGTGGTGGTTAGTCAGGGTACTGCAATCTCATAGATTCCAACTGCTCTGGTGTATTTCCTTTTTTACCTGCACTCCTCAGCTACCAAATCATAACAGTAACCCTTGCTGCCCCTGCAAACTGCAGACCCGCGACCACTGCTGACCACAGCCAGAGTTGTGCCTGAGGATGAAGGGTGTGGTTGCATCACTCTGTGTCTGAGCAGCAAGCTGCAACATAACCTTATCTTCCTCTTCCTCTATCTCCTCTGCTGAGCTATTCAACTGCGTGCCTCTGGGTTCACACCAACCTCATAGTCATCTTCTATGTTCTCCCAATCCTCGCCCTGAGAGTCATCCTTTTCCTCATCTTCCTGGCCTGACAGCACAGTATAGTCCTCGTACGCCTCAGGCAGGGCCACCATCCAGGCATTACTGCCCTTACTGCTGTATGGGACTCGGGCCCCCCCTCTTGGGCTTCTGCTCACCGGCCCCCATCATGCAATATATTCCTGTGCGCGGTGCACACCTCGGCGCCGGAAGCTTTTCTTGGAACTTCACGGCCGTCTAACCTGGACGGCTGCTCATCTCCTGCTCCCTCTGCCCTCTGCAGCTCAAGTCATGTGACGGCGAGTACGTGATGATGTCATCGCATATGTGCAGTCCTGTACGAGGACTCCAGAAGTAGAGCAGTGCCTGCAGAGGATCATCAGTGAAGTAAGTATGAATTGTTTTTCTTTTCTTTATAAAATGAAGTAAATGGGTGAGGGGGGAGGTGGACTGCAAATGATGAAGTCGGGGGAGGGTTACTTCACATGATGAATGTGGAAGTGGGAGGGAGGGCGACTGCACATAATGAAGTGGGAGAGGGGACTGCAAATGATGAAGTGGGGGAGGGGACTGCAAATGATGAAGTTTGGGGGAGAGGGACTGCACATGAAGTTGGGGAGAGGAGGACTGCGAATGATGAAGTGAGGGGGACTGGGACTGCAAATGATGAAGTACGAGGAGGGTTACTTCACATGATGAAGTGGGGAGGGAGACTGCACATAATGAAGTGGGAGAGGGGACTGCAAATGAAGTGGGGGAGGGGACTGCAAATGATGGAGTGGGAGTGGGGGACTGCAAATGAAGTTGGGGAGAGGAGGACTGCAAATGATGAAGTGAGGGGGGGATGGGGACTGCAAATGATGAAGTGAGGGAGGGGAGGGGCACTGCAAATGATGAGGGGAGGGAGACTGCACATAGAGTGGGGGAGGGTGGACTGCAAATGATGAAGTGAGTAGGGGGACTGCAAATGATGAAGTGAGGGGGGAAGGGGACTGCAAATGATGAAATGAGAGAAGGGAGGAGGGGCACTGCAAATGATGAAGGGACACAGGGGGACTGCAAATGATGAAGTGAGGGAGTGGAGGGTGACTGCAAATGATGAACTGAGCAGGGGAGGAGGACTGCACATGATGAAGTGAGGGGGGGACTGCAAATGATGAAGTGAGGGGAGAAGATGGGGCAATCATTACTGCGATGGAGGGGCTGATGTAGCATGATAAGTACACGAGCATCAACCCTAGTAATGAATAAGGGACATGGATATCAGTGTTTCTTGCTGCATAAGGCATCTAGACAAAGAAAAACTACAGGTGCTTCTCACAAAATTAGAATATCAGCAAAAAGTTAATTTATTTCAGTTCTTCAATACAAAAAGTGAAGCTCATATATTATATAGAGTCATTACAGAGTGATCTATTTCAAGTGTTTATTTCTGTTAATGTTGATAATTATGGCTTACAGCCTATGAAAACCCAAAAGTCATTATCTCAGTAAATTAGAATACTTTATAACCAGCTTGAAAAATTATTTTAAAATCCGAAATGTTGGCCTACTGAAATGTATGTTCAGTAAATGCACGCAATACTTGGTCGGGGCTTCTTTTTGAACAATTACTGCATCAATGTGGCGTGGCATGGAGGCCATCAGACTGTGGCACTGCTGACGTTTTATGGAAGCCCAGGTTGCATTGATAGCAGCCTTCAGTTCGTCTGCATTGTGGGGTCTGGGGTTTCTCCTCTTCCTCTTGACAATACCCCATAAATTTTCTATGGGGTTAAGGTCAGGCGAGTTTGCTGGCCAATCAAGCACAGTGATACTGTTGTTTTTAAACCAGGTATTGGTACTTTTGGCAGTGTAGACAGGTGCCAAGTTCTGATGGAGAATTAAATTTCCATCTCCACAAAGCTTGTCGGCAGAGGGAAGAATGAAGTTCCCTCAAATCTCCTGGTAGATGGCTGCGCTGACTTTGGTCTTGATAAAACACAGTGGACCTACACCAGCAGATAACTTGGCTCCCCAAACCATCACTGATTGTGGAAACTTTACACTAGACCTCAAGCAGCTTGGATTGTGGCCTCCCCACTCTTCCTCCAGACTCTGGCACCTTGAGTTCCAAATGAAATGCAAAATTTACTTTCATCTGAAAACAACACCTTGGACCACTGAACAAGTTCAGTTCTTTTTCTCCATGGCCCAGGTAAGATGCTTCTGGTGTTGTCTATTGGTCATGAGTGGCTTGGTACAAGGAGTGTGACACTTGTAGCCTATGTCCTGGATACGTCTGTGTGGTGACTCTTGAAGCAATGACTCCAGCAGCAGTCCACTCCTTGTGAATCTCTCCCCAATTTTTGAAAGTTCTTTTCTTAACAATCCTTTCAAGGTTGCGGTTATCCCGGTTGCTTGTGCACCTTTTCTACCACACTTTTTCCTTCCACTCAACTTTCCATTAATATGCTTGGATACAGCACTCTGTGAACAGCCAGCGTCTTTAACAATGACCTTTTGTGGCTTACCCTCCTTGTGGAGTGTTTCAATGACTGTCTTATGGATATCTGTCAAGTCAGCAGTCTTCCCAATGATTGTGAAGGCTACTGAAACAGACTAAGGGATCTTTTTTTAAAGGCTTAGGAAGCCTTTGCTGGTGTTTTTTGTTAATTATTCTAATTTACTGAGATAATGACTTTTGGGTTTTCATTGGTTGTAAGCCATAATCATCAAAATTAACAGAAATAAACACTTGAAGTTGAAATAGATCACTCTGTTTGTAATTACTCTATATAATATGAGTTTCATTTTTTTGTATTGAAGAACTGAAATAAATTAACTTTTTAATGATATTCTAATTTCTGAGAAGCACCTGTATCTCTTTTGACACCCCATACACTGGAATAGTGGCTTGACCGAGCATTCCTGCAAATGATGAATTGAGGGTGAGGGACTGCAAAAAATGAATTGAGGGTTGGGGATTGCAAATGATGAATTGAGGGTGGGGGACTGCAAATGATGAATTGAGGGTGAAGGACGAGGGACTGCAAATCATGAATTGAGGGTGGGGGACAGGGAATGCAAATGATGAATTGAAGGTGGGGGACAACGAATGATGAATTGAGGGTGAGGGATGGGAACTGCAAATGATTAATTGAGGGTGAGGAATGGGGAACTGCAAATGATGAATTGAGGGTGGGGATAGCAAATTATTAACTGAGGGTAAGGTACGGGAAACAGCAAATGATGAATTGAGGTTGAGGGACGGGGGCCTGCAAATGATGAATTTGAGGGACAGTAAATGATGAATTGAGGGTGGGGGACAGGGGAAAGCAAATTATAAATTGAGGGTGAGGAACGGGGGACTGCAAATGATGAATTGAGGGTGGGGACGGGGAACTGCAAATGATGAATTCAAGGTGGGGGTGAGGAGAGCAAATGATGATTTGAAGGAGAGCAAATAATGATGAATTTTGAGGATGGGTGGTAGATGATGATGTATTGAGACTGGGGGATGGGGTACAGTAAATGATGAATTGAGGGTGGGGGACAACAAATGACAATGAATTGGGGTGGGTCAGCAAATGATGAGAAATTGAGAGTGGGTGAGAGTAAATTATGTATTGAATGTGGGGGAGAGAAGTTGATAATAAATTAGACGATGGGGTGGGAGAGAGCAAAAACATAACAAAATGTATTGTGGCTGAAGGGGCATGTAATTATAATGAATCGAGGGAGCAGGAGGTACATAGTGGGGGCCGTCGAGGATGCAGTGACTGGTATTGAATTGGGGGAAAGAGTACAGGGGCTAATTAATTTATGTTTATTAGGTGGAGAAAGTGGCTATTTAATAATAGAATCGTAGAGTTGGAAGGGACCTCCTGGGCCATCTGGTCCAACCCCCTTGCTCAAAGCAGGATTCACTAAATCATCCCAGACAGATGTCTGTCCAGCCTCTGTTTGAAGACTTTCATTGAAGGAGAACTCACCACCTCTCGTGGCAGCCTGTTCCACTCCTTGATCACCCTGTCAAAAAGTATTTTCTAATATCTAATCTGTTAATCTGTGTCTCCTCCCATTCAGTTTCATCCCATTGCTTCTCGTCTTTCCTTGTGCAAATGAGAATAAAGATGATCCTTCTACAATGTGACAGCCCTTGAGATATTTCTGTAACCGTTCCTCATAGGACATGGTTTGCAGACCTGTCACCATTCTGGTGGCTCTTCTCTGAACTTGCTCCAGTTTGTTGATGTCTTTTTAAAATGTGGTGCCCAAAACTGGACACAGTAATCCAGATGAGGTCTGACCAAAGAGGAATAGAGGGCAATAATGACTTCACGTGATCTAGAGTGTATGCTTCTGTTAATACATCCCAGAATTGTATTTGCCTATTTTGCTGCTGCATCACACTGTTGATTCATGATCAGTCTGTGATCTATTAGTATACCCAAGTCTTTTTCACATGTGCTGTTACTTAGCCCTATTCCTCCCATTCTGTATATGCTTTTTTCATTTTTATTGCCCAGATGTAGTACTTTGAATGTTTCCCTGTTAAAAACCATTCTGTTAGTTGCTTCCCACTGCTCCAGTTTATTTATATTTTTTTAAAATCCTCTCTCTCTCTTCTCTAGTATTAGCTATCCCTCCTAGCTTTGCGTCATCAGCAAATTTAATCAGTTTACCCTCAATTCCTTCATCTAAATCATTGATAAAGATGTTGAACAATACAAGGCCCAGGACAGAGCCCTGTGCTACCCCACCTGAGACATTCTTCCAACTGGATGTTAATTTCCGACCATTCTTTGGGTCCGATAACTAAGTGAGTTATGAATCCACCTAACAGTTGCCTTGTCCATTCCATACTTAGTCATTTTTTCAATAAGGATAGTATGAGATACTTTGTCAAATACTTTTCAAATATGCAAACTTTTTTGGCCATAGGAAAAAAAGTTAGAGGGTACACACAGTCATGGCCAAAAGTATTGGCACCCTTGAAATTGTTTCAGAAAATTAAATATTTCCTCCGGAAAATTATTTCAATTACACTTTTTTTATACACGTTTATTTCTTTTGTGTGTATTGAAACAACACAAAAAAGAGAAAAAGGGGCAAATTGGACTTTTCACACAAAACCAAAAAAATGGACAGGCAACCTCAACTTAATAGTTACATAGGTTGAAAAAAGACCTAGGGCCATCAAGTAGTTCAACCTTTCTCCACCAATTATATATTTTGTCACTAAATTAACTATAACCCACAATGTTCTGTGCATTGAGGAAATCATCCAGCCCTTCTTTAACCCTTTTCCGACATTGGGTGTACATGTACGCTGATGTCGGACTCCTTCCCTTTGATGTGGGCTCCGGCTGTGAGCCCACATCTTTCCTGGGACATGTCAGCTGTTTGGTGTCATCAGGAAAGACAGACCCATTACTCTCAATCCCATCCACAAGGTCATTAATAAAGACGTTAAAAAGAATCGGTCCTAGCACAGATCCCTGCGCCCCTACTGCTGACAATATCCCATTTAAAGAACGTACCATTTATGACGACTCTTTGTTTCCTGTCATTTAGCCAATTCCTTACCTATCTGCATATAGTTTCCCCAGTCCCTGCTTATGGAGCTTCAGTATAAGGCTGTTATGTGGTACAGTATCAAATACCTTTGCAAAGTTCAAATAAATCACATCAGCTGCATTACCAACATCCAGATTTGCACTTAACTCTGCATAGAAATTCAACATGTTGGTTAAACACGACTTATCTTTCATGAATCCATGCTGGCTATCAGTTATCTTATTCTCTGCAATATATCTCTGCAGGTCATCTTATAATGCCTTGAAAAACTTTGCACACTACTGATGTCAGGCTTACCGGACGGTAGTTACCTGGATCCACCTTCTTACCTTTCTTAAATATGAGTACCACGTCAGCCATCCTCCAATCCTGTGCAACTGTCAATCTGTGACAGCACGTTAACAGCACATGGCACTGATGGGTTGCTTTGATAGGGAAGGGGTTTGCTGAAGACCCCGTGCTTATCATAACGGTACTCCTGTGAAAGTCAGCTTGTGGCTTCTGTTCATAGGAGACCTTGATTGTTTTCTATATACAGCAATACTTTTGCATTCCTGTATATAGCACAGGCGATCAGACAATCACAGGTTGAAGTCCCCTGAGAAGACTACAAAAGAGTAAAAAAAAAAAAAAAATTAATATATGGAAAAAGAAAAAATAAGTTAAAAGGGGTTGTCTGTAGTGATGAGTGAACACTAAAAGTCAACGGGAAACTCGAGCATTTTTCCGGCGGACATCCCAGAAAGTTAGGGGAGCAGTAAAATTGCTGAAATGGATGGAAAAATTTGTCAAATGGAATGGGAATAACATAGGGAAGATGCCTGGATGCATTTCTGACTCACAGGTCGCTTCTGGGAGCAACGTTGCCATCGTATTACTCTACTTTTACAGACTGACAATAAAACATATAAAGCCAAACATAAAATGGATTTTACTGGGAAAAAATGTTAAGAAGCATTCTTTCCTGTATAATCTATATATATAAAATTCAATGTGTGTGTGTGTGGGTATCACGAATCAATCACGAAGAATCTTACATTTCACCAGAGCTGTTTAAAAGAAGCTGAGCTGTGATTAGTTGCTATAAGCAACAGTTTTCCTTGCAACCAATCGCTAAACATCTTTCATTTCACCAGGGCTGTTTAACCCCTTAGTGACAGAGCCAATTTGCAGCTTAATGACCGGGCCAATTTTTACAATTCTGAACACTGTCACTTTATGAGGTTATAACTCTGGAACACTTTAACAAATCCCGCTGATTCTGAGACTGTTTTTTCGTGACATATTGTACTTCACGTTAGTGGTAAAAATTTTTTTATATGACTTGTGTTTATTTATGAAAAAAACGGAAATATGGCGAAAATTTAGAAAATTTAGCAATTTTCAAAATGTAAATGTTTATGCCCTTAAATCAGAGAGACATGTCACACAAATTTCTTAATAAATAACATTTCCCACATGTCTACTTTATATCAGCACAATTTTGGTTACGAAGTTATAAGGGTTAAAATCACTTTGAGGGGTCTATATGATAGAAAATACCCAAAAGTGTCACCATTCTAAAAACTGCACCTCTAAAGGTGCTCAAAACCACATTCAAGAAGTTTATTAACCCTTTACGTGCTTCACAGGGACTGGAGCAATGTGGAAGGAAAAAATTAACATTTAACTTTTTTGTGCATCACAGAAGTTTATAACGTAGAGCCGTGAAAATAAAAAATCATATTTTTTCCACAAAAACAATCTTTTCACCCCAAATTTTTATTTTCCCAAGGGTAACAAGACCCCAAAAGTTTTTGTGCAGTTTGTCCTGAGCATGCTGATACCCGATATATGGGGGTAAACCACTGTTTGGGTGCATGGCAGAGCTTGGAAGGGAAGGAGCGCCGTTTGACTTTTTCAACGCAGAATTGGCTGGACGCCATGTCGCGTTTGTAGAGGCCCTGATGTGTCTAAACAGTGGAAACCCCCACAAATGACACCATTTTGGAAACTAGACCCCTTAAGGAACTTATCTAGATGTGTGGTGAGCACTTTGAACCCCCAAGTGCTTCACAGAAGTTTATAAAGTAGAGCCGTGAAAATAAAAAATCATTTTTTTCCTCAAAAATGATTCTTTAGCCCGCTATTTTTTATTTTCTCAAGGGTAACAGGAGAAATTGGACCCCAAAAGTTGTTGTGCAATTTATCCTGAGTACGCTGATACCCCATATTGGTGGGATGGAACCACTGTTTGGGCGCATGCGAGAGCTTGGAAGGGAAGGAGCGCCATTTTGTAATGCAGACTTTGATGGAATGTTCTGCGGGCGTCATGTTGTGTTTGTAGAGCCCTTGATGTGCCTAAACAGTAGAAACCCCCTGCAAGTGACACGATTTTGGAAACTAGACCCCCCAAGGAGCTTATCTAGATGTGCGGTGAGCACTTTGAACCCCCAAGTGCTTCACAAAAATTTATAAACACAGAGCCGTGAAAATAAAAAATCATTTTTTCCTCAAAAATGATTTTTATAGCCAGCTATTTTTTTATTTCCCAAGGGTAACAGGAGAAATTAGAACCATAAAATTGGTGTGCAATTTGTTCTGAGTACGCTGATACCCCATATGTCGGGGTAAACCACTGTTTGGGCGCACGGCAGGGCTCGGAAGGGAAGGAGCGCCATTTGACTTTTTGAATGCCACGTCGTGTTTGGAGACCCCCTGATGTGCCTAAATAGTGGAAACCCCTCAATTCTAGCTCCAACCCTAACCCCAACACACCCCTAACCCTAATCCCAACCATAACCCTAATCCCAACCCTAATTCCAACCCTAATTGTAACCCTAACCCTAATTGTAACCCTAACCCTAATTGTAACCCTAGCCCTAACCCTAATTCCAACCCTAACCCCAATTATAACCCTAACCCTAAGGCTAGGTTCATATTGCGTTTTATCAGCCTGTTCAACACATAGCATTGACGGGCTGGTAATGGTATAGCATAACGCGATCGCGTTATGCTATACCCGCTAGCGCAGAGGAATCAGATGATTCCTCTGCGCTAGTGGTGACGGAGCCCAGACACTGCAGGCCGCGTCCTAGGCTCCGTCACTGAATGACTGATTCATTTTTTGAATCTGCCGCCAGAATGAAGAGGCCGGGAGGATCGGAGGACAGGGGGAGCTGCAGGACACAGACAGGACACCGGGAGGTACAGGGGGAGGGTTCGGGGTCCTGGGGACTCTAATTCTCTCCCCTCTGCTGTGCGATCACATGAGAGGGGAGAGAAATCTTTTTTTTTTTTTTTTTTGCGGTCGCCGTTATACTGTTATAACGGCAATCGCAACACTGGGGTCGGTCGATACCGACCCGAATCATGTTCTCTGGGGTCTCGGCTACCCCCGGCAGCCGAGACCCCGGAGAAAATTGCCCAACCCCTCCAGCACATCGCGGCGGGCGCACTGAGCATGCGCCCACCATTTTCTAGCCATTAAAGATGGCGGCGCCCACCGGGGGACACATGAGGGCCCTGGGGCCACAAGGGAGGATCGGGGGCCACAAGGGGGGATCGGGAACCCTTTTTCTCTCTCCTCTGATGTCCGATCACATCAGAGGAGAGAGAAATTAAATGGTACATCAGATTTTTTTTTCTGTTGTGATCGCCGTTATAGGGTTAATAACGGCGATCGCAACATCGGGGTCGGGAAAAACCTACCCCCGGTAGCTGAGACCCCGGAGAAAATGCAACTGTGGGGGGCGCTATACACTTTTTCCACAGCGCCGTTAATTAAAGGCGCTGCGGTTTAAGTACCCTTAATGACCGCCGTTAAAAGGCGTATCGGTAGTCGTTAAGGGGTTAAAAGAAGCTGAGCTGTGATTGGTTGCTATGAGCAACAGTTTTCTCACTCCACGACAACACCTCAGCAGACAGTGACTGGGTGGGAGAAATCTAGCATCCCCGGGAACATAAGCTCCAGCCATTGTCTGACCCCCAGAAAGGAGCAGAGAGCATATGACAAAAATGAATCCGCCCTTCCCTGCACATATCCCCAACACACATCCTCCATCCCATAGGCACATCTTCCCTCTTAAAGGGATCTCCGGTATAGAAGTGAGGGCAAATCCATCCTGTGCTTTGGTTTGACCCCAGGCCTCTCTTAAAGCAATCCCTGGTATGGAAGTTAGGACCGTTCAACTCAGCGCAGTTGTTTTGACCCCAGGGCCTCTTAAAGGGATCATTAATATGGAAGTTAGGGCAATTCCACTAAGCGCTCTGATTCTGATCCCAGGCCCCTCTTAAAGGGATCCCCGGTACGGAAGTGAGGGCAAATCCACTCTGCGCTTTGGTACTGACCCCAGGCCCCTCTAAAGGGATCTCCAGTATGGAAGTTAGGGCAAATCCCTCAGCGCTCTAATACTGACCCCAGGGTCTCTTAAAGGGATCATTTGTATGGAAGTCAGGGCAAATCCATCCAGTACTGTGGTTCTGTCCCCAGGCCTCTCTTAAAGGGATCCCCGTTATGGAAGTCAGGGCAATTGCCTTCAAATGCTCTGGTACTGACCCCAGGCCTCTATTAAAGGGATCATTGGTATGGAAGTCAGGGCAAATCCATCCAGCGCTTTGGTTTTGACACCAGGCCTCTCTTAAAAGGGATCCCCATTATGGAAGTTAGGACTGTTCCACTCAGCGCTGTGGTTCTGACCCCAGGGCCTCTTAAAGGGATCATTGGTGTGGAGTTAGGGCAATTCCACTCAGCGCTCTGGTTCTGACACCAGGCCTCTCTTAAAGGGATCATTGTATGGAAGTTAGGCCATTCCACTCAGTGCTCTGGTTCGACCCAGACTGATGGATGATGTGGGATATTAGGGTAGTAGTCTGGCGCTGTGAGGTATATGGGGATAGTTAGGAGTAGTCCGTGCTATGGCTATGGGGAAATGTGGGTATTAGGGGATTAGTATCCGGTAGGCTATGTGGTGGATATAGGGAGATGATGTTGGGGATATTAGTGGTAGAGTACCCCGGTGGCTATAGCGTGATGGATGATGTGGGATATTAGGGAGTAGTTTAGTTCCCGCGGTGGACCTCATGGCTGATGAGATGATTGGGGATATTGATGAGGTGGATAGTAGTCCGTGGCTAGAGTGTGACGTGGCTGCTGACAGCATTGGAATTAGGGATAGTGTCGGATATGAGGGGTTAGTTGGTTCCCGTGGTCTGACTGATTGGATATGCCGGTGAAGATGATGTGGATATTAGTGGGAATTAGTATATGTTCTCGAGTGTACGGGCGTGGGTTTAGCTGTAGTGGTGTGGTAGGGTGTGGATATTACCGACAGTCCGAGCTCTGGCTTCACGGCTGATTAAATAAGCTGAGCGTGATTGGTGCATGATGACAGTTGTTGAGTCCAGTAGCTCTTGCTGACGGGATAAAATGGGATATTAGGGGTAGAAAGTCTGCCGCCTGTGAGAATGATGTGGGAAATTAGTGGGAATAGCCAGTTGTTTAGCGGACGAGGAATGAGTGGAATTAGGGTTATAGTTCCGGTAGGACTCCATGGCCTGACAGGATGATATGGGGATATTAAGGAGGTAGTAGTCCGCGGTTGGCTATTGGCTAGATGGGATTGATGGTGGGATATTAGTAGTCCGGTGCTATGACGGGATGAATATGGGATATTAAGTAGTTCCGGTGGCTTTCGGCTGACAAGACGATGTGGATAATTAGGGGGTACCAGGCCCCGTGTGGCATCAGTCTGGTTGATGGGATGATGTGGGATTATATAGTGCCAGTGGTGGTGTATTTGACGGGTATGATGATGTGGATATTAGATGGTAGTAGTCCGGTGGCTCTGGCTGACGGGATTGATTGTTGGGATATATAGGGGGAGTAGTCCGGTGGCTCTGGCTGACGAGATGATGTGGGATATTATAGTGAATGTGGCTATGCAGAGTGGGCGGGGCTCTACACTCAGCTTTATAGATATAGATATAATCATTATAATTTGTTATAACTAACCGTAGTTAGTTACTATGCCCGGGTAGCGCTGGGCTCTTCAGCTAGTCTATATATAAAAAATTGATTTTGTGTGTGTGTGTGTGTGTGTGTATATCACCAACCAATCACGAAGCATCTTTCATTTCACCAGAGCTGTTTAAAAGAAGCTGAGCTGTGATTGGTTGCTATGAGCAACAGTTTTCCTTGCAACCAATCACTAAGCATCTTTCATTTCACCAGAGCTGTTTAAAAGAAGCTGAGCTGTGATTGGTTGGTATGAGCAACAGTTTTCTCACTCCATGACAACACCTCAGCAGACAGTGACTGGGTGGGAGAAATCTAGCATCCCGGGGAACATAAGCCCCCAGCCATTGTCTGCCCTCCAGAAAGGAGCAGAGAGCATATGACAGAAATGAATCCCCCCCTCCTGTGCCTATATCCCCATCACACATCCTCCATCCCATAGGCACATCTTCACACTTAAGGGATCCACCGGTATGGAAGTTAGCAGCGTTCCACTCAGTGCTGTGGTTCTGACCCCAGGGTCTCTTAAAGGGATCATTAATATGGAAGTTAGGGCAATTCCACTAAGCGCTCTGTTCTGATCCCAGGCCCCTCTTAAAGGGATCCCCGTACGGAAGTGAGGGCAAATCCACTCTTGCGCTTTGGTACTGACCCAGGCCCCTCTTAAAGGGATCTCCAGTATGGAAGTTAGGGCAAATCCCTCAGCGCTCTAATACTGACCCCAGGTCTCTTAAAGGGATCATTTGTATGGAAGTCAGGGCAAATCCATCCAGTACTGTGGTTCTGTCCCCAGGCCTCTCTTAAAGGGATCCCCGTTATGGAAGTCAGGGCAATTGCCTTCAAATGCTCTGGTACTGACCCCAGGCCTCTATTAAAGGATCATTGGTATGGAAGTCAGGGCAAATCCATCCAGCGCTTTGGTTTTGACACCAGGCCTCTCTTAAAAGGGATCCCCATTATGGAAGTTAGGACTGTTCCACTCAGCGCTGTGGTTCTGACCCCAGGGCCTCTTAAAGGGATCATTGGTGTGGAGTTAGGGCAATTCCACTCAGCGCTCTGGTTCTGACACCAGGCCTCTCTTAAAGGGATCATTGGTATGGAAGTTAGGGCCATTCCACTCAGTGCTCTGGTTCGGACCCCAGACTGATGGGATGATGTGGGATATTAGGGGTAGTAGTCTGGCGGCTGTGACGGGATGATGTGGGATATTAGTGGTAGTTGTCCGGTGGCTATGGCTGATGGGATGATGTGGGATATTAGGGGTAGTAGTCCGGTGGCTATGGCTAATGAGATGATGTGGGATATTAGGGTAGTAGTCCGGTGGCTCTGGCTGACGGGATGATGTGGGATATTAGGGGAGTAGTCCGGTGGCTCTGGCTGACGAGATGATGTGGGATATTATAGTGAATGTGGCTATGCAGAGTGGGCGGGGCTCTACACTCAGCTTTATAGATATAGATATAATCATTATAATTTGTTATAACTAACCGTAGTTAGTTACTATGCCCGGGTAGCGCTGGGCTCTTCAGCTAGTCTATATATAAAAAATTGATTTTGTGTGTGTGTGTGTGTGTGTATATCACCAACCAATCACTAAGCATCTTTCATTTCACCAGAGCTGTTTAAAAGAAGCTGAGCTGTGATTGGTTGCTATGAGCAACAGTTTTCCTTGCAACCAATCACTAAGCATCTTTCATTTCACCAGAGCTGTTTAAAAGAAGCTGAGCTGTGATTGGTTGGTATGAGCAACAGTTTTCTCACTCCATGACAACACCTCAGCAGACAGTGACTGGGTGGAGAAAATCTAGCATCCCGGGGAACATAAGCCCCCAGCCATTGTCTGCCCTCCAGAAAGGAGCAGAGAGCATATGACAGAAATGAATCCCCCCCTCCTGTGCCTATATCCCCATCACACATCCTCCATCCCATAGGCACATCTTCACACTTAAGGGATCCACCGGTATGGAAGTTAGCAGCGTTCCACTCAGTGCTGTGGTTCTGACCCCAGGGTCTCTTAAAGGGATCATTAATATGGAAGTTAGGGCAATTCCACTAAGCAGTCTGGTTCTGACCTCAGGCCCCTCTTAAAGGGATCCCCAGCATGGAATTGAGGGCAAATCAACTCTTGCGCTTTGGTACTGACCCCAGGCATCTCTTAAAGGGATCTCCGTTATGGAAGTTAGAGTTAATCCCTCAGCGCTCTGATTCTCACCCCAGACTTCTATTAAAGGGATCATTGGTATGGAAGTCAGGGCAAATTCACTCAGCGCTCTGGTTCTGACGCCAGGCCTCTCTTAGTGGTAGTTGTCCGGTGGCTATGGCTGACGGGATGATGTGGGATATTAGGGGTAGTAGTCCGGTGGCTTTGATGGGATGATGTGGGATATTAGTAGTCTGGTGGCTCTGGCTGATGGGACGATGTGGGATATTAGGGGTAGTAGTCCAGTAGCACTGGCTGACGGGATTGTGTGGGATATTATAGTGAATGTGGCTATGCGGAGTGTGCGGGGCTCTACACTCAGCTTTATATTTATAGATATATGGTAATCATTATAATTTGTTATAAATAACCGTAGTTAGTTACTATGCCAGGGTAGCGCCAGGCTCTTCAGCTAGTGACTTATATAAAAGGCAAAATAAAAAAAAATAAAAAAGGAATAACCAACCTCCTCCACCCCTTAGGCTAAGCATTGACTCCATCTTTAATAAAGCATACACACTCATACATTAATTCTTATCTATCTAATAAGAGGATGACAGCTGTCCAGACCTGCATCCCACCAGAAGAAACATTCCGGAGTAATGTCTGTGGAATGAAAATCACCTTCAGTGACAAAGTGAGGGGCTACGTGCCCCCCTGTGATCTCAGGATATTGGCTCTTCTAAGAGTGCAGCTCAAACTGTTGGATGCAGCTGTGGGACTTTATTTTCAGAGATGATGTCTGCCACCCAACTCTCAAAAAGATGAAAAGGGTCTTCAGTACAGATGGGTAGTTGAGACGGGGTATCAGACAGTCGCATCTGTAGCTGTGGTGTCAACCTTTGCTACGGTTAATAATTTTTATAGCGTCGTCAGTGGCAGTGGGGTGTCTAGAGGGAGAAGGCGGGCAACTGAAATTATATATACAGTATATATATATACATATACACACACATATTGGTGTGAAAAAGTGTTTGTCCCTTCCTGATTTCCTATTCTTTTGCATGTTTGTCACACAAGGGTATGCCACACTAAACGAGATCGCAAACGAGATCACTAAAACGTCACTATTTTGCGATCTCGTTAGCGACTTAGCTGTGTGTGACATGTAGCAACTATGTGGCCCCTGCTGTGATCTCGTTGATCGTTCCCTAGCCTTCTGGACCGTTTTTTGATCGTTGGCGTCCCGCTGGTGAGCCTATATCGCTGTTTGGCACCTTTTGCGAACTACCTCGTTTGTGACGCATATGGGTTTAGCGTCACGGAATGGATCGCAATATCTATAAGTTCTCTTTTGCGTCACAGAGAGGATCGCAGCAGTTGCAAAGCAGGCTAGCAGGACGCAGAGAGCAGGAGCGATGCTGGAAATTCCTATGAATCAGAAGCGCTCAGTACATGCTAATGACATCCTAACGACCGCCAAAGTCGTTAAAGAGATCGCTGACCGCTGATGAGTCGTTTATGAGATCTCCTGTTTGGCAGCTACTAGCGACCTAAAAGAGATCTCACAAACGATCTCATTAGCTTGCGTCGTTATTGAGATCGCTAACGAGATCACTAAAGGTACTGCCACACTAAGCTATCCCGCTAGCGATCTCGTTAGCGTTGCATACTAATGAGATCGCTAGCGGGATTGTTTCTATATCGCTAAATGCTGCCGCATTAGCGATATAGTTAACGACGCTATCGCCGTTAGCGATCTTCTTAACGACTTTAGCGGTACCAAAGTACCGCTAAATCGCTAAGAAAAGGTGCCACACAGCGATTAGATACTTACCCAGCGGGAGCGCCAGCGATGAAATAGGGTCCGGAGCGATTCCAGCGACGAGCGAGATCACAGCAGGAAGCTCGTCGCTGGAAGCTGCCGCACTGAACAATATCGCTAACGGGATCGCTAAATAGTGACGTTTTTTTAGCGATCCCGTTAGCGATATTGTTTAGTGTGGCATACCCTTAAGTGTGGCAGTACCTTTAAATGTTTCAGGTCACCAGACAAATGTAAATATTAGACAAAGATAACAGAAGTAATCACAAAATGCAGTTTATAAATGAAGGTCTTTATTATTAAGGGAAAAACAAATCCTAACCTACAGGGCCCAATGTGAAAACGTAATTGCCTCAAATCTAATAACTGGTTCGGCCACCCTTAGCAGCTACAACTGCAATCAAGCCTTCGCAATAACTGGCAATGAGTCTTTCACAATGCTTTGGAGGAATTTTGGCCTATTCATCTTTGCAGAATTGTTGTGAATCAGCCACATTGGAGGATTTTCAAGCATGAACCGCCTTTTTGAGGTCATGTCACAGCATCTCAATCGGATTAAGGTCAAGACTTTGACTAGGTTACTCCAAAGAGTTAATTTTGTTTTTCTTAAGCCACTCAGAGGTGGACTTGCTGCTCTGTTTTGGATCATTGTCCTGCTGCATAACCTAAGTGCGCTTCAGCTTGAGGTCACAGATTATCAAGAAATCCTGAAGGAGAATGTCTGGCTGACAGCAGAATTCACGGTTCCATTTACCACAGCAAATCTTCCAGGTCCTGAAGCAGCAAAACAGCCCCAGACCATCACACTACAACCACCATATTTTACTGTTGGTATGATGCTCCTTTTCTGAAATTCTGTGTTACTTCTATGCCAGATGTAATGGGACATACAGCTTCCAAATGTTCAACTTTTGTCTTGTCAGTCCACAGAGCATTCTCCCAAAAGTCTTGTTGATCATAAAGATGTTTTCTGGGAAATGTTTTATGTTTTTACTATGTAGCAGTAGTTTTGGTCTTGGAACGCTGGCATGCAGGCCATTTTTGCCCAGTCTCTTTCTTATGGTGGAGTCATGAACACTGACCAAGCGAGACCTGCAGTTCTTTGGATGTTGTTGTGGGGTCTTTTGTGACCTGCTCTCTTGGGGTAATTTTGGTCGGCCGGTCACTCCTGTGAAAGTTCACCATTGTTCCATGTTTTCGCCATTTATGGATAATTGCCCTCACTGCGGTACGCTGGAATCCCAAAGATTTAGAAATGGCTTTATAATCTTTTTCAGACTGATACATCTCAATTACCGTACATAGTTTCTCATTTGTTCCAGAAGTTCTTTGGATCGCTGCATGATGTCTAGCTTTTGAGGATCTTTTGGTCTACTTCACTTTGTCAGGCAGGTCCTTTTTAAGTGATTTCTACATTGAGAACAGGTGTGGCAGTAATCAGGCCTGGGTGTGGATAGGGAAATTGAACTCAGCTTCCCAAAGGTGTGATAAAAAACAGTTAATTTAGGTTTTAAAGAGTGTGTGGGGGTGCAATCACTTTTTCACACAGGTCCCTGTAGGTTTGGATTTCTTTTTCCCTTAATAAAAGACCCTCATTTATAAACTGCATTTTGTATTTAATCATGTTATCTTTGTCTAACATTTAAATTTGTTTGGTGAAGGGATACATTCAAGTGTAACAGGCAAAAGAATAGGAAATCAGGAAGGAGGCAAACACTTTTTCACACCACTATATATTCAAATCACCCCCACTTTTCCTACCATTAAAAATTAAGAAATAAAAAATGACAAAAATACACAGATTTAGCATTGCTGCGTTTGTAAAAGTCTGATCAATCAAAACAAAATAAATTAATCCAAATCGGTAGATGGTGCAACAAGAAAAAAATTAAAACGCCAAAATTGCAAAAAAAAAAAATATTATGATCGCATCTACTCCAAAGTGATATCAATAAAAACATCCAATACAGGTCCATATCCGAAAAATTCAAAATGTTAGCGCTCTCGTAAAATGGTGAAACAATAATATATTTTTTTACAAATTTGATTTTTTTTTTTACAAATTTGATTTTTTTTTACCTCTTAAATAAAACTCGGCATATTTGATATGTGTATAATCTTACTGATCTGGAGAATCATATTGCTGGGTAATTTTTATCGTAAAATGAATGCTATAAATAAATAAAAAAAACATTGCTGAATTGCGCATTTTTGCCACACTTGGAATTTTTCCTGCTTTCCAGTATATCACGTGATAAAATTGATGGCGTCATTCAAAAGTACACTGTGTCCCACAAAAACAAGACCTCATAAGGCTATGTCGATGGAAATATATAAAAGAGTTATGGCTTTTGGAATAAGGGGAGGAAAAAAAAACGATAGTGGAAAAACGCCTCATCGGAAAGGGGTTAAGGCATCCTGTCTCCATTACAGATCAGTGCACAAGCTACATCTGTATCCAAGGTTGAATTGGATCAAGCCTCCCTCCCTGACCAAATCTAACAAGCAGCATCCAGATTTCGGCTTTGACAGACTTTCTAGTCTGGATGGATCTCGTGGACCTGCCAGTGATAGGAGTGTTTTGGGAAGTAGTTTTTAAAAATTTCCATTCCCATTTTCCTTTGCTACCTAGTTCTCAGGCTGAATGAGCACAGTAAGGAAAAATATTTTACTCAGGGAAATATGAAGTCTGGAGGCAACACTATTTGCCTTCACCTGCCTATTCTCTCTCTGCATGTGCAGCAAGGTAAAATAAGGGGGTTTTGTGTGGTTAGCATTTTCTATAGTTTCGGTTTTGCTGGTAATGCCACTTCTGTTCTGCTGTAGGATGCTGCCTTCAAACTCACAATATGAATAGTCACCGTAAATGGTTTATTCCTGCATGTGCTAAGGCCTTCGTTTCCAACTCCATCTCAGCAGTTTCACTTTAAGGCCGGGTTCACACTTGCGAGTGTGATAGGAGAAACTTGCGCAAGTCTCTAGCATCAATACTCGGCACTTGGACCGGAGTGTGCTGCTGCATGTATTTCTATGCAGCCACACACTCCAGTTCGTGTGCCGAAAGACTCACGCGAGTTTCTCACATCACACTCGCAAGTGTGACCCCGGCCTAAGCCAGTTATTCCAGAATTTACACTCAAGTTGAAAGTTGGTCGGTTACATATTGGATGTTTGAACAACTTATTACGCTCTATGCAGAGCCCTGGATTTAGGTTTGCTGTTGGAACTACATGAGATATTAGAGCAGGGTCCAGTAACCTTTTTTGTGCATAGTGGCGAATACAAATAAATCAAATAACATGTGCTATGATCATGTTGGCAGAGGTGTGACAACCCTTGTGCGTGCTCTTTCCTGCATTTTACTTGGACACCGGAAAGACGTCACGTCCTGTGATTGATATAATGCAATCTTTTAAATGTAAATGTAATTTGTCACCCAAACAAACAAATCTCATTTAGGCCCTAATGGTAGTTTCTGGGTAAGGAAAAAAGGTAGCGCTCAGTGTAATCCATGTATCTCGTTCCTTATTGGCACATCTTACTAGCCTCAGCCACATTTGCTTGGTATGAATCTTGATATTCTCCTATTAAACATTTTTTTGATTGTGTGCCTTACGACCTTGGTATTACACCCAACTGGTTATTCTGTTAATAGAGGCTGCTATTTCTTTAGATTGTCCTTTTCTTGCTGCTACAATAAAAACCTTGCCAACCCACAGGTGGCCAATGACTTTTGGATAACCCTTACGTTGACCATCTAGGTATGATCCGTATTGACCAAAACCCTGCTTACCTGCAGATGTGCCAGGAACAGGAAATTAAATTTTTAACAGAAAGCCAAGTGGTAATAACAGAAATTATGAAGATATAGAATATGCTTTAAACATCAATGTGTTCTTGTCAGTCAACATGGGGCATAGTGTGTAATAAATTATATTTGGTGATTATTCAAGTGAAATAGAGAATGACCATATAGCTCATGCTGAGCCATGTTGCCAGAATTAATTTCCGTACCAGAATAGTAAACCCATTTGTGTTATATACAGGTGCTTCTCACAAAATTAGAATATCATCAAAAAGTTAATTTATTTCAGTTCTTCAATACAAAAAGTGAATTCATATTATATAGAGTCATTACAAATGTTGATGATTATCGCTTACACCCAATGAAAACCCAAAAGTCATTATCTCAGTAAATTAGAATAATTAACATAAAACACCTGCAAAGGCTTCCTATGCGTTTAAAAATGTCCTGGTTGTTTCAGTAGGCTCCACAATCTTGGGGAAGACTGCTGACTTGACAGATGTCCAGAAGGCAGTCATTGACACACTCCACAAGGAGGGTAAGCCACAAAAAGTCATTGCTAAAGAAGCTGGCTGTTCACAGAGTGCTGTATCCAAGCATATTAATGGAAAGTTGAGTGGGAGGAAAAAGTGTGGTAGAAAAATGTGCACAAGCAACCGGGACAACCGCATCTTTGAAAGGATTTTTAAGAAAAGGCCATTCAAAAATTGAGGGGAGATTCACAAGGAGTGGACTGCTGCTGGAGCCATTGCTTCAAGAGCCACCACACACAGACGTATCCAGGACATAGGCTACAGGTGTTGCATTCCTTGTGTCAAGCCACTCATGACCAATAGACAACGCCAGAGACGTCTTACCTGGTCCAAGGTGTTGTTTTCAGATGAAAGTAAATTTTGCATGTGGAAATCAAGGTCCCAGAGTCTGGAGGAAGAGTGGAGAGGCACACAATCCAAGCTGCTTGAGGTCTAGTGTGAAGTTTCCACAATCAGTGATGGTTGGGGAGCCAAGTCATCTGCTGGTGTAGGTCCACTGTGTTTTATCAAGCTAAAGTCAGCACAGCCATCTACCAGGAAACTTTAGAGAAATTAATGCTTCCCTCTTCCGACAAGCTTTTTGGTATAGAAATTTTATTCTCCAGCAGGACTTGGCACCTGTCCACACTGCCAAAAGTACCAATACATGGTTTAAAAACAACAGTATCACTGTGCTTGATTGGCCAGCCAACTCGCCCGACCTTAACCCCATAAAGAATCTATGGGGTATTATCAAGAGGAAGATGAGAGACACCAGACCCAACAATGCAGATGAGCTGAAGGCTGCTATCAATGCAACCTGGGCTTCCATAACACCTCAGCAGTGTCACAGGCTGATCGCCTCCATGCCACCGCACATTGATGCAGTAATTGATGCAAAAGGAGCCCCGACCAAGTACTGAGTGCATTTACTGAACATACATGTCAGTAGGCCAACATTTTGGATTTTAAAGTAATTTTTCAAGCTGGTGTTATAAAAGTATTCTAATTTACTGAGATAATGACTTTTGGGTTTTCAGTAGCTGTAAGCCATAATCATCAACATTAACAGAAATAAACACTTGAAATAGATCACTCTGTAATGACTATATATGAGTTTCCCTTTCTGTAATGAAGAACTGAAATAAATTAACTTTTTGATGATATTCTAATTTTGTGAGAAGCACCTCCATATAGAGAATGAATGCAATGGAACACCTTAGTTTAGGATTCCAGAAACTTTATTTATTTCCCCTTTGACAAAGTAACAGTGAACTTACACAATATAAGTTTTGTGCAATGCGGTTTTATTTATTTACATATTTGCTTATTATATAAAAAAAAAATCAAAATAATACCATGGCTTGAAACACAATAAAAACATTCCTAATTATATTGGTACAGGCGATAAAAAAAAATATTTAGATTTCCCACACAAGAGATGACTCAATTTTGCATATAAATAGTTGGCAAAGTAAGAAGAAAAGGTCTAAATCAAACAATTTAATTAAATGAGATTTAAAAAGGAGTTTAACTTCAATTGGACTTTTTACAAAATCACATCAAAGTCACAAAAGAGACCCCAGTGATCACTAGGAAACCTTCC
This sequence comes from Oophaga sylvatica, assembly GCA_033576555.1. NCBI lineage: Eukaryota > Metazoa > Chordata > Amphibia > Anura > Dendrobatidae > Oophaga > Oophaga sylvatica. Next base: position 277,422,406 of record JARQOD010000006.1, on the reverse strand, counting down.
ACAATCCAGCTTTTCAGTGCCTACTAAATCCAGAGAGTGAGGAACAACTTGGCTCCCGTCCTCCGCAGCTCGGTAGAATAAGCGGTCAAACCGTAGCCTGCAAGTATATGAGGCTTTCAGATTGTTATTCATCTTTGTGTCCCAAGTATAGCGACAATGTTCCGGTTTCCCCAAAAGCTCCCAAATGTCCAAAATATTACTTGGCAAGCCTCCAATTTTTACAACCTGTAACAAGAGGGAAAATATATTTCAGTGATTAAGTTAAAGTCTATTAGACTTTGTTCACATCCACCACTTTGCAAAAAAATAAATCAAAACACTGTGTACCCTGCAACCCATATCTGTGGTAGTACTGTGCTAAAAGCCACTGTGTGTACTTTTCACCCCCACAGCTGTGGAAGTAATGTTCCTTTAAGCTGCTATGTGTACTCTGCACTCCCCACCGCCTGTGGGAGTACTGTCCTTTAAACCGCTGTGTATACTCTGCATGCTGCGATTGTAAGCGTATATCGTACGAGACTCGCCAATGCAAGCCTATGGGTGTGAGAAAAACTTGAGCACCACACGGACCATCCATATAGCTTGCGACAAATACGCACACATTTTTCTGACTTCAGCCCATTGAGCCATTTAATTCAATGGTGCAAATCAGTGAGAAATGTAAAGCCATACACATGTCATACGGATACATGGTGGGAGGAAATCGCAGCATTGCATTGCAAATGCATTAAACACGGATTACAATACGGACAACACTCATGCGACTCTCAGCAGGGAGACTCGGTCCGATTTTCCATACGTTTAGTGTGACGCCGGCCTTACTCTGCTGCTCTACTACTTCTGTCCTCTGTATCTCCCCTCTGCAAATCCCTTCATTGTCTCCAAATTCCCCAACCTATCCACTTCTAGCTACTAACATGGACCTACAAAGCCGTCAGTAATCTATCTCCCCCATATATCTCCAACCAAAAATCTCTGGTCCTCCCAAGACCTCCTTCTCTCCTCCACAATCGTATGTTTCTCATCCAATCACCTTCAAGACTTCCCCCATCCTGTAGAATTTTGTGCCTCAACACATCCAATTATCCCCTACATTCGAAAATTTCAAGCAGATCTTGAAAACCCATGTCTTTAGAACAGCTTATAGCCTGCAATGACCCGCTGCCACCTCACAGTCTCCTTTCCTATCATTCTGTAGAATGTAAGGCTGCAATGTTAGGGTCCGCTCCCACTTCTATACCTGACTGTCGCTATTAGTCTGTTCATTGTAATTTCTATTTGTGTTTTGTATGTAACCTCTTCTTAAGCACAGCACCAAAGAATCAATGGCGCTCTAAAAAAAATTAATAATCCTCTGCTTGATGTTCCACCCAGTCCACACCCCTGCCCTCCTTGCCGCACTACACACAGCGCAGAGCTGCAGCTATTGTCACCTGTGTTTCATCATCATCAGAGATGTGCTGCGGTGGAGAGCTGACCGTTTGCACTACCCTTCCCATGTGCTCGTACTCCAACAGAACAAGTGCTTGGACTTCAGTGCACTCAATCTCTTCCACTTGTGGGGCAAAGCCAGGTGGATGGCCCACAGATCCACAGCCAGCCGAGTAATCAAATAGAAGAAGTGACTGCTGCATGACTTAAAGCTCAGACTGCTTGCCTGATTTGCAACGTGGTAAGGTGGAAGACAGATGCCCATGCTCCACAGGTGCAAAATCTGAGCTTTCAGCAGAGAACTGTGTGGAAGACAAAGCAAAGGAACTGAAGGCATCCTCAGCTAACCAATCTAAAACCACATCTACTTGTTCTGGCTTCACCAGACGTCCAGAGTTACTCGTGCCTATGAAATTATGCAGAACATCCTCTCACCTGCATGCACAGAGGAAGGTGTTTCATTTGGGTGTGTAGCAGTCACAGATCGACCATGTCCTCTCCCTTCCTGCAGCAGCTACACCCACCGACTCGTCCACTATTTGATGCTCTACTCATTGTTTTCAACCCAAAAAGTGCAGACTATTACATGGTCTGTATACAGAGAGACAGTGCCCTCTTTTCAAAGTACACCCCCATAAAAAAAAAAAAAAATAAAACCCACAAAAACAGTGCCGAGTACGCCTCCCCTGCCTCTTGCACCTACACTGCCACCTCCTCCTCCACCTCCTGGTCTAAGATTATTATTTCTCTTTTATTTTTTATTCTGTGTTATTTTAAGTAATTTCCGTATCCACATTTGTTTGCAGGGTTCGGGTCCTCATTCACTTCTATTGGGTTCGGATTCAGGGAATTTTTAATTTTTGAACTTTTTACGTATATTTGTCGAACCTGAACATCCACAAGTTCGCTCATCTAGTGGCCACAAGTGTGCAATTTCCGACCACATTCCGACAAGATGTGCTCAGCTTTGCTCAATTCACTAGTATTTAAAGAGGCCGAGCATATCTAGTTGGCACGTGACTACACATAAGCCAATTCCATACTTGCCCCACATAGGCTGACTGCAGACTTTGTCCACAAGATCAGACAACCCCTTTATTGAATTGGAGCCTTGGTGTCAAGTTATAATATAAACTTAAAAAAAAAAAAAAAACAACAAACAATCTGGTAAGTAATCAGAGAACCTGCCAGTAACACAGCTTCATACTGAAAACTGTACAGGACTGTACTAAGCATTGAACACAGCAGAACCATACACTGCCTAGTAGTCACCAGCAAGTATTGCGATTTATCTTCCATTCACTTGAATAGATAATATACTGCAGTACTTGACAACAGCGACTAAGCAATGTAGACAGCTGCTCTGCTTCACACCGACAAGCCCACCAATCTCATATTAATAACCTATCCCGTGGACAAAGCTGGACAACCCCTTCAATGAAGAGTTTAAACTGGTCATTGGAACAGACCTCTTGGTCCCTCAGGTTAGTATCTCCACCAAATATGACAGTGGTTGAAGCAGGCATCTCCTGGATCTTCTTCAATACAATCTGCAGCTGTTTCCGACGTTCACTTGCATGTTCCTTGGTACTTTCTAGATGGGAAGTCATAAGGCAAATATTCTGCCCACAGATATCAACCTATTACAAAAGCAAACATTCTTCACGTTACAGAAGAAGAAAAAAAACAAAACCACAAAATAAGGAGGAATGAGTTGGAAGGATTTCTACCATATAACAGAATGCTCAAGGCACAGAAAAGAATATGGGAATAAAAGACACAAACATTTAGGCTATGTGCACACGTTCGGAATTGCCGCGGAAATTTCCGCGCCAATCTGGCAACTCCCTGCCGCAGGAAATACTCATTTTATTGGTATGCTTATTCCCACTAAAAACTAGCGTTTTGCAAGCGTAATTAGCTTGCAGAATGCTAGCGTTTTCCAAGTGATCTGTAGCATCGCTTGGAAAACTGATTGACAGGTTGGTCACACGAGGCAAACATAGTGTTTGACAAGTGTGACCAACTTTTTACTATTGATGCCGCATCAATAGTAAAAAGATCTAATGTAAAAATAATAATAAAAAAAAAATTGTGATATTCTCACCTTCCGGCGTCCCCCGCAGCCTTCCTGGTCCTCGCGATGCTCCCGGCAACTCCCGTTCCCAGTGATGCCTTGCGACAATGACCCCAGATGACGTAGCATCACGCGAGACCACTACGTCATCTGGGGTCATTGTCGCAAGGGATCCTGGGGAACAGGAGTTGCCGGGAGCGTCACTGAGGAGCGGGAAAGGTGCGGGGGACGCCGGAAGGTGAGAATATCACGATTTTTTATTTTAATTATTGTTTTAAACAGGGATATAGGGATATGGTACCCAGGGCCTGGAGGAGAGTCTCTTCTCCTCCAGACCCTGGGTACCATCCGCACATGAACCGCTCACTTTGCGCATGGTGGGCATAGCCACATGCGGAAAGTAAGCGGTTCAATGCATTCCTATGGCGGCGGAATCGTCGCGATTCCGCAAAATAAAATGAACATGCTGCTTTTTTTTTTCATGGAAAAAAACGCAACATGTGCAAAAAATTGCAGACTACATTCTAATCATAGGATGCTTAATGCATGCGTTTAAGCGTTTTTTGCAGCGGAAAACTGCTGCAAAAACGCTAAAAAAAGCAACAATTCCTGAACGTGTGCACACAGTCTTAAAAAAAAACATTACACCGACATTCTAATTAATGAATGGAACATTGTTTTACTGATGAAAATCATTCTAAAAATGTTATGTCCCCCTCCTGGATGCATTCCAAGCCTTAAAGGGAACCTGTCACCAGTTTTGGCCAATATGAGCTACGGCCACCACCTTTCAGGGCCGATATACAGCATTCTATAATGCTGTATATCTGCCCCCAACCTGACCTGTAAGAGAAGAAAAATAACTTTTATTATACTCACCTGCGGGTCGGTCCGGTCTGATGGGTGTCGCAGGTCTTGGACTGGCGCTTCCCATCTTCTTGAGATGCCGTCCTCCTTCTTGGTTCGTGTGGATGACACGTCCCTGCATCATCCACACAACCTCCTCAGCATCATGCTCCTGCGCAGGCGTACTATCTGTTGAGGCAGCGCAAAGTACTGCAGTGCACAGGTGCTGGAAAGGTCAGAGGCGCCCAGTGCCTGCCTACATTCCCTACAAAGCCATGTGCTTAGTTTGTATTGTCAGTTTGGGCCAAGACCCTCTCTTTAACCCCTTACTTACATCCGCTGGTGCAAGTCAGTAGTGGGTGTATGGAGCGGGCTCAGGGGGTGATCTCGTCCCAAGCCCGGAGGGTAATTGCTCTGTGTTGCAGCCAGAATCTACCTCCAACAACCACAAGAGAAGCAGAGATCCATCCACAAATTTTAACCTGTTAAATCCGCTGTCAAACTCTGACAGCAGCATTAACAGCGTGCCGGCATGGGGGTGCATCATTCTATGCATCCATCAGAGCGCCCAAAATGTGATCATGGTACGCCGATGTGTTCCTATGACAGCCAGGGATCTGCTAAAGACCTCTGTGCCAATTATTCTGGCACTCCCTTAAAACCCATCCCATGGCTGGGCTTCAATAAGGCTGATTATTACTTCATGCATCAATAATAAGGTATGAGACAATCGCAGGTTCAAGTACAATAAAACTTTTTTTTAAAAGTTTAGAAAAAAATATTGAAAAACAAAAAAAAAGTTCAAATCACCCACTTTTCCCCCATTACAAATATAAAAAATAATACAATTGTAGTATTGCTGCAGACAGAAAAATTCAATCTAGCAAAGTAGAAAAATAACTCAATTGGTAAACACCATAAACAAAAAATATTGAAATATGCCAAAATTGTGTTTATTTGGTTGCTGTAAAAATAAATGCAGTAAGGGCTCATGCTGTCGTCCATGCAATATGGACCACAACGCGCATACTGGCCGTGGGTCTACTGACTTAAACGTAACATGCAGATCATAGTACAAGCATAGAAGAATAAACCTTTCACTGAAACACAACTTAAAATCTTAAAAATTGGAAAGTTACACTTTGTCACAATATATATTACTTTTTTCTTTTTTTTAACTGTAACAATTTTTTATAAACCTGACCCTACTCAGAGTTAGAAAAAGTAGTGTAAAATTAAGTAAATTATTATAAATTTAAAAAAAAAATATTATACAAAATGTATAAAATATTTTATTTTTACAGGTCCAGCTCTCCCAGCAGACTCATCGTCTATCCTCACAGAATTACACTTAGGCCGGGGTCAGACATGAGAGAAATTCTCACCAGTCTCAAATGTCAATACCCGGCACTGCGGCCCGGAGCGTGCGGCTGCATAGAAATACATGCAGCTGCACGCTTCTGTCCGAGTACCAGTGGCAATGCCGGGTATTGACATGCGAGACTCGGGCGAGTTTCTCACATGTCTGACCCCGGCCTTAAGAGGATGGGAGATGCAGAAGAATGCAGCCCAGTTTCTTCCCAATAGCCAGGCTGTGATGGGCCCATCACAGTGATGACAGATAAGCCTTCCTCTACACCCGAGCGCAATGAATATCTGAGTGCCGCTGTAAAAAACATGGCGCTTCAGTAAAAAACCTAATAAAGACTACAGTAAAAAGGCGTAATTGAAATCATTTAAGGGTTAAATTTGGAATACTATATTGTTATAAGCATAAGTTAAGAAATTTATATTAACTACACATGACAAGTATATTATATAGATATATCTATATCATTTTCTTTTCTTCTAATTGGGTTTTCCTCTGTTATTCCCCTTAGAAGCAAAGGAATAAATAAAAAAAAAAACATCCACAACTGAGAGCGATCATTCCCTATTGGCAATTGGGTGTATCCTATTGACACTGCAAGCTCTGATTGGAAGCTACCATTATGGAGGGACAACGCATTGACAAGGGTAATGATAAATCCCAGTTGGCAATGCAGTCATACATTAGCATTGGAAATAACAGAAGAGTGGCAGAAATGGTCCTAAAAAAGAAGTTCCAGAATCGTTATTTTATGGAGGCGCGGCCCCTTTTAGATGACCATTTTCCAATATCATTTTGGGTGACAGTTTCAATGATGTTTTATTGTTATTTTCTAAAACAGGTCAAGGGAGCTGACTTGTCTCTTTTCAGACATTAGACAACAAAAGAAACACACACATACTAATCTTGCAATCCATAAAAAAAAAAAAAAAAAAGGACACGTTCTAATGGTATTATACACAATCCGGACAAGTAACTACAACCATTGTCCTCTCTAAGGGCACATTTAGACATCCGTGATTGAACTGCAATGCCCAGTCTGGCCGCGGGCCTCTTGACCTGAGTGTGACAGTTTTATATACACTGCTCAAAAACATAAAGGGAACACTAAAATCCCACATCCTAGATATCACTGGATGAAATATTCCAGTTGTAAATCTTTATTCATTATATAGTGGAATGAGTTGAGAGCAATAAAACATAAAAATGATCAGTGTAAATTAAAACTAATATCCCATGGAGGTCTGGCTTTGGAATGATACTCAAAATCAAAGTGGAAAATTAAATTACAGGCCGATCCAACGTCAGTGGAAATGCGTCAAGACAAGAAAATGATGCTCAGTAGTGTGTGTGTCCTCCATGTGCCTGTATGACCTCCCTTCAACACCTGGGTATGCTCCTGATGAGGCAGCGGATGGTCTCCTGAGGGATCTTCTCCCAGACCTGGACTAAAGCAGACGCCAACTCCTGGACAGTCTGTGGTACAACGCGATGTTGGTGGATAGAGCGAGACATGATGTCTCACATGTGCTCTATCGGATTCAGGTCTGGGGAACAGGCGGGCCAGTCCATAGCTTCAATGCCTTCATCTTGCAGGAACTGCTGACACACACCAGACACATGAGGTCTGGCATTGTCCTACATTAGGAGGAACCCGGTGCCAACCGCACCAGCATATGGTCTCACAAGGGGTCTGACGATCTCACCTCGGTACTTAATGGCAGTCAGGCTACCTCTGGCGAGCACATGGAGGGCTGTGCGGCCCTCCAAAGAAATGCCACCCCACACCATTACTGACCCATTGCCAAACCGGTCATGCTGAAGGATGTTGCAGGCAGCAGATCGTTCTCCATGGCGTTTCCAGACTCTGTCACGTCTGTCACATGTGCTCAGTGTGAACCTACTTTCATCTGTGAAGAGCACAGTGCGCCAGTGGCGAATTTGCCAATCCTGGTGTTCTGTGGCAAATGCCAAGCGTCCTGCACCGTGTTGGGCTGTGAGCACAACCCCCATCTGTGGACGTCGGGCACTCAGACCATCCTCATGGAGTCGGTTTCTAACCGTTGGTGCAGACACATGCACATTTGTGGCCTTCTGGAGGTCATTTTGCAGGGCTCTGGCAGTGCTCCTCCTGTTCCTCCTTGCACAAAGGCGGAGGTAGCGGTCCTGCCGCTGGGTTGTTGCCCTCCTACGGGCCCCTCCACGTCTCCTGGTGTCCTGGCCTGTCTCCTGGTAGCGCCTCCAGCTTCTAGACACTACACTGACAGACACAGAAAACCTTCTTGCCACAGCTCGCATTGATGTGCCATCCTGGATGAGCTGCACTACCTGAGCCACTTGTGTGGGTTGTAGAGTCTGTCTCATCCTACCACGAGTGGGAAAGCACAACCAACATTTAAAAGTGACCAAAACATCAGCCAGAAAGCATTGGTACTGAGATGTGTCTTGGTCACTGCAGAACCACTCCTTTATTGAGTGTGTCTTGATAATAGCCAATAATTTCCATCTGCTGTCTATTCCATTTGCACAACAGCATGTGAAATTGATTGTCAATCAGTGTTGCTTCCTAAGTGGACAGTTTGATTTCACAGAAGTTCGATTTACTTGGGAGTTATATTCTGTTGTTTAAGTGTTCCCTTTATTTTTTTGAGCAGTGTATTTCTATGAAGCTGTCACGTTCGGGTCGGGAGACCTGCAGCCAGTCCATGGATTGTGCTCCTATCTCGGACAATTTTGCACCAATGTTTGAATGCGTGGGTTCGAGGAATTAAGAAATGATACGTTTTCTAATGGAAACTGCTTTAAGAAACGCTCCTTGTTTGGGGAGCTTACAGAGGAGTTTTTCATTTAATGAAGTGATTTTGAAAAGTTTTTAAAGCGTTTTGTAGTAGGATTTCTTTAAGCATTTTTTGCAGCCTTTTGAGTCAATAGTGCCTACTTTAGAGAGTATTCTATCAAAAGCCGATTCAAAAAAGTAATTTTACAATCGAAATGAATAGGAAGAATCTTTCAAGTATTTTAAAGCTATTTTTATTTGGGCGTTTGTTTTTGTTTTTTTATCAGACCTCTTAAAAACCCAAAAATCTGTGTGTGAACATACCCTATGCTGGAAAGGATAACAAGCCTAACAGCTCTAGTCTGCACAGTACAGAACATTTAGCCATCATTTCCAGCTTAGAGGAACAGTGACTACAACATAGATACTTACATTTGCTATCAGCAAATTTCTCATCATAACTGTACTCGGGAATGGAACCATTTCTTGACTAAGGAGTTTTACTCTCGATTTTTTCAGCATGATGGCAATAAAATATCCATCTTCATTTCCTAGAAAAGTTATCAAATAATAAGAAAACAACACTAACAAATATCCTTACAATGTTCCCAACAAAGTCATTACAAACTTACACAAAAGTCTAGTTAATTTCACACCATGAAATACGACAAATAACTATGGAAAAAAAAAATGTCTCAGCAAAAATATGTCAGACATTTTAAATCAGATTTTTAATATAAACTTGTGGATTTATTTATTTTAGTTTTTGGGCTTTTTTCATAAGTATCTAGCTAAGTAAATCTTGAATGTTGCCATTTCTTTCATACTAGCCACTAGAGTAGTCAGAAAAGATAAGGAGATGACTCTGCTCATTCTGTCATCATTAGAGGGATAGTGTACAAGCAGAACACTAATTTACCTTTATTTCCTTCTAGGTTCAAACCATGAGATTACCAGCAATGTGAACAGTTTAACCGTTTAAATGCCGCACATAATACCAACTGCAACACAAAGTGTTTGACAGAGGAAGAAGGATTCCCCTGTCAGCCTGTCGTCCCATGTGAACAAAGGGTGCTGATGGGTTAAGACGGTATCTGGGGAACTGAAAATTGCAACCAGCTAAGCCTGAAAGGTTATAATGCTGTGGAATACTATGCATTCCAAACCATTATCCAAGCCATCAAACAATGATTTTATTGAAAAAATAAACAGATGTTATCGCCGCAATTATCCTACCCCATAGATTAAAGTTAAATTGGCAAATACAGTGGGGAAAAGACGGATTTTGGTAAGAACTTACCTGTAAAATCCTTTTCAGCGAAGAAGGAAGGGAGACACACCATAACTAGTGGGTAGGCGGAGCCCCAGATAGGATCAATACCTCAGATTAGAAAGCGTGTTGACCGGCCCCTCCAGCTCGGGCTCCTCCTACTCAGCTCTTCGGTCGTACCAAAGCTTAAGGAAGAACAATATCACCAGCGAAGCAACATAACCCCTTCTGAAGGACTTCAGAGAAAAATACAAAAGTACAGGTTATGCATGCATTTGACAAAGAAAAACCACACAGTCCCAGGTACTACTCACTGAACCTGACTACTGCGATAAGCTGGCAATGCTGGAACAGAGCCGTAGCGCGTCGACCTCAGCTCAGAAAATCGCTATCAGAGAAGGGCCACGCTGCTTCTGTAAATATAACAACACACTTCTGCCATGGGAGGGATGTGTGTCTCCCTTCCTTCTTCGCTGAAAAGGATTTTACAGGTAAGTTCTTACCAAAATCCGTCTTTCAGCTGCAGATGAAGGAAGGGAGGCACACCATAACTAGTGGGACGTCCCAAAGCAGTCCAAAAATTAGGGTGGGAAAAAAACCAAAAGAGGCAGAAACCCAACAACCTAGATAAATGCGCAACAGGCGCCAAATACAAGTTAACTTAAAACTTAGATTACCGCTGCCTGCAGGACCCTACGTCCTAAGGCCGCATCAGCGGAAGCACTGACGTCCACCTTATAAAACTTTGTAAATGTGTGGACGGAACGCCAGGTCGCCGCTCGGCAGAGCTGAGCTGCCGAAGCCCCTTGATGAGAGGCCCACGATGAAGCCACAGCCCTCGTGGAGTGAGCTCGAACCTTAATCGGGCAAGGTTCGCCTTTAAGACGGTAAGCCTCCAAAATGGCTGACCGAATCCAACGAGCTATAGAGTCCTTGGAAGCTCGTTGACTACGTCTACGACCTGCTGGAATCACAAACAGAGAATCTGACTTCCTAAAACCTTGAGTAACAGACAGATAGAACTTCAAGGCCCGCACTAAATCCAATTTGTGCAAATCTCATTCCTTTGCATTCCTCGGGCCCGGACAAAGTGAGGGCAACACAATATCCTGGTTAACATGAAACTGCGACACCACCTTAGGTAGAAAGTCGCCCCGTGTGCGAAGCACTACTCGATCCGGGTAAAACTCCAGGAAAGGTGGCGAGCAAGAAAGAGCTGCCAACTCAGAAACCCTTCTTAAAGAGGTTACCGCCACTAAGAATGCAACCTTCCAAGAAAGTAACGAAAGGCTAGTAGAACCCATAGGCTCAAAGGGCACATGCTGAAGAGCCTCCAAGACAAGGTTGAGTCTCCAAGGAGACACAGGTGCCTTCCGCGGTGGAAACGGACGGGTTACTCCTTGAAAAAAAGAACGCACGTCCCTACGCGAGGCGATAGCCTTCCGAAAAAGCACGGACAAAGCAGAAACCTGACCCTTCAGAGTGCTAACTGCTAAACCTTTGTCCAACCCGTACTGTAGAAAAGCCAACAGATTGGGAATGGAAAAAATCCTCGGATTCCTTGAGGAACTCGAACACCACGAAAAGAAGGCTTCCCAAATTCTGTGATAAATCTTAGTAGTGGCCGGACCTCTAGCAGCTCGCAGAGTGGCAATGACTGCAGCTGAGAAACCTCTACGGGTCAATATTTCGGTCTCAAGAGCCACGCCGTCAAACGTAGAGACTTCAAGTCCGGATGACGAACGGGCCCCTGGGATAACAGGTCCGGGCGAAGAGGAAGTGGAAATGGCGGAGCCGCCAAGAGCGACACCAGTGTCGAGAACCACGTCCTCCTTGGCCAATCCGGGGCTATCAGCATAGCCGGAATTCTCTCCAGTCTGATCCGACGCAGCACCAGAGGAAGTAAGGAAATTGGCGGAAACACATAGACCAGTTCGAAATGGTTCCACGGAGCTACCAGAGCATCCACCGCCACAGCCTTCGGGTCCTTGTACCTGGATATGAAGGTTGGTAGTTTGGCATTGAACCTGGATGCCATCAAATCCACTTGGGGGGTTCCCCAACGGGAGCACAGTAGTGCAAACATTTCCGGATGGAGACTCCATTCTCCAGGATCCATCTTCTCGCGACTGAGGAAGTCCGCCGTGGTATTCTGGACTCCTGGAATGTGGATCGCAGAGATGGCTGGAACCCTGGTCTCGGCCCATAGCAGGATCCGAGACACCTCCATCATGAGCCTGGAACTCCTCGTCCCGCCTTGGTGATTGATATACGCGACCGCCGTCGCGTTGTCGGTCTGCACTCGGACTGGCAGACCGCTCAAAGGGACCGTCCAGTGTTGGAGGCAAAGAAAAATTGCCCTCAATTCCAAGATATTGATCGGTAGAATAGACTCTTCCGATGACCATACTCCCTGGATCCAAAGGTCGTTCCAGACACCCCCCCAGCCCGTCAGGCTGGCATCAGTGGTTATGACCGACCACTTCGGAGGGAGGAAAGATTTCCCCAGGGATAACGCTTCTGGACGTAACCACCATTCTAGGGATTCCCGTACCCTGTGAGAGATGATGACGCTGCAATCCAGCGAAGCCTGCGATCGATCCCAACGACTCAGAATGAGCCTCTGGAGGGCCCTGGAATGAAACTGGGCAAACGGAAGTGCCTCCATGGACGCCACCATCAAACCCAGGAGGCGCATACACTTCCGAAGGGACATTGCTGTCGAAGACTTCATAGTCTGTACATGTCGAAGTAGACATGTCCGCTTGTCTGGGGGTAGGGACACCACTGCCCGTACCGTGTCGAAATGCATCCCTAAAAACAGGATTGACTGAGACGACTCCAGAGACGACTTCTCCCAATTGACCAGCCACCCGAAATCCTCCAGGAGCTGAAGGGATAGGTTGCGAGCCGTCACCGCCTCCTCCTTTGAGGATGCCACAATCAAAAGATCGTCCAGGTAGGGAAAAATCGCAACCCCCTGTCTTCGAAGAATTGCCATGAGAGGCGCCAGAATTTTTGTAAAAACTCTGGGCGCCGAGGCCAAGCCGAATGGCAGAGCCACAAACTGGTAATGGTCCTGACCTATGGCAAAACGAAGGAAGCGCTGATGAGTCCTTCCGACGGGAACATGCAAATAAGCGTCGCGAATGTCGATTGACACCAAAAAATCGTTCTGCGTCAGGGCCGCCACCACGGAGCGAAGTGACTCCATGCGGAATTTTTGGGTGTGGACATGCCGATTCAATCTTTTGAGATCCAGAATAGGACGAAATTTGTCCTCCTTTTTGGGAACCACAAAAAGATTGGAATAAAATCCTCTTCCTCGGTCCTCCGGCGGTACCGGTATTACCACACCCTTCTGCAGAAGGGAGTCGACCTCTCGCAGCAGAGCGGTAATTAACTCGGGCTCTGACGGTGTGCGAGACCGGCAAAACCTGTCCGGAGGTCGAGACGAAAACTCTATGAAATAGCCTGCCGACACTACCCGCGTTACCCAGGTGTCCGGAACGCGGGAAACCCAAGTCACTTTGAATTGGAGCAGGCGACCCCCCACTCGAGAGCCCTCGAATGGAAACCTGGCGTCAGTCCGCCTTGGCGGGCTTCTTGTCAGTCTCCCGCTTGTCTTGACGGAAACTTGATTTCCAGGGAGTACGGGATTTCTGAGTGAACTTTTTTTCCCGAAAAAGAGGGACGACCCGATCCCCAAGAGGACTGACCGAATCGTCCCTTGGAACGAAAGGATCGCCGGCCACCACCGGCACCAGTCTGGACAACAGAGATGCAGTATCCAGACCTGCATCATAGCTATAAGAAACTGCAGTCTCCAATAAACCGAGAAGTCCATCTATCTCGGATAACAGAGATCCATTTTGCAACGCCGTTCGTATACGGTCCAACCAGCACAGGGAAGCCCTACAAGCACACATGGATCCTAGCACCGCTTTGAATCCATGACCCAAGGCCTCGTAGTTGGATTTCGCTGCCATCTCTGTTTTTCTGTCTAACGGTTCCTGCAGACTTGCCTTCCCTTTAACAGGGAGCAATGAGGATTTACTAAGCTGGGATAAAGGAACATCCACTTCAGGAGAAGAAATCCAATTATCCGTCAACTCCGTAGAACACGGATATAGTGCGTCAAAAAAGAACACGGATATAGTGCGTCAAAAAAACGTGTTCCTTGAAAACGTTTATCTGGACACAGGCGTTACTTCTCCACTACTTCATTAAGCTCATCTAGAGCTGGCAATGTCGCTCGTGACTTACGGTACTCTTGGTACATTCGAGGTGACTTACCAGGACGTGTAGTTACCTCCTCCGGCAACTGTAACGCCTCCCTCATGGCTTCAATAAAAGCCTCTGTTCGGTCTAAAGAGACAGAATGTCCCTGCCGATCCTTATCTGAACCGGATAACTCCCCATCTGAATCTGAAGGGGAACCCTGACCGCATTCCATATCAGAGAGGTCTGATTCGCTACGTGGAAATGATGAAACCGGCCTGTGTCGCTTCCTTCCATGAGAGGATCTAGCTGACACCCAATGACCTAAAAGGTCAGAAAGGCCATCAATAGAGCGAGCGATGGCATCCAATTTGGCATCGCTGTGACCTCCAATTGCTGCGCTTGACGTCAAGGCCTGCGTATCAGACTCGCGTGACTGATTCTGAAGCAGATTTGGCACACGGTCCGCACCTTCTGGACCCTGTTCCGACATGCCCTTACACAGTATAAGGCAGGTCAAAGCCTGTCAGCAATTATGAAAAAAAGTGTGGCTTCTCAAGCGAACGCAGCAAGCACGCTGAAGTGTTAAAGCCCTTAGTGAAAGAGCTACCCCAGCTGTATCAGCTGAATATTCAGCAATATAATTAACTCTTACAAGTTCTGACCCCAAACTGGGATAGAACCTGTGCGGCTGTTGAAAAGGTTAACCCTTTAAAAGGGGTTAATATCGCCGACTCCCCACTACTCCCTTATTAATAGAAGGGGTGTGCGAGTCCCATGGCAAAATAAGGTCTCTATATAAGACCGCAGCTGCAAGATAACGCTATCTGTATTTTCTCTACAGATAGGTTCTGCGCTGTGGGGGTGAGAGCGTTATCACTCACCCAGCTGGTCGCGGTGATGTAAATGTGATACGGGAGGAGCGGAGCAGGAAGGAGCCCGTGGAGCCTTTTTGTAATGGCCGCCGCGCTGAGAGGAATCTGAAGAGAAGCGCCTAATCGCGCGCTTCTGTGACAGAAAAGCCCGGGAGCGTGAAGCCACGCCCCCCGCCAGCTCAAAAAAAGAGCGCGAACTCCTTTGCTCTCTGCTCCCCCCTGTCCTGCAGGAGTCTGCCTGCGGACAGAATACAGTCACCAAACATGTATTTCACAAGTAACAGCGGCTGCCGCAACAGCCGCTGAAAGCACTCACACACACTTTAATAAAAATGTGATGTAAAAATGTGAGGTACTCACCAGCCGAGCGCCACAGGGACCCCCAGGGGTTTCTGGCGCTATGCCCATGCTTCCCACCAGGGCGGGGGACGCAGTGACCCCTGTGCGCGGTTTGCGCCCCCGCCAGGGAAGCCATCCTCATCCCCCGGGCCGGCAGGGTTCTGCAGGGACCACCATTAGGGTAATACAGATTCGCCAAGGGGAGGTTGGGGTCCAGCAGCGCTGAGACCCCTGAGACCTCTAGACCACTCTGGTGATCCAAGTCTCTTGTCCGATAAAAAATAATAAAATCTTCTGAGGAGCTGCTTCCAGCAGCGACCGTCCTCTGAGACCTCAAATTTTAGACTGAAGAGCTGAGTAGGAGGAGCCCGAGCTGGAGGGGCCGGTCAACACGCTTTCTAATCTGAGGTATTGATCCTATCTGGGGCTCTGCCTACCCACTAGTTATGGTGTGTCTCCCTTCCTTCATCTGCAGCTGAAAAAGTGCTTAGTCAGCCACCAATTGTGCAAGTTCTGCCACTTAAAAAGATGAGAGAGGCTTGTAATTGACATCATAGGTAGACCACAACTATGAGAGTCAGCTTGGTGTGATTAAATCAACTGTGGGAGCAATATTAAGAAAATGGAAGACATACAAGACCACTGACAATCTCCCTTGATCTGGGGCTCCATGCAAGATCTCACCCCGTGGGATCAAAATGATCACAAGATCAGTGAGCCAAAATCCCAGAACCACACGGGGGACATAGTGAATGACCTGCATAGAGCTGGGACCACTGTAACAAAGGCTACCATCAGTAACACACTGCGCCGCCAGGGACTCAGATCCTGCAGTACCAGACATGACCTCCAGGTTAAGCCAGTACATGTCCGGGCTCCGTCTGAAGTTTGCTAGAGAGCATTTGGATTCTCCAGAAGAGTATTGGGAAAATGTCATATGGTCTGATGAAACCAAAGTAGAACTGTTTGGTAGAAACAAAACTTGTGTTGTTTGGAAGAGACAGAATGCTGAGTGGCATCCAAAGAACACCATATCTACTGTGAAGCATGGGGGTGGCAACATCATGCTTTGGGGCTGTTTCTCTGCAAAAGGGACCAGGACTACTGATGCGTGTACATGAAAGAATGAATGGGGCCATGTATCGTTAGATTTTTAAGCGCAAACCTCCTTCCATCAGCAAGGGCATTGAAGATGAACCGTGGATGGGTCTTTCAGCATGATAATGATCCCAAACCCACAGCCAGGGCAACGAAGGAGTGGCTTTGTAAGAAGCATATGAAGGTCCTGGACCTGGAGTGACCTAGCCAGTCTCCAGATCTCAACCCCATAGAAAACCTTTAGAGGGATTTGAAACTCCGTGTTGCCCAGCGACAGGCTCAAAACATCACTGCACTAGAGGAAATCTGCATGGAGGAATGGGCCAACATACCAACAGTGTGTGGCAACCTTGTGAAGACTTACAGAAAACGCTTGACCTCTGTCTGCCAACAAATGATATATAACAAAATACTGAGATGAACTTTTGTTACTGACCAAATACTTATTTTCCACCATAATTTGCAAAATAAATCTTGACAAATCAGACAAGGTGATTTTCTGGATCTGTTTTCTCATTTTGACCCTCATAGTTGTGGTCTACCTATGATGTCAATTACAGGCCTCTCTCATAAGTGAACTTGCATATTTGTTTTCTTTACCACAGCATCAAAAAACTAAAAAAAAAAAAAACTACCGTAATAGGCAATAAATATGTGCACTAAAATGGTATTAATTAAAAATCATACTGTAACAAACAAAGGCTCATGTAGCCATCTTTGAGAGAAAAAATAGTCATGGCCCTGAGGAAGCAGCAACACAAATTTTCTTTTCATGAAACATGCTTTCATAGTGCAAAAGTACAATAAATAAATAAACCCATGAAGGTGATTGTTATCACTGTAGTCATACCAGCCCGTAGAACAATATTAATCTGATATTCTTTCTACATGATAAGCGGTGTAAGGGCAGGGGCAGACAATTTTTTGTTGCATGGAGAGAAAACAATCTGCCCAATTATGCTGATCAGCGTTTAATTGATGGGATCAATTTTTCTCAATGAGAGAAAAAAAAAAGTTTCTGCACTAAGTCAGTCCGTGAACAACAGACTTCACTAGGATGTCATCTGCTCGCGGTCTGTTTTCTGCAGACCCATAGACTTGCAATGCCAATTTTGATCGGACACTTGGATCAAAATTGGACATGTCCCAGAAAAAATGTCCTCGGACCAAGGAAAAATAAAAACCCGGACATGAGTACGCACAGCCCCATAGAATAACATGGGGACGATTCCCATTCGTGAAAACCACAGATAGCACTCGTCCGGTAGTCGGTTGTGTGCATGAGCCCGAAGGAAAAAAAAAATAAAACTGATTTTTTTTTCTCCCTTTAAAAATCACCCCAAAATAATAACAGAAGCTAATCAATCATGTATATTTACCCAACAGGATGGTAATAAAGAATACAACATGTGCTGCAAAAAAAAAAAAAAAGAACTCATCCAGCTTTCTTGACTGTTAATCGAATGGACCTGGTCATTAAGGGGTTCATCTGTTGGTCAGTTCTGTTTTTGACTTGTGGCTGACTAAAGTTATACCATGGGGTGGGGTGAGCAATGCTTCTGACCTACTACATAGACTGGTCACTGCATCCATGACAGTAAGGAGTAGGGAGAGCATGGCTTATCTCTGGAGACAAAGGAGCATATTCATTTACATATTTCTCCATTTCTTGGTTTTAGCTATAATTTGGGACAAAATTAGAAAATTGAGGGAGGAACTGCTGGGATATTTAATGTTGGGCACTTTCTGTGTCGCATGTCCCCTTAAGGCCGTGGTCAGACATGCAAGAAACTCGCACGAGTCTCGCATGTCAATTCCCAGCACTGCCACTGGCACTCGGGACCGGAGTGTGCGGCTGCATAGAAATACATGCAGCCGCACGATCCTTTCCGAGTGCCGGATGTTGACATGCGAGACTCATGCGAGTTTCTCGCATGTCTGACCTCGGCCTAATAAGGACTGTATTTTTTGTTCTGCTGGAGGACTAGATAAGGCAGAAGCCAAACATTATACATACAGTTACTCCCTGACCTCAACTATAACAGTGTATGATATTTATATACCATGACAATTACACACCCTACTGCACTGTGCATGTCATACAGGACCGGTGTATTTTCAATATGATGCTATACCCAGAGAAGGAATTTAAAAGAAAAAAAAAAAAAAAAAAACTTTCTACTGACACCGGATAAATTAAGCTAAAAATGAAGACTGAACTATAGCCATGTACGAGTTGTCAGAACAGCTACATACCAACAATGATTGTGTAGCTGACAGCTCTTTTCTTCAGATATTCGTAATATGGTGGAATAACTTCTTGCAAGAACACAATGTCAGGACTGTACCTGAAATAGCACAGATAGGAACAACAAATTACCGATAAATTAACCCACATTATGTGTCATCAGAAAATGATCTATTATTTAAATCAAGCTTTTATGTTAAATGTATATAAAAAAAATTCATATCACTATCCATAATGAAGAATAAAAAAAAAAAGAACATCTTGTGATTTTCACCTGCCACTAGGCGTAATATTAGGCCAGGGTCACACTACAGTAGAATACCGACGAGTGCTATGCGAGAAAACACATACCGTATATATGTGTTTTAAAGAATATCTCCTTTGAAAATGATGTGTAAATGACAGAGAATTGCTGTATGTAAAAGCTCATGTTAAAATCGCATTGCAATTGTACTGCAGTTGGATGTCAGGTGTGAGAAATCGGATTGTACTCGCATTACACTCCTGCGACTCTCGGCAGGGAGACTCAGACCGATTTTTGATACATATTTTGACAGTCACATTATAGGGACCCTCCAGATAAATCGTATATATTGTCAGGTCTAGTGCAGAAGCTAGGGTGGTAGGTCACAACGATTCTCGGTTTCAAGTTTATTTTTATTTTCCTGCATTTTGAGCCCACTGCTACAAAATGTCAAATTTAATCTCTATCTTGTGACATCACATTGGTCCTAACATTGCTTCCTTAAGATATTCAGGCTGGCAGAGTACCAGTAGGCCAGATTCACACATGTGACATTCACAGTCCAAGTAGGAGTCGTGATATCCGGACTGGCCGCATGTCTCCTTAACAAACTCAACAGCTTTGTAGGACATCTGTACACCAACCTTAGTGAAGTGAAAATTGCCCACATCACACCTGAAAAAAATCTACAACGCAAGTTCTCATCGGCCACTCATATTATTCTTCCAAACTCTAAATTAGGGATGATCAGAAGAAAAATACAGATATAATAGACTTACAAAGCCAAATAAGAACACACTCCCCGAGCTCTCTCTTGAAGGTTGGACTGGTCAAGTCCATCAATGTTCCAGGTAAGGAGAGTAATGTGGCTCTCATCTTCTTGGTTCAGAGTGCTGGGCCCTTCTACGACAGGTGCTTGCTTTATGACAACTGGTGTGTCTTCTGTCAAGTCAATGCTAGATAAGAAATCCAAACCATCACTATTAATGGTGCTCTGAGCACCTATTCTAACAAGTGAAGCGCTGGACGTAAAATATAAAGAATAATGGCCTAATTCAAAATTCCATTGTTCTTACGTAGGAGAAAAAAAAAAAGGCTTTCATTAATGTACTGGAATCGATTGTCATCCATTTTTGGTCCATGTGTTTGTTTTTGCCATCACTTGGGCGTCTGGTTTTCTCATATGCAAAAACAGAAATGAAATAAATTTCCAGAACCATCAGCTACACAGTTAAAAAAAAAAAAAAAGACGGTACTCTAATGACATCCATGGGCTATCCATTTTTCCCACAGATCCATTGGTTTAATAGGTGTATAAAGTAAGTACAATGTGTAGATTAATTGGCCTGCATAAAAACAGACATGTGAACAAGCCATAAAATAGAATCGTTATGTGTTGTATCAGCAAAAAACATGGATAGAACAGGTCTGTGATACCTGGACATTTGAATGAGGCCTAACTACAATATTTCAATTAATGGCCAATTCTTAGTTGTGCTCAGCAAAAATTTTCATGGACACATATGTATCAAAGACAAATCACGAGCCAAGTGTCCTTAGAAGACTTGTAGATGGCGGGTTCTCCAGTCACCTAAGAACTTTGGTAGCACAAGCTGTTCAATTAGCTTCACATCTTCATGAATACAGCAATATAACTCCTCTTTAACCTCACCATGTGTCTGACGATGTTACAGGCATGGTTTCTGATGTAGGTGGACTTGTCAAATTAGGTGAAGCCTCTTCGCTTGGAGGACCCTCGACTTCCGGTTCAAAGTAAGAGTTAATCGCTCTCTGAAAATTAAAAAAAAAAATTTAAAAAAATTATATTTTATATTAAAAAACAAAAACTAAAACAATTACAGAAAGACAAAGATATATTTTACATCTTACTCATGATACATAATCTACATAGATCTGTTAATAACATTTTGATATTGACAGCCAGTGCAGCTCTGGAAAAACTTAAAGGGAATCCGTCAGCAGGTTTTTGCCATTTAATCTGAGAGCAGCATAATGTAAGGGCAGAGACCCTGATTCCAGGGATGTGTCACTTGTTCAGCAACTTGGGTGTTGTTTCAATACAACTAGTGTTTTATTAGCAGTAGATTATCACTGCCACAGTTTAGCAGCTAATCTGTGTATAACCCTGCCCACACCACTGATTGACAGTTTGCTATGTACACAGTAATCAGGAGTGTGGATGGGGTTATACACAGATCAGCCTTGACCGCAGGTTGGAGCCAGATGGAATGTGGCCATGACCACCCAAACTCAGCAAAAGCGCCTACAATTTTTGCGCCATAAATGCTGCTTCAGTCCCTGGAGCTGCACGCCACTGAGACAATGCGCCACATTCATTATTGGGTGTTAGCCTTTACTGAATTCTGAGCATTGTACTCCAGAAATCCCTTCATCAATGCAGGCGGGTGAAGTGCCAGGCTTAGTGAATCGCCCCCGATGAGTTTTCCCTGCTGAAGGGGTCCGACTTATCCACAGCACATCTCACTTTGCTCAGTTATAAAACTACATATTTACGGAGGACGTGCAGTAGACAATAAAAATATATCCTTGGCAGTTCCACTGAAGAGAATGCCTGATCCCGGGGTCTCCGAGGAGTCCAACAATTTATGAACAGATACATATACTGTATATTTAATAATCCTCATAAAATGTAAACGGTCAAGGTTATAAGAAAAGAGTCACAACAATAAAAAAAACATTTTGCATTGTGGGGTCCGAAACTATTAAAATATCACGTGATTTATGCCACATGGTGAATTCACTATTAAAAAAGAATGAAAATATGACACATGCTAGAATTGAGAATTGAAGAACTTTTGTTTTTTGGTCACTTAACATCTAAAAAAAGAAAAAACATCCCTCAGGGGAGAACTTTGCGTATTGTTTTTAATCCCTCCACATTTACCAGTTTTATTCACTCATTTCACAACACCTAGCTGAGATTTCATTCCCCCTGAAAGTAACTTTATTAGACCAAAACAGTACACGTCACGTGACGTAGATACTGAGAATGCTGCTTAGGTCCACTCCTTCTAGAAAAGGGCCGGTCCCTGGAGGGCAGCTATAGGGCCGGAGACAGGAGCTGCTGGCTGCGCTCATACAGCGGTATATGCGTGTACATAGGACGCCATACAGGACTGTTCACACAGAGCACCACATGAACCCTCCTTCCCTGCCACTACCGGGAGCAGCCAGCGCAGCGCACAGCCATACTTCCAGCTCCCAGTCATTTTCCGCCAGGTAACACTGCGCACAACCCCGGTCACAGCCCACAACGGTGGAGAACTCCGCACATCTCCGCTCCCTGTCCGTTATCAGGACCGCATCCCCTGAGGAGGCCCCCACAGCCCCGGGCAGCTCCATGCCACAGTCCGGAGCGAGCAGTCTCCCGAGTCCCTAGAGTTACTACAGCTACGCGCCTCTAGCACCATCCAATCAGCGTACCAGCTGCACTGAGACGCTATCCAATTGGTTGAGAAAGCTCAGCCAGTATTATCGTGAGATACACGTACTCTATTACAGCCAATCCGTAACGTTTTAATCACGTGCTGCGTTCCAGTGTGGAACGCGGAAGTATAAATAGCGCCGGCTAATTATTGTGTGCTCTTTGGCGATTCTGCATAGCTCGTTGTAGTGCTGGGCACCGGTACTCCGTGAAGTAATTCCGCTTCTGTGCTGGCGAGCAGGCCTCGGAAGCTCGTTTTAGCAACGCCCTTAACGTTTTGGGGGCGTGGCTTGTCAGTAAATTCTCTTGGAGGTGACCTGAACTCTGTAGACACCGCATATTGGTGCCGGGATTGCGCTGACCCGTCATGAGCGCGTTAACCACGAGCACGTTACGATCGTTGATCAAAGTCTTGGGAGGGGGCAGGATTTGACCGAGTCCTGAGCAAGGTATATACCGCCGGCCGAAGTCCTCAATGGTATCAATGCGCGTATCACTGCGCTTATCCGACAGCAGCCAATCAGATTACTGGTTGTATTTAAAACACTGGTCTGACAGAATGAGCTCTGGATTCTGATTGGTGGAGACTGGCAACGCCTCCGTTTCTGTCAGTTCTAAGTATTTTTTCCAACCCTTTAAAGGGAATCTGTCACCCAATTTTTGCCATATCAGCTAAAGATATGACTGAACAGTGCGTCCCATAAGCAAGCTATCGATAGGTATCATATATCCTGATTCCCCCGTTTTGATAGTAAAATTCCTTAGTAAAGTTGGGATTCTTTTTGTGTAAATCAGGGTGGTCCGCTCCGGAGGGCGGCGTTTTCACTCCTCTTTCCCCCCCACCAGCTCCTCGGCATGTCTTACGTATTGCCGTCTGTGAATAGCACAGACGGCGTTCTGCTTCCTGCGATTGTGCGCTTTTCAAATTCCCCCCCCCCCCCCCCCGCTGTAAATTATTACAGCACATGCGCTACTCTTTCCTTGCCCCGGAAATGACTGCTTGCCTTGGACGACTTCCGGGGCAATGAAAGTGCATGACAGTAGTTGCGCATGCGCTGTAATAATTTTATGCTTTGCCCACTGATGGGCAAAGCACACTGCGTATGCGCGAGGGGAATTTGAAAAGTGCAATTGTGGGAAGCAGAACACCGTCTGTGGGATTCACAGACGACCATACGCAAGACATGCCGAGGAGCCGGGGGGGGGGGGGGGAGAGGGTGAGAGAGGAGTGAAAATGACGCCCTCCGGACCGCCCTCATTTCCAGAAAAGAATCCCGACTTTACTAAGGTATTTTGCTATCAAAACGGGGGTATCAAGATATAAGCTACATACCGATAGCTTGCTTATGGGACGCACTATTCAGCCATATCTTTACACTGTGTTCCAAATTATTATGCAAATAATATTTTCTCAGATTTTCCCAGATTACCTATATGAATTTCAGTCATTGTAATTTTCCAGTCAAATAACTATTAGAGTACAATTGAAAGGTTTTTGTACAAACTGCCTATGACAACAGTATATTTTTTAAAAAATAAAACACTCAAACTGCACTCAAAATGCATGTTCCAAATTATTATGCACAGCAGAGTTTTCAACCTTTTCATTTTAATAAAGAACAAAAAAATGGTCATTTTTGAAATTATAAGCATCAGCAGGTTATTACAAACTGAAATCAAACAGTTTTCAACTCAAAACTTTATTCTAGGTGATGTTACATTTGCACATAGGACCCCTTGTTAGACAGGAGCTTCTGAACTCTCTCGTCCATTGAATTTGTCAGGTTTTGGATGGTTTCTGCTTCAATTGTTTTGCATGAGGACAGAATACCCTCCCAGAGCGGTTGCTTAGATGTGAACTGCCTCCCGCCATCATAGACACTCCTTTTGATGATGCTCCAGAGGTTCTCTATGGGTTGAGGTCAGGGGCGCATGGGGGCCACACCATAAGTTTGTCCCCTTTTATGCCCATAGCAGCCAGAGATGCAGATGTGTTATGTGCAGCATGAGACCGTGCATTATCATGCATGAAAATGATCTTGCTGCGGAATGCACGGTTCTTCTTCTTGAACCATGGCAGGAAGTGCTGTTTGAGAATCTCAACATACACTATGGAGTTCATCTTTACCCCTTCAGGGATCCTAAAGGGGCCGACAGTCTCTCTCCCATGATTCCAGCCCAAAACATTACTCTACCTCCTCCTTGGCGCTGTAGCCGTGTTTGCATGGGGTGTCTATCAACCAGCCATCCTCCACTCCATCCATCTGGACCATCGAGCATTGCACGGCACTCATCGGTGAACAAAACAGTTTTGAAGTCAGTCTTCATGTATTGTTTGGCCACTGGAGCCGTTTCTGCTTGTGTGCAGTGGATAGAGGAGGTCGACAGGATGGATTACGCACAGCTGCAAACCTCTGAAGGAACCTGCATCTTGTTGTTCGGGGGACGTTGGAGGCACCAGCAGCTTCAAAAACTTGTCTGCTCTATGACAAGACTTTTTTACTGCTGCTCTTTTAACCTGACGTAATTGCCTGTAGAAAAGAGTCCTCAATTTTCCCTTATCAGCACGCACACGTCTGTTCTGTGAATCAGCTACATACTTCTTGATTGTGCGATGATCACGATGAAGTGTCTTGGCAATGTTGACTGTAGTCATGCCTTGACCTAAACACTCCACAATTTGTTGCTTCTCAGCAGCCGACACATCCTTTTTCTTTCCCATTTTGGCAGAAAATGTAGGCTGCTTAATAATGTGGGACAGCCTTCTTAAGTAGTCTTGCCTTTCATTGGACACACCTGCCAAACTAATTAGCACAGGTGTCTGCAATTGCTTACAGTGATATAAAGAGCCCTGACACACATCACCATCAATGACAAACTGACAAACAAAAAAATTCTTACCTTATCACTCCTAAACAATTTTTGCATAATAATTTGGAACACAGTGTAGTTGATATGGCAAAAATGGGGTGACAGATTCCCTTTAAAAAAAAATAAGACTGTCTTATGTTTTGAGGTAAAGAGAATCTGTCGGTAAGATTACCCGCACCCCCTAAAAAACACACCTAAGGGCATGTAAATCCATCCACACATTTATATTTAATATCTATTGCTGCATTCCTGAGGAATTGTCACTCTCATGCAAATGAGCCACTAAGTGCTCTGGGGGTGACCGAGCACTTCCCCGCCCATCTCCAGCCTCTTTAGCTCCATTGATATAATCCCGGCCCTATTTCTTTGCTTGATGTCCTAGAGTGTTTCCACTGGGCGTATTCTATCAGGATTTGCTGTGGATTGCACGCTGCGTCCAGATGTTACAGCATAGTGGAGGGGATTTTATGAAATCCCGTCTCCACTATGCGTGCAGGGCCGTATGCGGACGTGCGGCGCTTCTTTCCAGACTGCAGCATATCTATTTATCTTGCGGAGACGCTCCGTCTCCGCAAGATAAATAACCCACAATCTATGAATACGATGCGATGATTCCCCATGTGAACACATACGGTATCACCGCACGTACAAAAGGGGGCGGCGCAGAGTATCCGCTGCGTCCAAAGCGCAGGGAATCCTGACCATAGCCTTCCACAGACAGTGAGCTACCAATGGAGCAAAAGAGGCTGATGCTGGGTGAGAAAAAACATCTTGAGGTCGGGGCTCGGGGAGTGCTTTGTCACGCCCAGAGTACTTAACGCCTTCTTTCCATATGGGTGAAAGTGATTTGCGCAGAATATATAGAGGTGGTGATGAATCTGGCCTTCAGTGACCTGCGCACTGGAGATGAGCAGTAAGTCTGAGTGGAATTGAATTCTACTCGAATTTTGTGCATTTTCTTACAATTTGCTTCCGCACAGAGTCAGTAAAATAGCGGTTGCTGGCTGCCATCTTCCTGAACCATAAAGGTTAAAAAATAAAATCCTATTATTCACTTCTTCAGCCGCTCCGCCCCTTACTGCTACCCTCCGGCCATCGTCACCGCTGCGGTTTGCCACTGGGAACGCTGAAATCTCCGGGCCTCACGCACTAGGCCGAGGCTTCTAATTTAGCTAGGCCTGGGAGCGTTCTGAGCGTGTCCATAAAGGTTGTGGCCCACACCGACGTATAACGCCATGTTATTGTGAGGCTCATTTACATGTGAGCCCTGGGAAAGGGAATCACTGGGTTCTGTGCATATATATAAATATTCCCACATTTACTTTCAGCTGAGCTGCAATGTAAGGCCGGGGTCACACTTGCGTGTGCGATGTGAGAAACTTGCGCATCAACACCCGGCACTGCCGCCGGCATTCGGACCGGAGTGTGCGGTTGCATGTGTTTCTATGCAGTTGAACGCTCCAAAGTGCCGGCGGCAGTGCCGGGTGTTGATGTGAGAGACTCGTGCGAGTTTCTTGCATCACACTCGCAAGTGTGACACCGGCCTTAGGCACGGCCTAGCAAGAAATGGACAAGTCTCCATGATTTTATTTTCTTGTGTGAGAACAGACGTGTTGTGTTGCTTCGGTGTTTCCTCAGCTCCAGCTTGTGTCAGAAAGCCCTGGGAAAATTGTTTGTGAGCTGAAAGTTGATGAGGAGCACACGAATCGTGGTGGCACGATGCATGGCGGCTGCACGGCTACCTTGGTTGACACCGTTTCTACCATTGCCCTGATGCACACAGAAAGAGGATCTCCGGGAGTCAGTGTGGACATGAACATCACGTGAGTATGGCTTTGTGGTGTGACAAGCAGTAGGTTTTTGATATAGAGTAATATTCCCTGTACATTATTTCAGGGTTCATATCCTACTTTTTGGGCAATGCATAATTTTAAAGGGAACCTGTCAGCACTTTCGGCTAATATAAGATGCGGCCACCGCCTTTCAGGACTTATCTACAGCATTCTATAATGCTGTATATCTGCCCCCGATCTGACCTGAAAGATAAGAAAAATAATTATTATTATTATACTCACCCGAGGTGGCGGTCCGGTCCGGTGCCTCCCATCTTCTTGCAATGCTGCCCTCCTGCTTGCGTCATGGCTCCCTGGCCTCACGCTCCTGCGCTGTTATGCGCTGTTGAGGACAGAGGAAAGTACTTCCGGCCCTGGGTCTCTTTGACTTTTGCTGCCACCTGCGCACTGCAGTACATTGCTCTGCCCTCAACAGGGCAGATAGGTACGCCTGCACAGGAGCGCGATGCCGGGGAGCCATGAAGCAAGCAGGAGGGTGGAATCTCAAGAAGATGAGAGGTTCCGGACCTGCAACACCCATCGGACCGGACCGCCCCCCTCGGGTGAGTATAAAAATAATTATTTTTCTTATCGGACCGGGGGCAGATATACAGCATTATAGAATGATGTAGATAAGCCCTGAAAGGTGGTGGCCGCATCTTATAGCGGCAAAACGAGGTGACAGGTTTGCTTTAACCCCTCTCTGACATTAGACGTACTATCCCGTCCATAAAACCCGTGACAATCTGACCATGGACGGGATAGTACATCATAGGCGATCAGCTGCGCTCCCTCCGGGAGCGCAGCTAATCGCCGCCGGGTGTCAGCTGATTATCACAGCTGACACCCGTGACTGTGTGTCAGGAGCGGTCACGGACCGCTCCCGGTACATTAACCCCTTGCACACCGCGATCAAACATGATCGCGGTGTACTGGGGGCACAGGGAAGCATCGCGCAGGGAGTGGGCTCCTGCGCGCCCCCCTGAGACCCTCAGACCAGCGCGATGTGATCGCGCTGTTCTGAGGGCTTCCTCCCTCCCAGGACCCGGATCCAAGATGGCGCCGGGGTCCTGGAGGGAGGCGGCTTCCTCAGTGCCTGCTGAGAGCAGGCACTGAGAAGCCTGCTGCACTGCCTGAGCGATCGCTGGTGTGACAGTGTGCTGTGCACACTGTCACACCAGCGATCTGATAAAATACAGTGATGTCCCACCCTGGGACAAAGTAAAAAAGTTAAAAAAAAATAAAATAAACATGTTTTAAAAAAAAATCCAAAATAAATTAAAAAAAAAAAATATTCCCCAATAAATTCATTTCTTCCTGTAAATAAAAAAAACCAAAACAATAAAAGTACACATATTTGGTATCGCCGCGTCCGTAACGACCCCCCCTATAAAACTGTCCCATTAGTTAACCCCTTTAGTGAACCCCTTAAAAAAAAAAAAAAAAAATCAATGCTTTATCATCATACCGCCGAACAAAAAGTGGAATAACGCGCGATCAAAAAGACCGATATAAATAAACATGGTATCGCTGAAAACGTCATCTTGTCCCGCAAAAAACGAGCCGCCATACAGCATCATCAGCGAAAAAATAAAAAAGTTATAGCTCGCAGAATAAAGCGATGCAAAAATAATTATTTTTTATATAAAATTGTTTTTATTCTATAAAAGCGCCAAAACATAAAAAATGATATAAATGAGGTATCGCCATAATCGTACTGACCCGAAGAATAAAACTGCTTTATCAATTTTACCACACGCGGAACAATAAAAAAGCCTCCCCAAAAGAAATTCATGAATTGCTGATTTTTGTTCATTCTAACCTCCCAAAAATCGAAATAAAAAGCGATCAAAAAATGTCACGTGCTCAAAAATGGTACCAATAAAAACGTCAACTCGTCCCGCAAAAAATAAGACCTCACATGACTCTGTGGGCCAAAATATGCAAAAATTATAGCTCTCAAAATGTGGCGATGCAAAAAACTATTTTTGCAATAAAAAGCGTCTTTTAGCGTGACAGCTGCCAATCATGAAAACCCGCTATAAATAGTAAATCAAACCCCCCTTTATCACCCCCTTAGTTAGGGAAAAGTAATAAAATAAAAAAATGTATTTATTTCCTTTATTTCATTTATTTATTGGGATTAGGGGTGTGTTAGGGTTAGGTTTGTGGTTAGGGTTGGGACTAGGGTTAGGGATGTGTTGGGGTTAGGGTTGGAGTTAGAATTGGGGGGTTTCCGCTGTTTAGGCACATCAGGGGCTCTCCAAATGTGACATGGCGTCTGATCTCAATTCCAGCCAATTCTGCGTTGAAAAAGTCAAACGGTGCTCCTTCATTTCTGAGCTCTGCCATGCGTCCAAACAGTAGTTTATCCCCACATATGGGGTATCAGCGTACTCTGGACCCCAAGAGTTATTGTGCAATTTGTCCTATTTCTTCTGTTACCCTTGGGAAAATAAAAAACTGGGGGCGAAAATATCATTTTTGTACAAAAAAAAATATTTTTTTGTTTTTACGGCTGTACATTATAAACTTCTGTGAAGCACTTGGGGCTTCATAGCGCTCACCACACACCTAGATAAGTTCCTTGTGGGGTCAATTTTCCAAAATGGGGTCACTTGTTGGGGATTTTCACTGTTTAGGCGCATCAGGGGCTCTCCAAATGCGACATGACGCCCCCAGACCATTCCATCAAAGTCTGCAATCCAAAACGTCACTACTTCCCTTCCGAGCCCCAACGTGTACCCATACAGTAGTTTTCTCCCACATATTGGGTATCAGCGTACTCAGGACAAATTGGACAACAACTTTTGGGGTCCAATTTCTCCTGTTACCCTTGTAAAAATAAAATATTGGGGCGAAAAAAATAATTTTTGCAAAAAAAAAAAAAAAGATTTTTTATTTTTACGGCTGTGTGTTATAAACTTCTGTGAAGCACTTCGGGGTTCAAAGTGCTCACCACACATCTAGATAAGTTCCTTGTGGGGTCTATTTTCCAAAATGGGGTCACTTGTGGGGGGTTTCCACTGTTTAGGCGCATCAGGGGCTCTCCAAATGCGACATGACGCACCCAGACCATTCCATCAAAGTCTGCAATCCAAAACGTCACTACTTCCCTTCCGAGCCCTGACGTGCGCCCATACAGTAGTTTTCCCACATATTGGGTATCAGCGTACTCAGGACAAATTGGACAACAACTTTTGGGGTCCAATTTCTCCTGTTACCCTTGTGAAAATAAAATATTGGGGGCGAAAAAATCATTTTTGTAAAAAAAAAAAAGATTTTTTATTTTTACGGCTGTACGTTATAAACTTCTGTGAAGCACTTCGGGGTTCAAAGTGCTCACCACACATCTAGATAAGTTCCTTGTGGGGTCTATTGCCAAAATGGGGTCACTTGTGGGGAGTTTCCACTGTTTAGATGCATCAGGGGCTCTCCAAATGTGACATGACGCCCCCAGACCATTCCATCAAAGTCTGCAATCCAAAACGTCACTACTTCCCTTCCGAGCCCTGACGTGCGCCCATACAGTAGTTTTCTCCCACATATTGGGTATCAGCGTACTCAGGACAAATTGGACAACAACTTTTGGGTTCCAATTTCTTCTGTTACCCTTGTGAAAATAAAATATTGGGGGCGAAAAAAATCATTTTTGTAAAAAAAAAAAAAAAAGATTTTTTATTTTACGGCTGTACGTTATAAACTTTAGTGAAACACCTGGGGGTTCAAAGTTCTCACCACACATCTAGATAAGTTCCTTGAGGGGTCTAGTTTCCAAAATGGTGTCACTTATGGGGGTTTCCACTGTTTAGGCAGATCAGGAGCTCTCCAAAGACGACATGGCGTCCAGCCAATTCTGCGTTGAAAAAGTCAGACGGCGCTCCTTCCCTTCCAAACTCTGCCATGCACCCAAACAGTGGTTTACCCCCACATATGGGGTATCAGCGCACTCAGGACAAATTGCATAATAACTTTTGGAGTCTTGTTACCCTTGGAAAAATAAAATTGGGGTGAAAAGATCATTTTTGTGGAAAAAATATGATTTTTAAATTTTACGGCTCTACGTTATAAACTTGTGTGAAGCACTTGGGGGTTCATATTGCTCATCAAAGATCTAGATAAGTTCCTTAGGGGGTCTAGTTTCCCAAATGGGGTCATTTGTGGGGGGTTTCCACTGTTTAGGCACATCAGGGGCTCTCCAAATGCAACATGGCATCCAATCTCAATTCCAGCCAATTTTGGTTGGAAAAAGTCAAATGGTGCTCCTTCCA
Source organism: Oophaga sylvatica (assembly GCA_033576555.1). Classification (NCBI taxonomy): domain Eukaryota; kingdom Metazoa; phylum Chordata; class Amphibia; order Anura; family Dendrobatidae; genus Oophaga; species Oophaga sylvatica. The sequence continues at coordinate 277,391,172 of JARQOD010000006.1, read as the reverse complement.
TTCCGAGCTCTGCCGTGCGCCCAAACAGTGGTTCCCCCCCACATATGGGGTATCAGCGTACTCAGGACAAATTGTACAACAACTTATGTGGTCCAATTTCTCCTGTTACCCTTGGAAAAATAAAAGTTAGTGACTAAAAGATAATTTTTGTGGGAAAAAAATAGGATTTTTTATTTTCATGCCCGTGCATTATAAACTTGTGTGAAGCACTTGGGGGTTCAAAGTGCTCATCAAAGATCTAGATAAGTTCCTTAGGGGGTCTAGTTTCCAAAATGGGGTCACTTGTGGGGGGTTTCCACTGTTTAGGCTCATCTGGGGCACTGCAAACGGAACATGACCCCATCAACGTCTGCATTCCAAAACGTTACTACTTCCTTTCCAAGCCCTGCCGTGCGCCCAAACAGTTTACCCCCCCCTCACATATGGGGTATCAGCGTACTCAGGACAAATTGGACAACAACTTTTGGGGTCTAATTTCCTTGGGAAAATTCAAAAATTTGGGACTAAAAAATCATTTTTGTGGAAAATTGTTTTTTTTTTTTTCACACCCAGGCATTATAAACTTTTGTGAAACACTTGGGGGTTCAAAGTGCTCACAACAGATCTAGATAAGTACCTTAGGGGGTCTAGTTTCCAAAATGGTGTCACTTGTGGGGGTTTCCACTGTTTAGGCGCATCAGAGGTTCTCCAAACGCGACATGGCGTCCAATCTCAATTCCAGCCAATTTTAGTTTGAAAAAGTCAAACGGCGCTCCTTCCCTTACGAGCTCTGCCGTGTGCCCAAACAGTGGTTTTCCCCCACATATTGGGTATTGGCGTACTCAGGAGAAATTGCATAACAACCTTATCTGTCCATTTTCTCCTTTTACCCTTGTGAAAATAAAAAAAAGTTTGTAAAAGATCATTTTTGTGGCTACAAAGTTAAATATTCATTTTTTCCTTCCACGTTTCTTTAGTTCCTGTGAAGCACCTGAAGGGTTAATAAACTTCTTGAATGTGGTTTTGAGTACATTGAGGGGTGCAGTTTTTAGAATGGTGTCACTTTTGGGTATTTTCTGCCATATAGACCCCTCAAAGTGACTTCAAATGTGAGGTGGTCCCTAAAAAAAATGGCTTTGTAAATTTTGTTGTAAAAATTAGAAATCGCTGGTCAACTTTTAACCCTTATAACTTCCTAACAAAAAAAAATTTTGGTTCCAAAATTGTGCTGATGTAAAGTAGACATGTGGGAAATGTTATTTCTTAACTATTTTGTGTGATATATTTCTCTGTTTTAAGGGAATAAAAATTCAAAGTTTGAAAATTGCAAAATTTTTAAAATTTTCGCCATATTTGCGTTTTTTTCAAAAATAAATGCAAGTTATATCGAAGAAATTTTACCACTAACATGAAGTACAATATGTCATGAGAAAACAATCTCAGAATCGCGAAGATCCGTTGACGCATTCCAGAGTTATAACCTCATAAAGAGACAGTGGTCAGAATTGTAAAAATTGGCCCGGTCATTAACGTGCAAACCACCCTTGGGGGTGAAGGGGTTAAAGGCAATGCCAAGAAATGACAATTTTTAACCTGTCCACAGGAAAGATGATAAATGTATCGCTCAGTGCTTCACTTATCACTAGATCAGGGGGTCCTGAGTAGTGTGCGGACTAATCATGTGCAGCGCTGCTTATTTTACTATATATGGGACTGACAGACTTTGCACCTGATTCTAGTGATTGTGAATAGATGATAAATATCATTTTGGGAAATGACATCCAATCAGGAGACACCACTTTTCTGCCAGACTGTTTTTTTTTTTTTTTAAAGGGGTTGTCCGATCCAAATTGATAACTCTGCAATCATTTTGTGTGACTGCAGACTTCTGAATTCTCCAGCCCATGCACTGTGTGCTGCGGGAATTCGCCAGCTTCTGACAGGGGACCTTAGAATTTGTATGTGTTATACATACTCCTCACCAGTGGGCACGGCCTTGCTTCCATACACTTGTATATAGCGAGGCCATGCCCTCTTGTCATCCACACCCACGTCACTAGGCACCCTCACTCAGTATTAGTGTATGGAGCGAGGTCGCGCCACTAGAGGGGCTCTGACTAGGCCGGGAGTATGTATAACTCATGCATACCCTTGATCCCAGGTCAGAAATCGTGCTGACCCCACAGTGCGTGCGCTGGGGGGTTTCAGAAGTCACACAAAGTGACTGCAGACTTATCAATATGGACTGGACAACCAATGGATTTGGCCATATGCCAGTTAAAGGGGTTGTCAAAGCCTCTGGCTCAATTCTGTAATCACTCTATGTGACTGCAGACTAGTGAATCCTCACAACGTGCATAGTGCACGCTGTCCACGCGGTCAGGATTTTGTGGTGCCAGGAATGGGCGGTCATGTGACCACAAGTATGCAATTTGCCAGTGGCAAGATCACACTGCTGGTCTGAATGGTCAGGCTTCAGGAGTGCACCACTTCTAGTAAAGCAAGAAGACGGGGGCTGGGAGAGATGCGTTCCTGAAGATACAACATTGGTGCAGCGCTTTAAGCCACTCACGTAGAGCAGCCCCTGTTCTGAACGGCTCATTGTTACCATGCATTCTGTTATTCGAAAGGATATCCTTCATTGTTACATTGACAGATGAAGAATGAGGAATTTAGCGGTGGAAATCGCCAGTGGGTCCTCAGAGAAGTGGATATAAATATTTCTGAGGGTGAATGCACCTTCACAAAGAGATCTAGGGAACTGCAGAGGCTCCACCGTATTCGTTAGCCATGATTGATCAAGGCTGGCATTTTGTTACAATGGAGTAAGATGCGTGAAATTCTTTGCAGCATGAATATGGTTGATTTTTATAGTTGTCATGCGCCAGCATAAGAAACATATGCCAGTCTGGGACTTGGGTACATATTTGTAATAATTAAAGCGGTATACCGATCTCCAAGATCTTATCCCAATATGTAGCAGGTGTACTAATAATAATAATATTGGCATATACCTCCAATTAGAAGTGTAGTATAGATTTTCTGATTCGCTAGGTTTCTATCGTCATGTACAGAGCATTGCAGGACCTTAGGTATCCATGGATACGACCACTAGCAACCAGCTGTCACTAGATCAGTGGTTGTAACCATGGATACCCAAGGTCCTGCAATACCTGCACATGACGATAGAAACCTAGCGAATCAGAAAATCTATACTACATCTCTAATTGGAGGTATTTGCCAATATTATCATTACAGCTACTAAATATTGGGATAGGATCTTGGAGATGGGAATGTCCCTTTAAAGTATCTTTTGTGAGTGTCCATTCTGAGGACCACAATCAAGTACTTTTTTTTTTTTTTGTCTTCATGATATACTCTTATCCACCCTCCTACCTTGGCAGATATGGAGAAAAATAGTTGTTAAAGGGGATGTCTGTGCTTATGATATTAATGGACACCCGCCATCCTTATAGAGGACAACCCACCTCCCCGGATGCCCCCAATCTGATATTAATCATCTATCCACTGTGTATGTTGAAGAGCTGCTTGTGGACGAGGATGTGATCCTCCACAAACAGTATAGCTAGGAGACTAGTCATTGCGTTTTCAGAATACTTTTTATTTTCTTAAAATGGCATTTTTTAGTCTCAACAAGACAGATACATGAATGTGTTTCAGCCAACCCATAGGCAGTTGAAAAGTAGAAAGGTTGGGCTGAAACGCATCCATGCATCTGTCTTATTGAGAGTGAAAAAGCAGTTTTAAACCAATAAAAATAATTAAGACGTTGAGTACTGGGACTTCTTGCCCTTTAACCTGGACAAAGTCCCTGTGCTAGTGAGAGAATACGAGAAATCTATGACAAGGGTCGGGAGAAGCTAATTTGATTACCGTACATCTAGTCATGAATATTCATACTGTCTAGGCAATGATTGAATTGTGAATTAATAAAGCCGAGTTCACACAGGGATTTCTGTTGTTTCCATGACCTTTGGACCACCAAACAATCTGAGACTTGTCAGGAGAGGACTATGGGAAGGTCGTGGGGCCAAGTATTCTTCAAACTGCCCAAAAAAATATTCAGTAAACTTTCCTCTGCTCTCTTAAAGGTATATGAATGCTGCCAAAATTGGAGAATCAGTTCTGATAACTGCGCAAGTTTTAAAGCAAGGAAGAACGCTGGCATTTGCAACTGTGGATCTGGTTAATAAAGAGACGGGGAAAGTAATCGCACAAGGAAGGCACACAAAACATCTTGGAAGTTAGAGCCTTCAATTCTGATGAAGGGACTTTGGGAAAGATATGTAATGAGAATTATCACTCCGTTCAGTTTGTTTTTTTCTCTTCATATAGTTCCATTTAATAAAATTCACTACTTAATGTCCTCTTTTTTACACTTTTATTTTACACTAGATGGTGGCCCGATTCTAACGCATCGGGTATTCTAGAATATGTATGTAGTTTATTTATGCATGGCTCCGCTCCCACCCTCCCATCCTTGTATGCATGGCTCCGTTCCCACCCTCCCATCCTATATACATGGCTCCGCTCCCACCCTCCCATCCTATATACATGGTTCCGCTCCCACCCTCCATCCTATATACATGGCTCCGCTCCCACCCTCCCATCCTATGTACATGGCTCCGCTCCCATCCTATATACATGGCTCCGCTCCCAACCCTCCCAGCCTACATACGTGGCTCCGCTCCCACCCTCCCATCCTATATACGTGGCTCTGCTCCCACCCTCCCATCCTATATACGTGGCTCCGCTCCCACCCTCACATCCTATATACGTGGCTCCGCTCCCAACCCTCCCAGCCTACATACGTGGCTCCGCTCCCACCCTCCCATCCTGTATACATGGCTCCGCTCCCCCTCCAATCCTATACACATGGCTCCGCTCCACCCTCCCATCCTGTATACATGGCTCCGCTCCACCCTCCCATCTTGTATACATGGCTCCACTCCCACTCTCCCATCCTATATACATGGCTCCGCTCCCACCCTCCTATCCTACATACATGGCTCCGCTCCCACCCTCCTATCCTATATACATGGCTCCGCTCCCACCCTCCTATCCTATACACATGGCTCCGCTCCCACCCTCACATCCTATATACATGGCTCCGCTCCCAACCCTCCCAGCCTACATACATGGCTCCGCTCCCACCCTCCCATCCTGTATACATGGCTCCGCTCCCACCTTCCAATCCTATATACATGGCTCCACTCCACCCTCCCATCATATATACATGGCTCCGCTCCCATCCTATATATATGGCTCGGCTCCGCTCCCATCCTATATATATGGCTCCGCTCCACCCTCCCATCCTACATACACTGCTCCGCTCCCACTCTCCAATCCTATATACATGGCTCCGCTCCCATCCTATATACATGGCTCCACTCCACCCTCCCATCCTATATACACTGCTCCGCTCCCACCCTCCCATCCTATGTACATGGCTCCGCTCCCATCCTATGTACATGGCTCCGCTCCCAACCCTCCCAGCCTACATACGTGGCTCCGCTCCCACCCTCCAATCCTATATACATGGCTCCACTCCACCCTCCCATCCTGTATACATGGCTCTGCTCCACTCTCCCATCCTATATACGTGGCTCCGCTCCCACCCTCCCATCCTATATACGTGGCTCCGCTCCCACCCTCCCATCCTATATACGTGGCTCCGCTCCCACCCTCCCATCCTGTATACATGGCTCCGCTCCCACCCTCCAATCCTATACACATGGCTCCGCTCCACCCTCCCATCCTGTATACATGGCTCCACTCCCACTCCCCATCCTATATACATGGCTCCGCTCCCACTCTCCCATCCTATATACATGGCTCCGCTCCCACCCTCCTATCCTATATACATGGCTCCGCTCCCACCCTCCTATCCTATATACATGGCTCTTCTCCCACCCTCACATCCTATATACATGGCTCCGCTCCCAACCCTCCCAGCCTACATACATGGCTCCGCTCCCACCCTCCCATCCTGTATACATGGCTCCGCTCCCACCTTCCAATCCTATATACATGGCTCCACTCCACCCTCCCATATATACATGGCTCCGCTCCCATCCTATATATATGGCTCGGCTCAGCTCCCATCCTATATATATGGCTCCGCTCCGCCCTCCCATCCTACATACACTGCTCCGCTCCCACTCTTCAATCCTATATACATGGCTCCGCTCCCATCCTATATACATGGCTCCACTCCAACCTCCCATCCTATATACACTGCTCCGCTCCCACCCTCCAATCCTATATACATGGCTCCGCTCCCTTCCTATATACTGTACATGGCTCTGCTCCCACCTTCCCATCCTATATACATGGCTCCGCTTCACCCTCCGCTGGGCTCCCCGTCCTCCCCCATCATACTTACCCTCCTCGCTCCGTCGCTGCATGTCCTGCATCTATCCCGGCGGTCAGCTTCTTCCTCTGTGTAGCAGTCACGTGGTACCGCTCATTAAGGTCATGAATGTGGACACCACACCTAATAGTGGCTTCGCGTCCATATTCATGACCTTAATGAGCGGTACTACGTGACCGCACCGCACAGGATAGAAGCAGACGCGCCGGCCAGGACAGGGATGCAGCGACGGAAGGTGAGTATGTACGTGGAGATGACCCGCAGCTACCGTCAGGAGATCAGCAGCTAGATGATGCAGAGATGGAGGGGGGAGGGGAGGAGTGAAAACGCCGCTCTCCGGACTGGACCGCCCTGATTTCCAGAAAATAATCCCGACTTTACTAAGGTATTTTGCTATCAAAACGGGGGTATCAGGATATAAGCTACATACCGATAAGTCATATCTTTAGTTGATATTGCAAAAATGGGGTGACAGATTCCCTTTAAGAGATATTGTTACTAGGACACTTACAGTTCTCACTAACCCAGTGATGGGCAACCTTTTTAGCTCGGTGTGTCAAAATTTGCCAAAAAAACAAGCATAACTCGTGCGGTGTGTCACTTCGAGAAAAAAAAACATAATTTTGCGATATTTATAGTTTAAATAACAAAAATGTATAAAAACTAATTATTTAACTTACCTGCTTAGTAGTGACTTCTTTGTTCATCTGTCAGTCGTTTTCTTTTGTTGGTCTTGATATTATTTAACTTGTGTGGGGTGCCGTGAACTAAGATAAGTGAGGGGGAGGGGGAATTCTTTAAAGAGGACCTGTCATCCGGAGGACCCCCTCTCCGCCATTAACTGTGTACATAGCTGCTATGTACACAGTTAATGGGGAAGGGGGGTCGTCCGGATGACAGGTCCTCTTTAACTAACCTGCCTATTAGTGACTTTTTTGTTGCTGAATTTCATAAGCTAAATCTTCAATTGAAGGTTGGTATTTTGTACACTTCAAGCCCAAACAAGCACTACTAACTTCATCTGTCAATCTGTTTCTTTTGTTGGTTTTGATATTATTTAATGCTGAGAATAAGGTTTCACAAAAGTACGTAGAGGGAAAAATGGTGAGTAAAGCCATTGCTATATTTTTTCAGCGTGCTAAAAGTGTCTGGTATACGGTTCCAGGTACTCCAAATTTCCTGTTCATAGTGGCACTCCTCTTGATTCTCCGAGCTGCACCTTTCCAGATTTTCAAGCTTTGACCTCAAGTCGACAAACACCTGAGACCAGATGCTGTCTTGAAATTCTGCAAGTTGCATCTCCAAATCATCAATTTGCATCTATTGGAGGCAATTTAATTCCAAACTACTGCAGACTACTACATCAGGATACTTAATTATTTTCATGGTCTGTTCTAGGCTTCTAAATTGATTAAATCTTTCACTGAACTGGTCAAGTAATGAGTCTAAAACATGCTGGTACTTTATATGCAAGAGTTCCATTTCATTTTGTACAGCTGTACTGGCCTTTTCAAAATACTTTGTTACTCGAGGAAAATACTTACAAGTTTTAGTTTCTACATCTCGCTTGAAAATTCTCAGTTTACTTTCAAAAGCTTTTACGTATCCAAACATAACGTCAATGCTTTTGCCAAAACCTTGTAACTTTAAGTTCAGTTCATTAATATGAACAGAGAGATCTGTAAAACACGGATTTTGGTAAGAACTTACCTGTAAAATCCTTTTCAGCGAAGGAAGGGAGGGAGACACAGGAATTCATTACTGATGGGTAGGCGGAGCCCCAGATCAGGATGTCACCTCAGATCAAAAGAGTGCTGACTGGCTGGCCCCTCCAGCTCGGGCTCCTCCTACTCAGCTCCAGTCGTACCAAAGCTTTTAGGAAAGAACCAAGATCACCAGCGGAGCAACATAACCCCTTCTGAAGGAACTTCAGAGAAAAATCACAAGGATACAGGTTATGCATGCAAAGAAAGCCAAAAACCACAGAGTTTCAGGTACTACTCACGGAACCTGACTACTGCGATGAGCTGGCGATGCTGGAACAGAGCCTTAGCGCGCTGACCTCAGCCCAGATAATCGCTATCAGATAAGGGTCGCGCTGCATCTGAAAACATCAACACACTTCTGCCTTGGGAGGGTGCTGTGTCTCCCTCCCTTCCTTCGCTGAAAAGGATTTTACAGGTAAGTTCTTACCAAAATCCGTGTTTCAGCTGCAGATGGAAGGGAGGGAGACACAGGAATTCATTACTGATGGGACGTCCCAAAGCAGTTCAAAAATAAGGGTGGGAAAAAACCAACAAAAGGCAGAAACCCAACAACCTTAACAGAAAAAATGCGCAAACAGCGCTAAACACAAGTTCATCTAGAACTTTAAACTACAGCTGCCTGCAGGACCCTACGTCCGAGGGCTGCATCAGCGGAAGCACTGACGTCCACTTTATAAAACTTTGTAAACGTGTGGACAGAGCTGCACTGCCGAAGCACCTTGATGAAAAGCCCACGATGAAGCCACAGCTCTCGTGGAATGGGCTCGAAACTTAATCGGGCAAAATTCACCCTGAAGACGGTAAGCTTCCAATATAGCTGACCGGATCCAACGAGCTATGGAATCCTTGGAAGCTCGTTGACCACATCGAAGACCAGCTGGAACCACAAATAGGGAGTCCGTCTTACGAAAACCTTGAGTAATAGATAAAAACTTCAAGGCCCGCACTAAATCTAATGTGTGCAAAGCTCGCTCTTTCGCATTCTTCAGATCCGGACAGAATGAGGGCAACACAATATCCTGGTTAACATGAAAATGTGACACCACTTTAGGTAAAAAATCACCCCGTGTGCGAAGCACTACACGATCCGGAAAAAACCCCAGAAAAGGAGGCGAACAAGAAAGAGCTGCCAACTCAGAAACTCTCCTCAAAGAGGTGACTGCTACAAGGAAGGCCACCTTCCAAGAAAGCAAAGAAAGGCTAGCAGAACCCATAGGCTCAAAAGGTTTATGCTGAAAAGCTTCCAAAACAAGGTTGAGCCGCCAAGGAGACACGGGTGCCTTCCGCGGCGGAAACTTACGAGCTATACCGCGGAAAAAGGAGAGCACGTCCCTATTCGAAGCAATGGTTCTCCGGAACAATAAGGACAGAGCAGAAATCTGACCTTTCAGGGTGCTAACTGCCAAACCCTTGTCTAGCCCATGCTGCAGAAAAGCCAACAGATTGGGAATGGAAAATTTTCTCGGGTTCCGAGAGGACCCCAAACACCACAAAAAGAAGGTTTCCCAAATTTTGTGGTAAATCCTAGTAGTAGCCGGACTTCTCGCAGCACGAAGAGTAGCAATGACCTCGGCTGAAAAACCTCTACGGGTTAAAATTTCGGTCTCAAGAGCCACGCCGTCAAACGCAGAGACATCAAGTCCGGATGACAAACGGGCCCCTGAGTCAACAAGTCCGGTTGAAGATGAAGCGGAAAAGGAGGTGCCGCCAACCGCGACATTATTGTCGAGAACCACACCCTCCTTGGCCAATCTGGAGCTATCAAAATAGCTGAAATTCTCTCTAGTCTGATCCGACGCAGTACTAGAGGAAGTAAGGATATCGGCGGGAATACATAGATCAGCTCGAACTGATCCCACTGAGCCACTAGAGCATCCACCGCCACAGCCTTCGGGTCCTTGTACCTGGACATGAACGTCGGTAACTTGGCATTGGACCTGGATGCCATCAAACCACTTGGGGAGTCCCCCAACGGGAGCACAGTAGTGCAAAAAACTTCCGGGTGGAGGCTCCATTCCCCGGGATCCATCTTCCTGCGACTGAGAAAGACCACTGTAATATTCTGAACCCCTGGAATGTGAATCGCCGAAATGGCTGGTAAACTGCCCTCGGCCCAAATCAGAATTCGGGACACCTCCACCATGAGTCTGGAACTCCTTGTCCCGCCTTGGTGATTGATAAACGCGACAGCCGTCGCATTGTCTGTCTGCACTCGGACCGGCAGACCGCTCAAAAGGACCGTCCAATGCTGGAGGCAAAGGAAAATCGCCCTCAATTCCAGGATGTTGATCGAAAGGACAGACTCTTCCGATGACCATACCCCCTAAATCCAGAGATTGTTCCAAACACCCCCCCCAGCCCGTCAGGCTGGCATTGGTGGTTATGACCGACCACTTCGGAGGGAGGAAAGGCTTTCCCAGGGATAACGCTCCTGGACATAACCACCATCCTCGGGATTCTCGCACCCTGTGAAAGATGGTGACGCTGCAATCCAGCGAACCTTGCGATTGATCCCAACGACTCAGAATGAGCCTACGGAGAGCTCTGGAATGAAATTGGACAAACGGAAAAAAACCTCATGGACGCCACCGTCAGACCCAGAAGGCGCATACCTTCCGAAGGGACACTGCTGTCGCAGACTTCATAGTCTGTACATGCTGGAGCAGACATGCCTGCTTGTCTGGAGGTAGGGACAACACCGCCCGTACCGTGTCGAAATGCATCCTCAAAAACAGGATTGCCTGCGACGATTCCAGAGACAACTTCTCCTTTGAGGCCACAACCGAAAGGCCGTCCAAATAGGGACGAATCGTAAGTCCCCGTCTTCGAAGAATTGCCATGAGATTTAGGCGTCAGAATCGTTGTAAAAATTCTGGGCGTTAAGGCCAAGCCGAATGGTCGAGCCACAACCTGGTAATGGTTGATTCTATGGCAAAAAACGAAGGAAGCGCTGGTGAGGTCTTCCGACGGGAACATGCCAAAAAGCGTCGCGAATGTCGATTGATCGTTCTGCGACAGGGCTGCCATGACTGAGCGAAGCGACTTCATGCTCGGCTCTGACGGAATGTCAGAAGTCAGTCCGCCTTAGCGGATTTTTTTTTTTTTTGCCAGCTTCTGCCTTAACAGAAGTTCTGTTTCCAGGGTATGCGGAATCTCTGAGAATTCCCCCTCTCTTTTTTTTTTTTTTTTTTTAAAAAGAGAGAGACGACACAAACCCCCAGAGGGTTGGTCAGATCATCCCTTGAACCGAAAAGGACTGCCGATAACTATCGGCACTAGTCCTGCCAGACGCAGAAGTCACAGCTCTGCGCTGCGGTAAAGCTGCTTCTTTTGCCTTTGCCTTGGCATCAGCTCCGTGAGGTCAGTCAAATAGCTGACCCTTTCTAAGCTAAAGATAGCAAACCCTGTTGGAAAACTGCGTTCCATCCAAGTCACAGTGCTCTTCTGACTGTAACTGCCGAGGATTGCGCCCTGGATAGCAGTGACGCATTATCCTTCAACTAGAAAAGCCCATCTACCTTGATAGAGGGAAACTTGCCACGCCGTCCTTAGACGGTCCAAACCGGCTCAGGTGAACTTAACAAGTACACCTAGAACCTTAATACCGACTATGATCCACGGCTACACAGATGGAAATTGTTGCCATCTCCGTTCTTCTGTCCAGCGTGTCCTGCAGACTAGTCTTCCCTTTTACCAGGAAGATTTGCTAAGCTGGAATAAAGGGACATTCACTTCAGGAGAAGGGGTCCAATTAACAAATAACTCCATAGAAAAACGGATACAGTTTGTAAGGTCGTCGCGACCCATGCGACCCTTGCAACATCCAGGCCGACTTACCAGGACGACAAGTTACCTCCTCCGGTAACTGTAACGTCCACATGGCTTCCACAGAAATTTTAGTACGGCCCCTGAGAGAGGCAGGGTGTCCCTGCCGATCCTCCTTGTCCGAATCGGACTTCTTCGCTAAGCGAGAAGGAAAGCACCGATTTGTGTCGCTTCCTTGAGAGGATCTAGTTGACACTCCATAACCTAAAAGGTCATCAATAGAAACCAGTGAAGGCCTCCATTTTGACACCACTGGAACCTCTGACCGTGCATGAGTCGAGGTCTGCGTGTCAGATACGCGAGGCTGATCCGTAGCGGATCTGGGAGAGGGTCTCTGACATGCCCTTGCATAGTACATGGCAGGATAAACCTGTCAGTAACCAGAGCAGTACTTAAATAAAAAACAAACGCTGAAGGGTTAAAGCTCTAAAGCGAGAGCTACCCCAGCTGTCTCCCATTAAGAGTTAACCTCCTAAGAAGGGGTTAAAGTAGCAGACTCCCCACAACCTTGATAATGAAAAAGGGTGTGCGAATCTCAGGCGCCCCTTATAAGGTCGCAGCTGCAGGACAGCCATGCCACACTAAACAGAAAAACGTTCCAGAAGATCGCTAAAAAATTGCGCTGTTTTTTATAACGCAATGACCGCCAAAGTTGTCAAGGAGATCGCTAATCGCCTATGCGATTGCCCAGATTGGCAGCCACCAGCGACACTAAAAATGACACACAAACGATCGCAATATTATGCGACGCCATCAGGATCGTCAGCGGAAACGTATAGTGGCAGCATTAATGTCGCAGACTCCCCACAGCCTCTTTATTAATATTAAAAGAGTGTGCGAGCCCCTTATGCGAGAACAGCCGCAGGACAGCGCAGTCTGTCACTCAGAAGTGCCCCAGACGGCGCCCGCGCTGTGGAGGTGAAGGGGTTAAGCTTCTGCCCGGCGGGCTAGAAGCGACTCACCAAGCTGGTCACGTATTCTTGCCGGGAGGGGAGGAGAACGATCCGGGGAGCTTTCAGCCTGCAGCGCTTTATCAGCAATGGCCGCCGCGCTCTGCCTCCGTGTGCTCCATAGAGGAGCCGGAAATGGAGGCTGCAGTAAAGCGCGCGCTCAGAAGCGGCGCGAAATTCAAAAAATAAAAAGAGCGCGTACTCCCTTCCTTTCCCTCGTCCTGCAGGCATCCTCCTGCGGACATAGAAAAACTAGTCACCTGGCATATATATGTACAGCGGCTGCCGCAGCAGTCGCTAAAACACTCACACACATTTTCCAAAATGTGGAGTACTCACCAGCCGAAACGCCACAGGGACCCCCAGGGGTTTCTGGCGCTATGCCCATGCTTCCCCCCAGGGCGGGAAGCGCAGTGACCCCAGTGTGTGGTTTGCGCCCCCGCCAGGGAAAACTCTCCTCATCCCCCAGGACCGGCAAGATTCTGCAGGGACCATTATGTAGTTACAGATCCGCCAAGGGAGAGGCTGGTGAAATACACTGATAAACATGTAACAGCGCTGCCATCAGACGCTAAAGCACTCACACATTAATAATAAAATTTTGTGCGGAGTACTCACCAGCTTAGCGCCACAGGGACCCCTCAGGATTTGTGGCGCTTGTGCCATGCTTCCCCCCAGGGCGAGGAACGCAGTGACCGCACGTGTGGATTGCGTCCCCGCCAGGGAAGCCATCCTCATCCCCCAGGGCCGGCAAGATTCTGCAGGGACTATTGAGTAAATACAGATCCGCCAAGGGAGAGGTTGGGGTACAGCAGCGCTGGTACCCCTGAGACCTCTAGACCAACTGGTGATCCAAGTCTCCTGTCCGAATTTAAAATAATAAAATCTTCTGAGGAGCTGCATTAGCAGCGACCGTCCTCTGGGACCTCAAATCTTAGACTGGAGCTGAGTAGGAGGAGCCCGAGCTGGAGGGGCCAGCCAGTCAGCACTCTTTTGATCTGAGGTGACATCCTGATCTGGGGCTCCGCCTACCCATCAGTAATGAATTCCTGTGTCTCCCTCCCTTCCATCTGCAGCTGAAAAATATCAGGGTGTTGACCCACTTATCATTGAGCTGAGGAAAGTTTCCCAGATCCTTATCCTCAAGAAATACCTTAATTTCTTCAAAGCACTCCACAAAGCGCTCAAGAACTTTGCCTCGGCTCAGCCATGTTACATTATTGTACATCAGCAGTCCACTGTAGGTGGAATCAACCTCCAGTAAAAGTGCAGAAAATTCTCGCTTGTGAAGGGGGCGAGCAGCTATTAAATGAACTATTTTTGTAACAACTGACATTAAGTCATTTAAATTGGTGAATCCTGCCATGGCACATAAAGCCTCCTGATGGATAATACAATGTAAAGGCACAATCGGATGTCCAATAGCTTCCGTAAACAATTTGACAAATCCAACTTTTTTCCCCACAATGTTTGGTGCCCCATCTGTCGTCACTGACACAACTTTAGAGATATCAATGCTTAGGTCACGGAATGTTTGTATAACAACCCTACATATTTCACTTCCTGATGTACTTGTTGGCACTGATACTAACTTTATCAACTCTTCTCTCATTGTGAGACCATCAGAATATCGACCAATAATGGCCAACTGAGCATGTGATGTGACATCGGTAGTTTCATCAAGAGAGATCGAAAAATATTTACAATTACTTATGTCTCTCTTTAATTGATGTTGTACGTTTGTGTTCAGTCTCATTATTCGGTCTTTTATGATATTTCTACTGAGTGGTAACTCAGATATTCTCTTAATAATTGCATCTTTATTATGCATATCATGAAAGAGAACTGGTGCACATCCTAGGAGAGTTTCTTTAATAAATTCTCCCTCACTGAGTGCTTTTCCATGCTGAGCTATGGAGTGAGCAATGCTCAAACTTGCAGATGTTAAATTTGTAGAGCCTTTTACAAATTTAAGTATGGAGTTAGATTGGCTCTTATAAAGGTGTAGCTGCCTGGAAATGTATTCCTTCCTTTCATCCTCACTTTTCTTCAAGAGCTGGGAATGATTAGTTTCAAAATGTCTATTTATATTCCACGTTCTGCTTACTACCGTTTCAGTACATAGAACACAAAATGATCTGCCATTTTTATCTATAAAGCCATACATCTCGGTCCATGTCTCTTGAAAGGGCCGGCTACTAGCACCACTTCCTTTACTTAACCTTGGTTTTTTTGGGTTCTCCATCAGGGGGGCAGTGACAGAATATTTATAGATAGCCTGTTAGCCCTGCAGGCAATTAGGGGTTCACTAGCCTAACTGACCACAAGATGGCACATGTAACTATCTTTTAGGAAAGATGCACAACAGTAATAGTGTTGAAATGGAGTCTGCACTATGCTGCAAGATGGCTGTCGCTATTTCTAATGGCAGGAAACGGCACCTATAGCACAGCCACAGACCCTCGCCTCTCCTAGCCTCTCCCAGCCTCCCCCACACTTATCTTGTCAAAGAAAATAATATGTGACACCCCAGTTGCTGGTAATGGCGTCCTCCGCGCTATTCCACTGCTTCCTGCACAGCCACAGACCCTTGCCTCTCCCAGCCTCCCCCACACTTATCTTGTCAAAGAAAATAATATGTGACACCCAGGCCAGAGCCCAGTAACAGTTGGTGGTAATGGCGTCCTCCGCGGTATTTCACTGCTCCCTGTTCCGCCGGCCGGAAGTGAAGACCTAACCCGGAAGTCCCAGTACTAGACGCGCTGTGCCGGAGTCCTCCGCGGTATTTCACTGCTCCCTGTTCCGCCGGACGGAAGTGAGGTCCCAGTACTAGACGCGCTGTGCCGGAGTGCTGCTGTTTTGGCATACAGACCTCCAGCACAGAGCGTCCACTACACTACAGCAAATGTATTTCAGCACAGGATGTATTTATTGTCATGTGGCCGCATACTTCTCTGTATGCGGCGGCGTGTCACCGAAAATGGCTCCGCGTGGCAGTGCTGACACGCGTGTCATAGGTTCGCCATCACTGCACTAACCCATAGATGGGGCTCATGAGCAAGATTCTAATTGTGCAATAAGACAGCTGTAATTCAAGCTTTAATCAGATGGCGCTCAGAAATAACCACATTAATTTCACTTACAGAGAAGGCGCCTAGAAGAAGCAAAGCTAGCAGATAGCATCTCAGAGGCTCTGCAGGCCAGCACTATAAGGGTATGTTCCCACTGTCAGTAAACGCTGTGGGTTGGACACTGCGTACAGCCGCAGCGGCCAGATGTTACAGCATA
Organism: Oophaga sylvatica; assembly: GCA_033576555.1. Taxonomy (NCBI): domain Eukaryota; kingdom Metazoa; phylum Chordata; class Amphibia; order Anura; family Dendrobatidae; genus Oophaga; species Oophaga sylvatica. Next base: position 277,374,970 of record JARQOD010000006.1, on the reverse strand, counting down.
GTGGATGGGATTTCAAGAAATCCCATGCCCACTATGCGTGCACTGCTGCCTCTGGCTTCCCTGCGGAGACGCACATGTAGCGTCTTTCCAGACCGCAGCATGTCTAGTTATCTTGCAGGGAGACTCAGTCTCCACAAGATAACTATCACCAGTGCAATGTATTGGACGCGGTGATTCCACACGGTTCAATGAACACATGCGGAATCACCTGCATTCAATAGCAGACAGCGCTTTGGATGCAGCGGACATGTGCTGCATTCAAAGCGCTGCCGGTTACTGATCGAGGGAACATATCCTAAGATCAATGTCCACTGGGCATCCACTGACTGCACAGGGCCTGTTAGCAGGGAAAATCTTAAGTTACTTACCGTTAATGGGATTTTACAGAGCCTGTGACAGCACCACCTGAGAGAAGGTATCCGCCCACCAGGACAGGAAACCTACTGAATAAAAAGGCGGTACCTCTCCTCCACATCAGTTTGGTTTCAGAGCACGAGAAGACCGCCAGACAGCACAACCCTCAACAAAAAACATTTTTCTTAACACCCCTAATAATGCACACCATAAGTGATAAAAGCGGTGGAGGGAATACAAGGGTGCTGTCATGGGCTCTGTAAAATCCCATTAACGGTAAGTAACTTATATTTTTTCCCCTCTCCCATAACAGCACCACCTGAGAGATTTATATAGACTGAAGCACCCTAGGGAGGGATCACCGCTTACAACACCTTCCTCCCAAAGGATAGGTCAGCAGAAGAGGACAGATCGAGACGATAGTGTCTATAGAAGGTAGTAGGGGTAGACCCGCCTTACATATCTCTTCGATGGAAACCTCCACTCTCTCGGCCCAGGAGGTCACCACAGCCCTGGTGAAATGGGTTCTCAGATTTTCTGGAACTGGTCTCCAACTAGAGGTGTAGGCTAAGCTGTTGGGTCCCTAAAACGACCCCCTTGTGACACTACCTCCTTTCTTTCTTCCTTGGAAAGATACAAATAAGGTCTTGTCCCTTCTACTCTGTCTAGTGTATAAAGGCTCTCCTGACATCTAGCGTGTGGAGTCTGTGTTCTTCCTCAGATCTTGGTTCACCGATGAAGGGATTAGCTCCTGGCTCCTGTGAAATTTAGAGGCCACTTTGGGAAGATATGCTGGATCATGTCTCAACACGACTATCCTCTAACACTTGCATAAAGGGATGATCAATTGGTAGGGCTTCCAAATCACTGACCCTATGTGCCGACGTCAGGCCTACTAGAACCACTGTCTTGAGTGTCAAGTTTTTGTCCGATAAGTCTTGTAGGGGTTCAAAGGGTGATCTCGTTAATGCATCCAGAACTAAGTTTAAATCCCACAGGGGCATTTTTGGAGCTGGAACTGGTCTAGACCTCTGACAAGCTTTGATGAATCTGATCACCCATCTATCTGCTGCCAGGTTGTAGTTAAAAAGGGCCTCTAATGCAGATACATGCACTTTAAGGGTGCTAGTGGCCAGACCCATCTCCATCCCGCTCTGAAGGAATTCCAGAATATGTCTAATCGGGATTAGACCCCCAATTGGCTGCCCTGAGAAAGTTAGAAATTTTGCCCATATCCTGCCATAAATTTTAGTTATAGGCTTTCTGCTTTGCATTAGAATAGTTACCAAGGCCAGAGAGAAACTTCTCAAAATCCTCTCAAAATCCAGGCCTTCAAATGAAGACCTGATTTCTGAGGATGTACCACTGGGCCATGCCTGAGGAGCCCCGGTATATCCGGGAGAATCCAGTGGTCTGTCAAGGACATTCTCCTCAGCCATGAGAACCATGGTCTTTTCGGCCAGAAGGGAGCAATGAGGATGACATGCGCTCTCTCCTCCCGAATCTTCCGGAGTACTGTCAGGATCAACATCAACAGAGGGAATGCATAAGCTAGGTGAAAGTTCCAAGGGATTTGTAGCATATCCACCACATATGGCCTTTCTATTGGGTCTAGGGAACAGAACCTGTTGGTCTTCCTGCTTGCAAAGAGATCTCTGGCTGCCCCCAAAGATTCACAATCTGCTGGAATACCGATGGATCTAGTTCCCAGTCCCTTTGTCTCAAGGCTGTCCGGCTGAGGAAATCTGCTTCCTCGTTGTCCTTCCCCCTTATATGCAAGGCTGGTATCTGCAGTTGGTGTTCCTCCATCAGCTGCAGAATTTGCTGGGCTAGTAGCATCCCTGATGATTGATGTATGCTACGGAGGTTCTGTTGTCTGATAGTGACCGCCCCGTAATCTGGGAAGGAATTCTGTCACTGCTTCTTCCTCCCGGAGCGCCTGTGCACAGGAGAATCATGCCCTGCACAAGCGCAGCCCGGGTAACATCACCGGCACGCAACGAATGCAGGACTGCCTCCAACCTCCGGCGTCCCGCGCATGCGCAGACCCAAAAATGACATGCCCAGTGCGCTACGTCAGCGGGACGCGTCGGAAGTCTCCTGCATCTTGCGCAGATCCCAGGCGGTCCGCTCAGGCTCAGTGTGCGCAGTCCCGGGAGCCTGTCCTGGCGCACATCGCCGGGAAACCCACAGCGCGCGCAGCCACAGGACCCAAGCCGAAACCCCGGGCGGCCCGCTCAGGTTCACTGTGCGCAGTCCCGCCACTCATCGATGGGCACCCCCCAGCACAAGCAGCCCCAGGACCCATGCAGACAAGGACATTTTACGAAGAGGTCCCCTGCTGCATGCGCTGCACAGACCCGATGGCTGGCTCTCCTCACCCATGGACGGCATCCCCGACTCCTGGACAACCTCCTGGGTTAGTTTACCGCTTCTTCTTGTAGACTTCCACGAGGACAGAAAACCGAACTGATGCGGAGGAGAGGTACCGCCTTTTTATTCAATAGGTTTCCTGTCCTGGTGGGCGGATACCCGCTCTCAGGTGGTGCTGTCATGGGAGAGGGAGAAAAGCAGTCCTCCAGCTCCAGTTATGCAGCTTCAGTGACACCCTCACCTGACAGGACCGAGACTGTCAATTCCCCATAGTGCCTTTGCCTTACCTCTGAAACTCCCACGCTTATTGTAGACAAAGCTCTTGTGCGCCTTTTATGTTTCAACTGTCCAGCTTTGTTAGCTTGGGTACTAGCGTCACAGTGGAAAACTAGTGCAGTTTCTCCAACAAGCACTAACTTCACTGCAGTCTAGGCTGCTGGTCTCACATTTGGTGTAGGCCACACTGCTCCTAGTACAGAAACAACCTCCTTTGTGGCTTCAAACAGTTAATCACACCTTACCTTTGGGACATACCAAGTACCTCACCAGGTGAGTGGTTTGTTAGGATGTTGGTAGAGAACTATGAAAAAGAATTTCTATAGCAGAGATTGCTCGGAGCACATCTGTTCTTGCTGAGCAGGCCACGTTCCCCTGATTACTCTTCTTTAACCCCTTCCCGACCCATGACGCCGGAGTCATGAAAAGCGGTGGCATCCCGACCCATGACGCCGACGTCATGGTGAAAATCGCGTACCTGCAGGTCGGGTGACCGGGGTCATTTAAATGACACCCGACCCGCAGATACAGGATGACCGGCGGATAACCCCAGGGGGGGTGGCTTTGCCCCCCCGGTGTTACGATCGCTGTGATTGGCTGTTGAAAGTGAAACAGCCAATCACAGCGATTGCTATGTTATATTACTAAATATTTATTTTCCAGCAATGGCTGATGCTGCAATAGCATCAGCCATTGGCTGGAGCTTGGTGACCGCTGTGTCACCCCCCCAGATCTGATTGGAGCTAGCGTCCACATGACGCTATCCCTCCAATCAGATGTGGAGGGGAGGTGTCAGGTATGGCTGCCCTCGCTCTTCACCCTCATCCCGTCCGTGGAAGGTGAAGAGCGAGGTGCTGCCTGCTGCCCTGATGTCTGACAGGTCCCTGCCTGCTGCTACCGCTGCCGATCGCCCCCTGCTGCCGCCGCGCCGATCGCCCCCTGCGCCGATCTCTCTGCCTGCTGTCGCTGTCTTCCTCTCCCTCTTCTGCCTAACTTCACCCCTGCCCCAGTAATCACCACCCCGCACCTCTGATCATCCCCCCTCCACTGTGATCACCCCCCCCGCCCTGTGATCACCCCCCTGCCCCAGTAGTCACCCCTGCCCCAGTAATCACCCCCCTTCCCCAGTAATCACCCCGTCCCTGTGATCACCCCCAGCTGCTGCTGCCGATCACTGCCTGCTGCTGCCGATCACCGCAGCTTCCGCCAATCGCCACAGCTGCCGCCGATCGCAGCAGCTGCCGCCAATCGCCGCTCCTATCGCTGATCGCCCCAACTGCCGCTGATCGCCCCAGCTGCCGCTGATCGCCCCAGCTGCCGCTGATCGCCCCAGTGCCGCTGATCGCCAGCTGCTGCTGGTCTCCGGTGGTCGCCCCTGCTGCTGGTCTCCGCTGCTGCCTGTGGTCTCCGCTGGTCACCGTTGCTGCTGCCGCTGGTCTCCGCCGCTGCTGCCGCTGGTTTCTGCCGCTGCTGCCTGTGGTCTCGGTGGTCTCCGGAGCTGCTGCCGCTGCTGCCTCTGGTCTCCGCTGGTCACCGTCGCCGCAGCTGCTGCCGCTGGTCTCCACCGTTGCTGCCTGTGGTCTCTGCTGGTTGCCGCTGCTGCTGCTGATCGCCGCTGATTGCTGCTTCTGCCGCTGATCATACCGCCTGCTGCCGCCGATCTCCCTTTTCTACTGTCCTCTGCTGCCTGATTTCACCCCTCGCACTTGTGATCAACCCGTTCCCCAGTAATCTCCCCCTGCTGCCGGCTCCTGCCCCCCCCAGCGCCTGACAGCCCCCTCCAGCCCCCCCCAGCGCCTGACAGCCCCCTCCAGCCCCCCCCAGCGCCTGACAGCCCCCTCCTGCCGCCCAGTGCCTGACAGCCCCCTCCTGCAGTACGTTTCACCAACCACTCGCACATACACACGCACACTAATAAAGTTAATCTTTTTTTACACACGCACACACACCATGCCCCACTCATCCCAATCATCCCAGTCTCAAAAGATGTACTCAGCTGAGGAGGCATATGCTTTTATTGCCTCCAAAGCTGATCGTGAGGGAGAGGACCCCACTTTTCTGTATTCCTCCAGTGACACAGACGTACCAAGACTTCGCAGTACAAGAAACCGTCCGGAGCCCCGGGAGGAAGAGTCGGAGGCCTTAGAGGAAGAGCCGGAGACAAGGGGAGAAGACCCAAGACCAAGTGTGAGTAACCCCCAACCTAGTGCTAGTCACGCCCAACCTAGCACTAGTGCCCCCTCCTGGACCCCCGTCCCTGAAAATTTTGCTCCACGGATTCCTGATTTCGTTCCCCAATCAGGAATCCTGTTCGAGACTGCCAACTTCAGAGAAATAGACTTTTTCAAAGTCTATTTCTCGGAGTCAATTGTCAGTCTTATGGTGGAGCAATCAAACTTGTACGCCCAGCAATTTTTGGTTGAAAACCCTACTTCTTCATTTTCTACTTGGAGTCCCGTTGACTCTGTAGAAATGATGAAATATTGGGGACTGGTCCTTCACATGGGGATTGTGAAGAAACCGGAAATTCGCCAATACAGGAGTACTGATATTTTATATCAAACTCCAGTATTTGGCATGGTTATGACTCGCAAACGTTTTGAAGCGATTCATAAGTTTCTTCATTTCAGGGACAACACTGACAGCCTTCCCCACGATCACCCAAATTTTGATAGACTGTTCAAAATTTGGCCGATCATTGAACACTTCAGCAACAAGTTTGCTGAAGTGTACATTCCCAAAAGGGAAATTTGTGTGGATGAATCCCTCATCCACTTCAAAGGGAGGCTTCAGTTCCGTCAGTACCTGCCCAGCAAGAGGGCGAGGTACAGGATAAAACTCTACAAGCTGTGTGAGAGTACCTCAGGGTACAGTCATGGCCAAAAGTTTTGAGAATGACACAAATATTAATTTTTACAAAGTCTACTGCTTCACTTTTTCTAATGGCAATTTGCATGTACTCCAGAATGTCATAAAGAGTGATCAGCTTAACAGCAATTACTTGCAAAGTCAATATTTGGCTAGAAAATGAACTTTATCCCCCAAAACACATTTCAACATCATTGCAGCCCTGCCTTAAAAGGACCAGCTAACCTCTTTTCAGTGATTGCTCCATTAACACAGGTGTGGGTGTTGATGAGGACATGGCTGGAGATCAATCTGTCATGATTAAGTAAGAATGACACCACTGGACACTTTAAAAGGAGGCTGGTGCTTGGCATCATTGTTTCTCTTCTGTTAACCATGGTTATCTCTAAAGAAACACGTGCAGTCATCATTGCAATGCACAAAAATGGCCTAACAGGGAAGAGTATCGCAGCTAGAAAGATTGCACCTCAGTCAACAAACTATCGCATCATCAAGAACTTCAAGGAGAGAGGTTCCATTGTTGCCAAAAAGGCTTCAGGGCACCAAAGAAAGACCAGCAAGCGCCAGGACCGTCTCTTAAAAGTGTTTCAGCTGCGGGATCGGGCTACCAGCAGTGCAGAGCTTGCTCAGGAATGGCAGCAGGCAGGTGTGAGTCCATCTGCATGCACTGTGAGGCGGAGACTCTTGGAGCAAGGCCTGGTCTCAAGGAGGGCAGAAAAGAAGCCACTTCTCTCCAGAAAAAAACATCATGGACAGACTGATATTCTGCAAAAGGTACAGGCAGTGGTCTGCTGAGGACTGGGGTAAAGTTATTTTCTCTGATGAATCCCCTTTTCGATTGTTTGGGACATCAGGAAAACGCCTCATTCGGATAAGACAAGGTGAGCGCTACCACCAGTCTTGTCTCATGCCAACTGTTAAGCATCCGGAAACCATTCATGTGTGGGGTTGCTTCTCAGCCAAGGGAATCGGCTCTCTCACAGTCTTGCCTAAAAACACAGCCATGAATAAAGAATGGTACCAGAATGTCCTCCAAGAGCAACTTCTCCCAACCCTCCAAGAGCAGTTTGGCGATCAACAATGCCTTTTCCAGCATGATGGAGCACCTTGCCATAAAGCAAAGGTGATAACTAAATGGCTCAGGGAACAAAACAGAGATTTTGGGTCCATGGCCTGGAAACTCCCCAGATCTTAATCCCATTGAGAACTTGTGGTCAATCATCAAGAGATGGGTGGACAAACAAAAACCTAAAAATTCTGACAAAATGAAAGCATTGCTTGTGCAAGAATGGACTGCTATCAGTCAGGATTTGGTCCAGAAGTTGATTGAGAGCATGCCAGGGAGAATTGCAGAGGTCCTGAAGAAGAAGGGACAACACTGCAAATATTGACTTGCTGCATTAACTCATTCTAACTGTCAATATAAGCTTTTGTTACTCATATGTTTGCAATTATTATATTTCTGTCTGTGATAAAAACATCTGTCAAACACACATAAAACCCAGAGGGCAGCAGATCATGTGAAAACACGGATTTTGGTAAGAACTTACCTGTAAAATCCTTTTCAGCGAAGGAAGGAAGAGAGACACAGTAATTCATTACTGATGGGTAGGCGGAGCCCCAGATCAGGATGTTACCTCAGATCAAAAGAGTGCTGACTGGCTGGCCCCTCCAGCTCGGGCTCCTCCTACTCAGCTCCAGTCGTACCAAAGCTTTTAGGAAAAAGAGCCAAGATCACCAGCGGAGCAACATAACCCCTTCTGAAGGAACTTCAGAGAAAAAACACAAGGATACAGGTTATGCATGCAAAGAAAGCCAAAAACCACAGAGTTCCAGGTACTACTCACGGAACCTGACTACTGCGATGAGCTGGCGATGCTGGAACAGAGCCTTAGCGCGCTGACCTCAGCCCAGATAATCGCTATCAGATAAGGGTCGCGCTGCATCTGAAAACATCAACACACTTCTGCCTTGGGAGGGTGCTGTGTCTCTCTTCCTTCCTTCGCTGAAAAGGATTTTACAGGTAAGTTCTTACCAAAATCCGTGTTTCAGCTGCAGATGGAAGGAAGAGAGCCACAGTAATTCATTACTGATGGGACGTCCCAAAGCAGTTCAAAAATAAGGGTGGGAAAAAACCAACAAAAGGCAGAAACCCAACAACCTTAACAACAAAGCGCAAGCAGCGCTAAACACAAGTTCATCCAGAACTTTAAACTACAGCTGCCTGCAGGACCCTACGTCCGAGGGCTGCATCAGCGGAAGCACTGACGTCCACTTTATAAAACTTTGTAAACGTGTGGACAGAGCGCCAAGTTGCCGCCCGGCAGAGATGCACTTGCCGAGGCACCTTGATGAAAAGCCCACGATGAAGCCACAGCTCTCGTGGAATGGGCTCGAATCTTAATCGGGCAAGATTCACCCCGAAGGCGGTAAGCTTCCAAAATAGCTGACCGGATCCAACGAGCTATAGAACCCTTGGAAGCTCGTTGACCACGCCGACGACCTGCTGGAACCACAAACAGGGAGTCCGTCTTACGAAAACCTTGAGTAATAGATAGATAAAACTTCAAGGCCCGCACTAAATCCAAAGTGTGTAAATCTCGCTCTTTCGCATTCTTCAGATCCGGACAGAGTGAAGGCAACACAATATCCTGGTTAACATGAAATTGTGACACCACTTTAGGTAGAAAATCACCCCGTGTGCGAAACACTACACGATCCGGAAAAAACTCCAGAAAAGGAGGCGAGCAAGAAAGAGCTGCTAACTCAGAAACTCTTCTCAAAGAGGTGACCGCTACTAGGAAGGCCACCTTCCAAGAAAGTAAAGAAAAGCTAGCAGAACCCATAAGCTCAAAAGGTTTATGCTGAAAAACTTGCAAAACAAGGTTGAGCCGCCAGGAGACACAGGTGCCTTCCGCGGCGGAAACTTACGAGCTATACCGCGGAAAAAAGGAGAGCACGTCCCTATTCGAAGCAATGGTTCTCCGAAACAATAAGGACAGAGCAGAAATCTGACCTTTCAGGGTGCTAACTGCCAAACCCTTGTCTAACCCATGCTGCAGGAAAGCCAACAGATTGGAAATGGAAAATTTTCTCGGTTCCGAGAAGACCCCAAACACCACGAAAAGAAGGTTTCCCAAGTTTTGTGGTAAATCCTAGTAGTAGCCGGACTTTTCGCAGCACGAAGAGTAGCAATGACCTCGGCTGAAAAACCTCAACGGGTTAAAATTTCGGTCCAAGAGCCACGCCGTCAAAGGCAGAGACATCAAGTCCGGATGACAAACGGGCCCCTGAGTCAACCAGTCCGGTTGAAGAGAAAGCGGAAAAGGAGGTGCCACCAACCGCGACATTATTGTCGAGAACCACACCCTCCTTGGCCAATCTGGAGCTATCAAAATAGCTGAAATTCTCTCTAGTCTGATCCGACGCAGTACTAGAGGAAGTAAGGATATCGGCGGGAATACATAGATCAGCTCAAACTGATCCCACTGAGCCACTAGAGCATCCACCGCCACAGCCTTCGGGTCCTTGTACCTGGACATGAACGTCGGTAACTTGGCATTGGACCTGGATGCCATCAAACCACTTGGGGAGTCCCCCAACGGGAGCACAGTAGTGCAAAAAACTTTCGAGTGAAGGCTCCATTCCCCGGGATCCATCTTCATGCGACTGAAGAAGTCCACTGTAATATTCTGAACCCCTGGAATGTGAATCGCCGAAATGGCTGGTAAACAGCCCTCGGCCCAAATCAGAATTCGGGACACCTCCACCATGAGTCTGGAACTCCTTGTCCCGCCTTGGTGATTGATAAACGCGACAGCCGTCGCATTGTCTGTCTGCACTCGTACCGGCAGACCGCTCAAAAGGACCGTCCAATGCTGGAGGCAAAGGAAAATCGCCCTCAATTCCAGGATGTTGATCGAAAGGACAGACCCTTCCGATGACCATATCCCCTAAATCCAGAGATTGTTCCAAACACCCCCCCAGCCCGTCAGGCTGGCATTGGTGGTTATGACCGACCACTTCGGAGGGAGGAAAAGCTTTCCCAGGGATAACGCTCCTGGACATAACCACCATCCTCGGGATTCTCGCACCCTGTGAAAGATGGTGACGCTGCAATCCAGCGAACCTTGCGATTGATCCCAACGACTCAGAATGAGCCTATGGAGAGCTCTGGAATGAAATTGGACAAACGGAAAAAAACCTCATGGACGCCACCGTCAGACCCAGAAGGCGCATACCTTCCGAAGGGACACTGCTGTCGCAGACTTCATAGTCTGTACATGCTGGAGCAGACATGCCTGCTTGTCTGGAGGTAGGGACAATACCGCCCGTACCATGTCGAAATGCATCCTCAAAAACAGGATTGCCTGCGACGATTCCAGAGACGACTTCTCCTTTGAGGCCACAACCGAAAAGGCCGTCCAAATAGGGACGAATCGTAAGTCCCCGTCTTCGAAGGATTGCCATGAGATTTTGGTGTCAGAATCGTTGTAAAAATTCTGGGCGTTAAGGCCAAGCCGAATGGTCGAGCCACAACCTGGGTGAGGTCTTCCGACGGGAACATGCCAAAAAGCGTCGCGAATGTCGATTGATCGTTCTGCGACAGGGCTGCCATAACTGAGCGAAGCGACTTCATGCTCGGCTCTGACGGAATGTCAGAAGTCAGTCCGCCTTAGCAAAATTTTTTTATTTTTTTTTTTTTGCCAACTTCTGCCTTAACAGAAGTTCTGTTTCCAGGGTATGCGGAATTCCCCCTCTTCTTTTTTTTTTTTTTTTTTTTTTTTTAAAAAAGAGAGAGACGACACAAACCCCAGAGGGTTGGTCAGATCATCCCTTGAACCGAAAAGGACTGCCGATAACTATCGGCACTAGTCCTGCCAGACGCAGAAGTCACAGCTCTGCGCTGCGGTAAAGCTGCTTCTTTTGCCTTTGCCTTGGCATCAGCTCCGTGAGGTCAGTCAAATAGCTGACCCTTTCTAAGCTAAAGATAGCAAACCCTGTTGGAAAACTGCGTTCCATCCAAGTCACAGTGCTCTTCTGACTGTAACTGCCGAGGATTGCGCCCTGGATAGCAGTGACGCATTATCCTTCAACTAGAAAAGCCCATCTACCTTGATAGAGGGAAACTTGCCACGCCGTCCTTAGACGGTCCAACCGGCTCAGGGGAACTTAACAAGTACACCTAGATCCTTAATACCGAATCTATGATCCACGGCTACACAGATGGAAATTGTTGCCATCTCCGTTCTTCTGTCCAGCGTGTCCTGCAGACTCGTCTTCCCTTTTACCAGGAAGATTTGCTAAGCTGGAATAAAGGGACATTCACTTCAGGAGAAGGGGTCCAATTAACAAATAACTCCGTAGAAAAACGGATAGTTTGTAAGGTCGTCGCGACCCATGCGACCCTTGCAACATCCGGGCCGACTTACCAGGACGACTAGTTACCTCCTCCGGTAACTGTAACGTCCACATGGCTTCCACAGAAATTTTAGTACGGCCCCTGAGAGAGAGGCAGGGTGTCCCTGCCGATCCTCCTTGACCGAATCGGACTTCTTCGCTAAGCGAGAAGGAAAGCACCGATTTGTGTCGCTTCCTTGAGAGGATCTAGTTGACACTCCATAACCTAAAAGGTCATCAATAGAAACCAGTGAAGGCCTCCATTTTTACACCACTGGAACCTCTGACCGTGTATGAGTCGAGGTCTGCGTGTCAGATACGCGAGGCTGGTCCGTAGCGGATCTGGGAGAGGGTCTCTGACATGCCCTTGCATAGTATATGGCAGGATAAACCTGTCAGTAACCAGAGCAGTACTTAAATAAAAAACAAACGCTGAAGGGTTAAAGCTCTAAAGCGAGAGCTACCCCAGCTGTCCCCCATTAAGAGTTAACCGCCTAAGAAGGGGTTAAAGTAGCTGACTCCCCACAACCTTGATAATGAAAAAGGGTGTGCGAATCTCAGGCGCCTCTTATAAGGTCGCAGCTGCAGGACAGCCATGCCACTAAACAGAAAACGTTCCACAAGATCGCTAAAAAATTGCGCTGTTTTTTATAACTCAATGACCGCCAAAGTTGTCAAGGAGATCGCTAATCGCCTATGCGATTGCCCAGATTGGCAGCCACCAGCGACACTAAAAATGACACACAAACGATCGCAATATTATGCGACGCCATCAGGATCGTCAGCGGAAACGTATAGTGGCAGCATTAATGTCGCAGACTCCCCACAGCCTCTTTATTAATATTAAAAGAGTGTGCGAGCCCCTTATGCGAGAACAGCCGCAGGACAGCTCAATCTGTCACTCAGAAGTGCCCCAGACGGCGCCCGCGCTGTGGAGGTGAAGGGGTTAAGCTTCTGCCCGGCGGGCTAGAAGCGACTCACCAAGCTGGTCACGTATTCTTGCCGGGAGGGGAGGAGAACGATCCGGGGAGCTTTCAGCTTGCAGCGCTTTATCAGCAATGGCCGCCGCGCTCTGCCTCCATGTGCTCCATGTAGAGGAGCCGGAAATGGAGGCTGCAGTAAAGCGCGCGCTCAGAAGCGGCGCGAAATTCAAAAAATTAAAAAGAGCGCGTACTCCCCTCCTTTCCCTCGTCCTGCAGGCATCCTCCTGCGGACATAGAAAAACTAGTCACCGGCATATATATGTACAGCGGCTGCCGCAGCAGTCGCTGAAAACACTCACACACATTTTACCAAAATGTGGAGTACTCACCAGCCGAAACGCCACAGGGACCCCCAGGGGTTTCTGGCGCTATGCCCATGCTTCCCCCCAGGGCGGGAAGCGCAGTGACCCCAGTGTGTGGTTTGCGCCCCCGCCAGGGAAACTCTCCTCATCCCCCAGGGCCGGCAAGATTCTGCAGGGACCATTATGTAGTTACAGATCCGCCAAGGGAGAGGTTGTAGCTTGAAATACACTGATAAACATGTAATAGCACTGTCACCGCAGCGCTGAAGCATACTGATATACATGTAATAGCGCTGCCATCAGACGCTAAAGCACTCACACATTAATAATAACATTTTGTGTGGAGTACTCACCAGCCAAAGCGCCACAGGGACCCTCAGGGGTTTCTGGCGCTATGCCCATGCTTCCCCCCAGGGCGAGGAACGCAGTGACCGCACGTGTGGTTTGCGTCCCGCCAGGGAAGCTCTCCTCATCCCCCAGGGCCGGCAAGGATTCTGCAGGGACCATTATGTAGTTACAGATCCGCCAAGGGAGAGGCTGGTGAAATACACTGATAAACATGTAATAGCGCTGTCACCGCAGCGCTGAAGCATACTGATATACATGTAATAGCGCTGCCATCAGATGCTAAAGCACTCACACATTAATAATAAAATTTTGTGTGGAGTACTCACCAGCCAAAGCGCCACAGGGACCCTCAGGGGTTTCTGGCGCTGTGCCCATGCTTCCCCCCAGGGCGAGGAACGCAGTGACCGCACGTGTGGTTTGCGTCCCGCCAGGGAAGCCATCCTCATCCCCCCGGGCCGGCAAGGATTCTGCAGGGACTATTGAGTAAATACAGATCCGCCAAGGGAGAGGTTGGGGTACAGCAGCGCTGGTACCCCTGAGACCTCTAGACCAACTGGTGATCCAAGTCTCCTGTCCGAATATAAAATAATAAAATCTTCTGAGGAGCTGCATTAGCAGCGACCATCCTCTGGGACCTCAAATCTTAGACTGGAGCTGAGTAGGAGGAGCCCGAGCTGGAGGGGCCAGCCAGTCAGCACTCTTTTGATCTGAGGTAACATCCTGATCTGGGGCTCCGCCTACCCATCAGTAATGAATTACTGTGGCTCTCTTCCTTCCATCTGCAGCTGAAATATAATATTTGTGTCATTCTCAAAACTTTTGGCCATGACTGTACACTCTCAGCTTTAGAGTTTACCAAGGAAAAGACACCAAGATCCAGCCCCCAGAATGTCCACCTGCTCTGGGCGTGAGTGGGAAAATAGTGTGGGATTTGGTCCACCCACTGCTTGATAAAGGTTACCATCTGTATGTTGATAACTTTTATACAAGCATCCCACTATTTCAATCCCTCTCTGCCAGAGCTACCGCAGCTTGCGGTACTGTGCGCAGAAACAAGAGGGGTCTCCCTTTGCCGCTAATTGAGCAGCCTCTCCCAAAGGGCGAGAGCCGAGCCCAATGTAGCGGCAACATGCTTGTGGTCAAGTTCAAAGACAAAAGGGACGTCTTTTTCTTGACAACAATCCATGGTCCCGGCCCCACGGCCACCACTGTTCGCGGTACCTCAGCACAGGTCTACAAACAGAACTGTGCCCTGGGGTACAACAAACACATGGGGGGAGTTGATCTTTCTGATCAAGTCCTCCAGCCCTATAGTGCCTTAAGGAAGACGAAGGTGTGGTATAAAAAACTGGCTGTGCACATCGTGCAAATGGCACTGTATAACGCATACGTGCTATCACGATGTGCCGGCCAGACTAACAACACCTTCCTTCAGTTCCAGGAGTCGGTGATAAAGGCTTTGATTTTTGGAGAGGAGGATGGAGCGCGCCCCAGCACCCCTGGAACTCAAGTTTCCCGTATGGTACCAGGGCAACATGCTCCCACTAAGGCGAAAGCAAAAAAAATGTGCCGGGTATGCTATAAAAGGGGGATAAGAAGGGAATCTCGTTTCCAATGTGAAACGTGTCCTGACAAACCTGCACTGTGTTTGAATGAATGCTTTAGTATTCATCACACATCCGTGGACTAAACACATCCTGACATTCCCGTACAGCACTCACCCACACCAGACTGACATACACAACACCACACACACACACCAACCTGACAAACTATGTCAGGTTGGTGTGTGGTGTATGCTACACCACACGCACCAACCTGACACACTACAAAACACACACCAACCTGACCTACACTACACCACACACGCCAACCTGATGTAGTGTATGTTAGGTTTGTGTATGGTGTGGTGTAGTGTACGTCAGGTTGGTGCGTGTGTTGTAGTGTACGTCAGGTTGGTGCGTGTGTTGTATACTACACCACACATATCAACCTGACACACTACACCACATACCAAACTGACGTAGTGTACGTCTGGTTGGTGTGTGTGGTGTAGTATACACCACACACACCAACCTGACGTACACTACAACACACACACACACCAACCTGACCTACACTACATACGCCAACCTGACGTAGTGTATGTTAGGTTGGTGTATGGTGTAGTGTACGTCAGGTTGGTGCGTGTGTTGTAGTGTACGTCAGGTTGTGTGTGTGGTGTAGTATACACCACACATAACCTGACAATACACCTCATACCAACCTGACGTAGTGTATGTCTTGTTGGTGTGTGGTGTAGTATACACCACACGCACCAACCTGACGTACACTACAACACACACACCAACCTGACCTACACTACACCACACACGCCAACCTGACGTAGTGTATGTTAGGTTGGTGTATGGTGTGGTGTAGTGTACGTCAGGTTGGTGCGTGTTGTAGTGTACTACAGGTTGTGTGTGTGGTGTATACTACAGCACACACACCAACCTGACATGCACTACACCACACCACACACGCCAACCTGACGTAGTGTATGTTAGGTTGGTATGTGGTGTAGTGTACATCAGGTTGGTGCGTGTGTTGTAGTGTATACTACACTACACATATCAACCTGACCTACACTACACCACACACCAACCTGACCTACACTACACCACACGCCAACCTGTTGTAGTGTATGTTAGGTTGGTGTGTGGTGTGGCGTGGTGTACGTCAGGTTGATGTTTGTGGTGTAGTAAACACCACACACACAAATCTGACGCATACTACATCACACCACACACGAACCTGACATACGCTACATACTTTCCATACACGACATGGTGTCCGCTAACGATTGGAGCTAATTTTCCCTTCAAAAAGTCAAATGGCGCTCCTTCCCTTCCGGGCCCTGCCGTGCGCCCAAACAGTGGTTTATGACCACATATGAGGTATTGGTGTACTCAGTAGACATTGCCCAACAAGTTTTAGGATCCATTTTATCCTGTTGGCCGTGTGAAAATGAATAAATTGTTGCTAAAAGAAAATTTTTGTTGGAAAAATTATAATGTCCATTTTTTCCTTCCACTTTGCTTTAGTTCCGGTGAAGCACCTGAAGGGTTAATAATCTTCTTGAATGTGGTTTTGAGTACCTTGAGGGGTGCAGTTTTTAGAAAGGTGTCACTTTTGGGTATTTTCTTTCATATAGACCCCTCAAAGTGACTTCAAATGGGAGGTGGTCCCTAAAAAAAATGGCTTTGTAAATTTTGCTGTAAAAATGAGAAATCGCTGGTCAACTTTTAACCCTTATAACTTCCTAAGAAAAAAAAATTTTGTTTCCAAAATTGTGCTGATGTAAAGTAGACATGTGGGAAATGTTATTTATTTACTATTTTGTGTCACATTACTCTCTGGTTTAACAGAATAAAAATTCAAAATTTGAAAATTGCGAAATTTTCAAAATTTTTGCCAAATTTCCTTTTTTTCACAAATAAACGCAAAAATTATCGACCTAAATTTACCACTAACATGAAGCCCAATATGTCACGAAAAAACAATCTCAGAATCGCTAGGATCCGTTGAAGCGTTCCTGAGTTATTACCTCATAAAGGGACACTGGTCAGAATTGATAAAAATGGCAAGGTCTTTAAGGTCAAAATAGGCCGGATCATGAAGGGTCAAGTTATGTTTTCACACTGTTTAGCGGTACTAGAAATTTACTACTTTAGATTCTCACAATCATTGGACAGCGAATAAAAGACAATGTGGACATGGAGATTTAAGCTTATTTATTTTAGATTTTCAATGTAATCCAATTTCAAACAAAAGCTAGATACAAATTGAAACCAGGTAAGCACTAGTATTAGCCAACAGGAGCAGGCCTATACAAGTTTAATCAAAAAAAGGTACTGAAACCCTTTGAGCAAAGCTTTCTTTCAATACAATACAGTAGTCAACTTTATTTTCATTGCACAAAATAAAAATATCCTTATCCAACTTGGCACGCTTTAACTTTCCATTACAGTTCGCAACTGCTTTATAACTTAAGTTTCAAGAACCCACCATGGGTTTACTATTATAGAAGTATTACTTTATTCTAGAAAAAGTAATAATTGCCCAGATACCAGCAGGTTTATGCATCATTTCCTCCATCCAGAGCGTGTTTTCCACAGTGTTCCCAAGTACTTGACTTACATTTAATATAGCCACTGCAGACTTCTAGGCTATATTAATGCACCCACAGTGGGAAATGCAGATTGAATACAGCAACTGGGAGAAGAGATCAAAGATGTCAAGTGCCTGAACACTGTCTCATTCCAACTAAGGTATGAAAGCAAATTCTGAATTAGCAGGATTTCTTCTTATAAATCGGTCCAAGGCCAGCCTTTATTTACTGCAGAAAATCCTTGCTTAATTGAAGCGATTCAGATAGTGCTTTCATAGTTTGGTAAAGCAGTGACGCTTTTATACCTGTTACTTTCATATTTCACCCTATTATAGTCTAACATTAGAAACTTTGTTAGAGGGATATGACCAGTGCAAATGGGAAGACCACAAAAACAAATAATACCTTGTGCTTTCTGATACATTTGATTCAGTGTGCCAAAGTCCCATCATTTCACATTTTACAAGGCTAGGCTAAAGCATAGATGTTTCAGAACATCCTTTCTTTCACAAGGTCCATGCAAAATGAAAAAAAAAAAAAAAAAAAAAAAAAAATGGTAAAGAAAAAAAAAAAAGTTCAGGTACGAAAGTGATGAAAGAAAAAAAAAAAAATAAACTTATCCAGCATAACGGTTCACAACGTACAAGTGTTCTGAGCATGAGTCCATATTCTTCTTGAGATTGAATAAGAAAACAAAAATTAATTGATCTTCCCAGTTTGACTGGTCACAACCTTACTCTGGCATGTACGGGCGAAGGTGATCCTCAATGGTGCCAACCGCCCAATGGGTGAGCTGCTCCTGTGGCAGGTAGAGGCAGATGCTGCATAGCTTGAGGATTGTGGCTTTGCTTTTAGGAGTCTGCAGAAATGAAAGAAAGACCAAGTCGCTTTTATTTGGACACTGAAAAATTTACATTTAAAGGCTTTTTCACATATCACTTTTTTGGCACATGTGCCATCAGTTCCTGTCACAGATCGATCGCAAACCTATTACAACGTTTATTTATTTATTTTTTTGGAAGGCAGATAGCCTACAAAATAAAGTCAACTGCAGATCAAGTTTAATATGAAGCAAGGGATTTTTTTCTGCAGATTTCAACTGTATATTTCAACAAAGTGAAATCCACCGGATTACAACATACGCATGCAGAGCAATGTGGGATTTTTTTTTCTTTAAAAACCTCAACTTAAATGTACTGCATTCAAATTTTCTGCAGATATGATGTGCAATTTTAAAGCAATTCCAATTTAGTTACCATTTAGGCTTGTGTGGCAGTGTGAGACTAACCTGCAAGTGCTGTTTGTCTATGAAGAGGAACACTGACTGGTTAGGATTGTTCAGAACAATTCCAGTCTTGTCATTACGGCTTAGTACATGCAGAAGATGTTTTTCATAATCACCATGATGAAATTCAAACTTTGCCTATAGAATGAAAAACAAAACAAAGAAAAAAAAAAAAAAACAAGTTTATGATCAAGACACCATCAGTACAAACTGGTAATCAGATCGCTCTAAGGGTATGTTTACATTTTTTTGAAAAAATCTCATGCATATTTTTTTTCTTGCATGTTAACTTCTTAGATTTTCCACCTATTCAATTGAATAGGAAACAAAAATGCAGCAAAACTGAGTTCTGCGTAGATGCTACATGTGAACATACCCTAAAGCTTCATATTTTTCCAAGACAACCATGTACAAACAGGACAACAAAAAGTGTTTAGCAAAAGGTACAATTCCTATTCTATAGTCACCTGGCTGTACGAAACAGTGTCAGTTTCACTAGCTAGTATATGTACACAAAATATACTTGCCAAAACAGGCCTGTAGGGCTCCTCCGATCCCTTCCATCTTGAAAACAGAAGACAAACAATCTTCTCTATATCATTCCGAGGCCAAAGAATAAAGTCCATCTCTTGAGTACACCCAATTACATCCTATAAAATGCAGAGATAAGTGTTAACATTTATATCTGTATGAATAAAATGCAATTTTTATTTAAATGTGCCTCACATAGTAATTAACACTGACGAATGCACCTTGGACAGTGTGACCTTACAAAATTAGCATTTCCGAATTCGAGCATTTGCATTTTGCGCATGTGAATGATAAATAAGATAAAGGGAAATCCAGAAGCCAAGTGCGAAACTAGAACACAGATTCCAGACAGGTTCAGATGGTAGTATGGCACAAAATAAAAAGCCAGCCAACCACACCCACTAACTGCAGGTATGATTGGCTTTATGTGCTTATCCACCGTCTACTGAATGTATTATTCTGGGCCATATAACAGACCAGACTAATGCATTTTGTGAATTTGTTCCATGTGGACCATCAATTTGGGTAGTAAATTGCCTATGTGCACTAGTTTATAAGTCTGTGTGCAGTTCATTAACAAGCTCGTCTAATCGAGCCCTTACCCTGCGCATTGACTGGTAGCGAGGTGCATGAAGCTGTACTACATCCTTCTGTAGAAGCTCAAGGGAACTCTCCAAGGAATAGCTGGAATCCCGCACGCCTTTCAGAATATTTTCTTCGTAGTTATTAGTCATAACTGGTATAACATCAGCCACTTCAAAGAGAGCCGACTTCTTTTTCTAAGAAAAAAAAAAAAAAAACAGCATGAGATGTAATAAGTGCACTCTTCTGAACTGGGTTCACAGCATAATGAGAAGCTACATAAGAATAACCCAGCCACATCTTATATTTTCATAAAAATGTTTAGTTAAATTCAAGATATTAATTGCAAATTAATGCTTTTTTTTTCTTTTCCATGTAATCACTAGAATCAGGAGGACACAACTTATGATCATGGCCTATCGCATATGAAAGTTATGTTTGAGGATATGCTAAATGCAGATTCTACATCACCTATTGGGGTCAAAAAGATTGTCATTTTGGCATATTCTATGATTCAAAGAAGGCAAAAGCCTAAATTTGATATGCATGAACTACTTATAGGCAAGACAGGAAGATCAAAGATTTTTTGCCAATTAAAGATACCCCATGGCTTCACAGTCACCGTCGCAGTGATGATGTGAGGTACTCATTGCAAGTTGTGTCAGTGAGATCGCACAAGTTCCCCCGCCATTCTTTAACTGCTTGATATAGTTATATTTTTGGCTGATGATTTCTCAATTATCAAGAGATCAAAAATTCCTGGAGACAAGGTTAGATAATTGATTCACAGGACTCAGGTTCAACATCCAGGTCAGTGGTACCTGGCAACTAGCTGGGAGACCCACGAATCTCTTACCTGCATTACATCACGTGCGAGACCCAGCTAGTCAAATGCCGATCCAGAGACGTCAGAAGGTAAGATCTTAGTGCCTTCTATGTAGCTCCCGGGTACCACTGACCTAAACCAGAGTCCACTAAATGATCCGCTCATCTATAATGAAGATATTTCCTCTTTCACATACCTTGCTATAAAGTAATACTGATTTATAAAGCACATTTACCAATGTAAAAACTTAAACGTCTTTAAAGAAGTTGTCCACTACTTGAACAATTTCTCATACTCCTCGCTTAGACCCAACAAGATAATAAAAACTGTACTCCTCTTGCGCCGTGTCGGCACTAGTTCTCCTGGGACTCCCGTGCGGTTGTGACACGTGACGCCTGCGCCCAATCAGCGCTGGCATCACTGTCTCCACCTCTGAACAACTTCAATATAAAGATGAAGTCTGGGCTGCAGCTGATCCCTGTCATGTTCGATTTGTCTGAAGGCAGAGACAGTTACGCCAGCATGAAGTGTCACAACAGCACTAGAGCCCCAGAGAGAACGAATGCCGATTATTTAATCGAGGCTAAACATTGATTAAGGAGTTGTCCTAGTAGTAGAAAACCTTTTTTAAAGCGAACTTGTCAGCAG
This sequence comes from Oophaga sylvatica, assembly GCA_033576555.1. Taxonomy (NCBI): domain Eukaryota; kingdom Metazoa; phylum Chordata; class Amphibia; order Anura; family Dendrobatidae; genus Oophaga; species Oophaga sylvatica. The sequence continues at coordinate 277,354,041 of JARQOD010000006.1, read as the reverse complement.
TTTTGGCCGATACAAAATGCGGCCACTGCCTTTCAGGGCTTATCTACAGCATTCCATAATGCTGTAGATAAGCCCCCGATCAGACCTGAAAGATAAGAAAAACAAGTTTTATAATACTCACCCAGGGTGGGGGGGGGGTGGTCCGATCCGATGGGAGTCGCAGGTCCAGCGCCTCCCATCTTCTTATGATCGCCACCCGCCTGCTTGCTTCAAGGCTCCCCGGCATCATGCTCCTGCGCAGGTGCACTTATCTGCCCTGTTGAGGGCAGACACCAAAGTACTGCAGTGCACAGGGAAATGTCAGAGAGGCCCAGCGCCTGCACACTGCAGGAATTTGCTCTACCCTCAACAGGGCAGATAAGTACGCCTGCGCAGGAGAGATGCCGGGGAGCCTGTGAAACAAGCAGGATGGCAGCATTGCAAGAAGATGGGAGGTGGCAGACACAGACCTGTGACACCCCTCGGACTGGACCACCCCCCTCCCTCGGTAAGTATAATAGAAGTTATTTTTATTATTTTTCAGGTCAAATCGGGGGCTTATCTACATCATTACAGTATGCTCTAGATAAGCCCTGAAAGGTGGTGGCCGTAAAGCCCCCGTCTCACATAGCGAGATCGCTGCGGAGTCACAAGTTTTGTGACGCAACAGCAATCTCCCCAGTGATATTGCTGTGTGACACGCAGCGACGATCAGCCCTCCTGCTGGGTATCGCTGAATGTCCTGGACATTTTTTTGATCGTTGGTCTCCTGCTGGCCAGCACGCATCGCTGCGTGGCAGGCGGGAGACCAGCGACCTGGTAACCAAGGCACACATCGGGCTTCTAGGCGCCGCTCAGCGCCTAGAAACCCGCAGTGTACCTTGGTTACCAGCTCCCTGCACCAGCATGCTGGTATCGAACGTACACTGCGGGTAACTAAGCGACGTGTATCACTTGTTACCCGCATAGTCGCTGTCCTGATCACTGCTGAGCTGCCTGTTTGGCAGCTCACCAGTGATCATGAAGCGACACACCAGCGATCCTGACAAGTTCAATCGTTGTCGGGATCGCTGGTGTGTCACTATGTGTGACAGGGCCCTAACTTATAGAGGCCAAACCTGGTAACAAGTTTCCTTTAAGGGGAATTTCTGCCACTTTGAAGTCAGTGACTTAATCCTTAGGTCAATATCAGACTATAAGTGGATCCTCCACCTTCAGCTGTAGTCACCTCCTGCAGATCAGCTCGCATAATTAGAATAGACATTAGCGTCCAAAAAAAGCAGTTTTTCGGCACTGTGGCGTTCCAACACTGTACAACTACAACAGGCCTCTGCTGATGTTTCAAACAGCTGATCAATTGGGATTCCTGGTTTGAGATTTTGACCTTTTTATTTGGTGCCAATTTTTATGGCAGACTTTACCAAGGGTTTGCAGGGCAATAAACCAAGCCGCCTAGACAAGCCCTGAGAGGATCCTGTGAAAGACACCATATAAAATAGCACTAAGTAAAAAGTGCTTGTAACCCTTGAAACCAAGAAAAATAATAAAAAAAAAAGTAATATTCAGGGGAGCAGCAGGAATAAAATGAACGCAAAACTGGTCACTTAAATGAATCAGTGCCAGGCTGCGCAATTGCAACTAGGTATGTTTTACTCAAACACTACAGCATTTCAAGAAATTTTTATTGACTGCCCCCTTGATGTCACAGGTTCTTGATAAGTGTGGAGAGAAGTCAGTCCTGTGCAACACTGGACAAAGCAGGCGTTTCAGAGTAACACATACCCGAGCAATGGCTCAGCCAGGCTGATTCATGCCCCTTGTGAGACAGGCAGCTTGAATCTTGAAGCCAGGTCCCTTTAAATATTTGTACTGGAATAAATGATATACCAACAATTTAGTCTGTTCCTAGGCTTCCACCCAATATGGCAGCCATTATGGTATTGACAACAGTCTTAAGGCACTGTCACACTTAGCAATCGCACCAGCGATCACGACTTAACCTGGCGAGATCGCTAGTGCGATCGCTAGTTAGATTCCAAACACAACTCATCAGCGATCTGTATAAAGACCTCTGAGGTCATTAGGAAAACCTAGTCCCACCTGCGACGCTGGTGAAGTCGTTCATAAAGGGTGTCACACTCAGCGATTCAGGCTCACCAGCGGGACACCAACGACCAAAAATGGCTCAGAACGTTCATGAGCGATCAGCGACATCTCAGCAGGGGCCACATCGCTGCTACATGTCACACACAGCTGCGTTCCTAACAAGATCGCTACTGCGTCATAAATGGTGACGCAGTAGCGATCTCACTTAGTGTGGCATACCCTTTAGCTTTGGGGCAGACAGTTCATCTCTGCATGTGACAGATTTACCACTTAGCAGTACACCCCCACCTAGCTGTCATCTCCAGCTTCCCCAGGAACAGATGAACTACTCAATAACTTTGGTTTGAGCTGTAGCTGCTCCTCAGATTGTCTGGAGGACAATTTACCTTATCTTTGAACACAAAAGCGATGTACATCTTGAAGTCAAACTGGTCAGCTAGAGACTCTTTCTTCTTCCTTAGCTGAGAGCGCAGTCTGTTCAGAGCCTGCTTCTTCCGCGAGTTGGGGTCCCCCATTTTTTTTTTTTAATGCCGCCCAAAGGCCTACGAAACTTATAAAGTTATCGCTAAATTTCGGGTACTTTCTTTTTGTGCATGTGAGACACCTAAGTCAACAGAAACAAGCCATGCTACCTTCTTCCAAAGACTCAGTCAGGTCAGCACTACTAGTGACAGGCCTGTCATACTACAGGGGTCAGGAAACAGAGCGGCAGGACAACCATGACAAGAAGGAGGTTATCATCTGATGAAACTAAGAGAGGCATCATATGCATGTGGAAAACCAGAAACACAACTGTTAATGCTAGGGTGAGGGGCCAACAATGGAAAAAAAAAAACAAAGATGTCACCGGCTACTAGCCTATACCACAAAATCAAAAGCCATCCTGCTTGGTAGGCCTCCCTGCTCACAGAATGGAAAACTGCTCAGCCAACCCCGAGATTGCATCATATGAGAAGAGATGACGTCACTGGACTTACAGATCCCCTTGTCCTCCTGTTACAGTGCAAAAAACAGCTAGAGATTATTTCTCCGTCTGACAGGTGGGGGTGGGGTGTTCACAGCAGAGTAGCCCCAAAATACCGGGCTTGGGGGCAGAAAGGAGGCCCATGTGGAAGATCAGCCGACACCCCATAGGGAAGAACACCATGATGGCGGCCGTACAACAGGAGAGCCTGACCCTGTCACCAGCTGGATGAGGTCAACGGTATGGACTACAGGAGGGCATATCGTGATCAGAGGCGACAGAAAGGAAATAACACGCCTTGTGTGGGATTGTGCGATAGTCGGCCGATCAGTGCGGGGCTTACACGAGGTCAGGAGGGGCTGTCTGCTGTCCTAGCCACGCCGGCTACCTGTCATGTCTGCTGGAGGCGGAGTGCTGCTGTCAGGGTGGCGGATCAGCGGTCTGTTCGGGGGCAGGCTGGAGGCGAGGAGAGTGATGACTCCGGGGGGATCCATGTCAAGAAAACACCAGGGACCCCAACGGACCCCTCTGCTTGTGAGCCGCACTGCTCAGCGGGCTGTACAGCCTACTCCACCCCGACCCACCCATACTCCGGACCGGGGGTCTCGCTGTGAGAGGGGGAGCAGGCGGAAGGCCAAGGCCTCGAGACCACGCAGTCCTAGAGCTGACGAAAACCCCGACCCGTCTTCCTCTACGTTCTCGAAGAAGGCAGCGCGAACACGCAGAGGCGTCCACACAGACAGCCAGCAGCACCTCACACAGAAGGAGAAGATGGCCGCCGCTGCGTCACCTCCTGCCTTCTCCCGCCAGGGATCCTCCGGGTTATACCATTACCAGGCAGAGGGCGTACTTATTTACAACAGTACTGCACTGGTCAAACTACTCTTAAAAAGATAAACAGGACACAATTCAATGTCTAATGTCAAACCACGCCACAATTAGCACCTGAAGCGCATAGCAACAGCTCTACGTGAAAGTACGACACCCCCCTCTACGAATGGTAGCGCCCACATTGGAGATCCCTATGTATAGCCGAGAGCAGCTGATGACGTCTCCTCACATGACAAGTGGGAACGCTCGTTAGCGTGGGCTTCACTAAACTTTATCAACATGGAAATGAACAACAGTCAGCTGCGAGACCTGGCAGTCAGGCTCTTCTGAATCCAGAACATTTCGGCCATGTTCACACGTTCAGTATTTGGTGAGTTTTTTACCTCAGTATTTGTAAGCCGAAACCAGGAGTGGGTGATAATACAGAAGCGGTGACGTGTGTCTATTATACTTTCCCTCTGACAGTTCCACTCCTGGTTTTGGCTGACAAATACTGGGGTAAAAAAGTGACCGTATACTGAACGTGTGAACGCGGCCTTAGGGAAGATTCATGTTTACATTTGCGCCTGTTTTTTGCTAAGTTAGCGTTTTCGCCCTTTTTTAGACTGTTATGTGCTCCCCTTTCTTCTGTTAGACTCCGGGGTGAGGTTTGGGGTTTCCACTTTTTAAAAAGCTGCTCGTTTTTTTCTCAAATGTAGTCCAGTTCTTTTAGCACAATTTTTCTGTTATACTGTGAAATTTCTGACTCTTTTTGCTGTAAAAAGTTGCCAAAATAGGTTAAACACAAAAATGAAGACTTTTGTTACTGCGCAGAATTCAAGAACTGCCTGAGTCATTGTGAAAAATTTGGCACAAAAATGAAAAGTGACTAAGACCTCTTTCACACATCCGTTGTGCGCCTGACGGCGCCCTCCGGCATTTTTTTGTCCAACCGCATCCGGCGAAATGTAATGCCGGATGCGTTTTTTTTTTCCATTGACTTTCATTAGCGCCGGATCGCGCCTGATGTCATTGCGTTGTATCCGTTTTTGTCCGGATCCGGCAGAAATGTACATTCCGGCGGCCGGACAAAACGGAGCATGTAACGTTTTTTTTTTTTTGCGGGAGCCGCCTGATGTGCCTGAAGCGGCACATCAGGCGGCCGGAAACAATAGAATTCAATGGAACCGGATCAGACTTTGGTCTGATCCGGATACTGGAATTTTGTTTCAGCACCGGATCCGTCCCTTCAGGTGTTCGACGGATCATGCCTAAGGCTGGAGTCACACACACCGAGTAAAAAATCTGACCGTTTTAGTCGGTCGATAATCGGATTAAAATTTCATGAACATTGATGCGACTAGCATCCGATTTTTTGTAGTTGATGCGATTTAGTCGCATCTGACCGTAGTTGTCACATCCGATTTACATCCGAATTGCGAGAATTTCTCGCAGGCTTGCAAAACTGACATATAATAGATCCAAAAGAATAGTATTTAAATCACAATAGAAAGAATAGATATATACACATAGAACACATATATATATATATATACACATGTCATTGTGACATGTGTATATATATATATTTATAGTTCCTAGACTTCTACATACTGTAATAGCCGCTAATTCAATTGCCGGCTTTTGTGAAATCACAGAAGCCGACATGAAATGATACATTGTTTAGACACAGTTAACCATGTCATTTCCTGTATTTTGATACATGGTTTGAACTTACAATTACATAAGTGTATGTGTACAAAATTTCAGACATGTAGGGGTTAATTAAAGGTGTAAATTCGTTGTAAAAAAAATGTGTCAAATCTCTAATTAGATTTGCCCTTTCTGGGGTGTCTGGGGGCAGATGTCAGTAGCCAGGGGGGGCACAAAAAAAATGTACCCTCCCTAGGCTATTATTATCTGCCCCCACTCGCTTGCTTTGTCTGTCTGGTGGAGAAAATACAGCGGGAACCCCCGCATTTTTTTTTACAACGAATTTACACCTTTAATTAACCCCTACATGTCTGAAATTTTTTACACATACACTTATGTAATTGTAAGTTCAAACCATATATCAAAATACAGGAAATTACATGGTTAACTGTGTCTAAACAATGTATCATTTCATGTCAGATTCTGTGATTTCACAAAAGCCGGCAATTGAATTAGCGGCTATTACAGTATGTAGAAGTCTAGGAACTATAAATATATGTATATATATATGTCACAATGACATATATATATATATATGTATTCTATGTGTGTATATGTATTGATTCTATTCTTTATTAAAGCTGTCAGTGTGATTTTACAGTATAGCCGGGGATGAATTGCCGGCTTTTCTAAAGGACACCGGTGCGATTTAATCGCAAGTCACACATGCGGTCCATTTGTAATCAGATTTTTCATCGCTCCCATAGACTTGCATTGGCGATAGTCGACCCACAATCGGTGACAATCGCAGCATGCTGCGATTGCACTCGGACATTTAAAACGGACCACAAAAAATCTAATACTGGGAGCTGCTCCATAGATTAACATAGGTCCGACTGCAATGCGATATTTCATCGCATTGCAGTCGTCCGATTTTGTCGCTAGTGTGACCCCAGCCTGATACAAAAAAACGGATGTGTGAAAGAGGCCTAAAAAAGACCCCAGAAATGATAAATCAGGGCCTTCTTTTTTGTCTTGTGATATTTATTCCCTTTTTTTTGTGCCACATTAGTCAAAATGGCTCACGCGGTTCATAAATTTTGTGCAAGTCAAAAAATGCTCTTTATTTTTCTCCTTGAACCTTTATTTTATAACTTTTTAATGCAAAAAAGACCCATGTTCACAAAAAACTGTGGCAAAATACCTGGCGTAAAAGCACGTAAATAGACTTAACCCCTTAGTGACCGAGCCAATTTTCACCTTCCTGACCAGGCCTAATTTTTGAAATCTGACCAGTGTCCCTTCATGCGGTAGTAACTCTGGAACGCTTCAACATATCCCAGTGGTACTGAGGGTTTTTTTTTTGTGACACATTGGACTTTATGTTAGTGGCAAATTTAGGCTGATATTTTTTGAGTTTATTTGGGAAAATATCTGAAACTTGGCAAAAATTTAGAAAATTTTGCAATTTTCACATTTTCAATTTTTATATTCTTAAACAAGTTAGTCATGCTGTACAAAATAATGAATAAATAACATTTCCCATATGTCTACTTTACATCTGCATCACTTTTCAAATGTTATTTTATTTGGTAGGGTGTTATAAGGGTTAAATGTTTAGCAACAATTTTTCATTGTTTCCAGATATTTAGGAAACCTTTCTCTTTAGGGACCTGTTCAGATTTATATGGACTTTTTGGGGGCTATATATTGGAAACTCCCCAAAGGTGTGGCCATTTTAAAAACCGCATCCCTCAAATACTTCAACACTGCTGCCAGGAAATTTGTTAACCTTTGCTACACAGGAATTAGTCCAAACTGGAATGAAAAAGAAAATGCAGTTCTTCCTCAAAAATATTGTTTTAGCCCCAAATTGTTCACTTTTCCAAGAGATAGCACAAAAAATTGACCAAACAATTTGTTACCAAGTTTCTTTTGAACACACTGAAACCCCGCTTGTGGTCAGAAACCTCTGTTTTGACAAACGGCAGGAATAGTGAGCATTTTGAACCCACAGGTATTGTACAGAATGTAATAATATTAGGACGACATATAGAAAAATTGTAATTTTTGATGAAAAAGTTGATTTAGCCCTAAATTGGACCATACAGTTTGTTAACCACTTTCTTGTTAGTGCAGCAATACCCCATATGTAGTCAAAAAGTTCTGTTTGGACACACGGCATGGCTCGAAAGGGAAGAAGTGACATTTGGTATTTGAAGTGAAAATTTGGGTGGAATAGATTGCGGACACCATGTGCGGAGCCCCAAGTTACCAAATCAGCAGAAATCCCCAAAAGTGACCCCATTTTGGAAACTAGACCCATCAAGGAATTCATCTAGGGGTGTGTTTAACATTTTGAACCTGTAGGTGCTTCTCAGAACTTTTCAAAATGTAGATGTGAAAACAAAAACTACATTTTTTCCAATAAAATGTTCTTTTAGCCCCAAATTTGTAATTTTCAAAATGGATAGAATAGGAGAAATAAGACCCCATAATTTGTAACATAATTTCTTCCGAATGCGATGATCACCCATATGTGGTCAAAAACTGCTGTTTGGGCTCATGATAGTGCTCAGAAATGCAAGAGCGCTATTTGATTTATGGAGTGTAAATTTGTCAGGAAAAGATTGTGAGTGCCATGTCATATTTGCAGAGCCCCTGACATGCCAAAACAGCAGAAACCACCCACAAGTCACCCCATTTTGGAAACTAGACCCCTTAAGGAATTAATCTAGTGGTGTACTGAGCATTTTTAACCTATGGATGATTCACAAAATTTTATAACATTTCAATGTGCTCTTCTAGGCATAATCCAGATACTTAGGGATGTCCATATGGCGCTGGATTAGCAGTTCTGAAAGAACCAGAGTCATTACAAATATATTTTCACTATAATGAATGACAGGCCTGGCAAATCAAATCGCCGATCATATGCTTCAGCTTGCCTCACTTCCTGTCAGTAGGGACGCGGCCAGAAACACCAGTAACTGATCATCTCATTTGTACTTTGCATTTAAATACGTGCCTGTACACCAGTAGCCACACTTCCCCTGACAAAGCTGCGTTGCAGTGATACGCGTGGGGCTTGTGCCTTATACCCCTGTCACTCTGGGCAACCATCAATCATGGCCATTTCTACCCTTACATGTGCTTATGTGAGCTGGTGCTAGACTTTCTCCTTCTTGATAGCCCACTCTCATGGAATTCTGTATATTGTTACTGACCCTGACTCTTTTGTGCGTATATTATGACCTTCCTTCTCCATCTTTCTATCCCCTCTAGTGGCTGGTCATAGTTTGGCAGCCATTTCTGACCAGACAGGTCGTGTACTTCTATCCTGGTTACCATCAATGTGGTCACTGCACATCGTGCACACTGCACGTTATATGGGGACGCCCATTGATTTACTCTGTTGTCAGCATCATGAGAGACAAACAATTTCTATATTTTACTTTTTGATTATCTCTGCATCTACTGTCTACACTATTTTGGATATGATGCCAGTTCTATAGCACTGTAGGAGATTATATATGCAGATTTAGCACATTGTCTAAATTGTTTATAATATTATTGTTGCTGTATCCATTGTGGATTCAGGGGTGTTGTTACATTGTACTTCTTTCATGTGGTTTTAAATGTTTTTATATTGTTTGTCTTGATTGTTTATTGGTGTCCATAATAAAAAACATATTTTTATTGATTCATTAGGTGTGCACAACTCATATGTATTGTCCTTTCTCTTTCCCCTTTTGGTTTTTCCAGAGTCTTTGTTTTAGCAGTAACTTGGGAACCCCTATATTTCCAGTGGCAGATGACGGACCTGAGTGGGGACTGGTTTAGTTGGGTATAAATTAGGGTTTTTGTTGGTAACAGTTTTTGATAACTTTCAGTATAAGTCTGGGATTGCATTCTTCTATGTTTACTGACGAGCTGCAGCGGTGACGTCATGACTAGAAGCGCATGCGATTTCTGCAGCCAATCACTGGACTAAATGAGCTGAATATTTTCTCCAAAAGGCTTTGTGCTACTCCTGTGCCAGCTACAGGAATGGCAGAAACCAGGGAACAATCTTTGTACACCAAAATAACAAAACATATTTTGTTTGGAAACATGGCAGAGGTGACAGAGTTCTATGCTTGTGGATTACAGGTCCTTCTCAAAAAATTAGCATATAGTGCTAAATTTAATTATTTTCCATAATGTAATGATTACAATTAAACTTTCATATATTTTAGATTCATTACACACCAACTGAAATTTTTCAGGTCTTTTATTGTTTTAATACTGATGATTTTGGCATACAGCTCATGAAAACCCAAAAATCCTGTCTCAAAAAATTAGCATATTTCATCCGTCCAATAAAATAAAAGTTGTTTAAAACAAAATAAAAAAAAAACATCAAATAATAATGTTCAGTTATGCACTCAATACTTGGTCGGGAATCCTTTTGCAGAAATGACTGCTTCAATGCGGCGTGGCATGGAGGCAATCAGCCTGTGGCACTGCTGAGGTGTTATGGAGGCCCAGGATGCTTCGATAGCGGCCTTAAGCTCATCCAGAGTGTTGGGTCTTGCGTCTCTCAACTTTCTCTTCACAATATCCCACAGATTCTCTATGGGGTTCAGGTCAGGAGAGTTGGCAGGCCAATTGAGCACAGTAATACCATGGTCAGTAAACCATTTACCAGTGGTTTTGGCACTGTGAGCAGGTGCCAGGTTGTGCTGAAAAATGAAATCTTCATCTCCATAAAGCATTTCAGCCGATGGAAGCATGAAGTGCTCCAAAATCTCCTGATAGCTAGCTGCATTGACCCTGCCCTTGATGAAACACAGTGGACCAACACCAGCAGCTGACATGGCACCCCACACCATCACTGACTGTGGGTACTTGACACTGGACTTCAGGCATTTTGGCATTTCCTTCTCCCCAGTCTTCCTCCAGACTCTGGCACCTTGATTTCCGAATGACATGCAAAATTTGCTTTCATCAGAAAAAAGTACTTGGGACCACTTAGCAACAGTCCAGTGCTGCTTCTCTGTAGCCCAGTGCTGCTTCTCTGTTTCTGGTTCAAAAGTGGCTTTACCTGGGGAATGCGGCACCTGTAGCCTATTTCCTGCACACGCCTGTGCACGGTGGCTCTGGATGTTTCTACTCCAGACTCAGTCCACTGCTTCCGCAGGTCCCCCAAGGTCTGGAATCGGTCCTTCTCCACAATCTTCCTCAGGGTCCGGTCACCTCTTCTCGTTGTACAGCGTTTTCTGCCACATTGTTTCCTTCCAACAGACTTCCCATTGAGGTGCCTTGATACAGCACTCTGGGAACAGCCTAATTGTTCAGAAATTTCTTTCTGGGTCTTACCCTCTTGCTTGAGGGTGTCAATGATGGCCTTCTGGACATCAGTCAGGTCGGCAGTCTTACCCATGATGGCGGTTTTGAGTAATGAACCAGGCAGGGAGTTTTTAAAAGCCTCAGGAATCTTTTGCATGTGTTTAGAGTTAATTAGTTGATTCAGAAGATTAGGGTAATAGCTTGTTTAGAGAACCTTTTCTTGATATGCTAATTTTTTGAGACAGGATTTTGGGGTTTTCATGAGCTGTATGCGAAAATCATCAGTATTAAAACAATAAAAGACCTGAAAAATTTCAGTTGGTGTGTAATGAATCTAAAATATATGAAAGTTTAATTGTAATCATTACATTATGGAAAATAATTAAATTTAGCACTATATGCTAATTTTTTGAGAAGGACCTGTATGTACCCGGAATAGTGTGGGAGCAGCACTCTCATAGTGAAGTATTGGCCACAGAAAAAAATGCTGTTCCCACAGGACGTGTTAGGTGTGCTGCAAGAGTGATTTACACAAAGACATGACATGCCATTGCTTTCTGAAAGGTGTAACTTTTTTAAAATTTTCTGTCAACATTGCTCTATTACATTTTTTTGTGGCACAATCTGTATTTATTTTCATGGCACCTTTTGGGGATATATATGATGCACTAACTAACCCATCGACTTCCAAGCAATTTTTAGTTCTGCCTCTTTCATTTTATCCTCCCGTTCGTGTAAGAGCTGTAACTTTTTTTATTGCGGGGAGCTAATAGGAGTCGGTGCATTACGTTCACTCTTGAATGCTCCATTTAAATGCTGTTGGTGATTGACAGCGGCATCTAAACGGTTAAACAGCAGCGATTGGAGCTAGCTGCAGTCAATGCTGTAACAGACAGATCCCGGCAGTGTATCATAGCTGACACCAGCTGCGTGCAGAGTGGAGTGTGGAGCCCACTTCACATATGTGTCCCCCGCAAATGCAGAATTACGTCCATAAGTGCCAACGGGATGTCCATTTCCTTTCTTTCTAAAACTGGCCTCAGGGTAGTCTAAAAATAATAATAAAAAATCTATATTCAACTACTGATCCCTTTTTGCTAGACTAAATAGCTACCCAGGTCCACTCTCCTTGCTTTTTCTTTTTGTGGGGATGTGTATGTGAGCACTGCAGTCAATCAGTGACCACAGAAGTGATCAGTCAGTGATTGGCTGCAGCAGTAACTTGTCCAGGCAACCAGAACAGGATACAAAGCTGTTCTCTGTACTCTATGTTCTGGTCTTTTGGACACGTGACTGGTGCAGCCAGTTAGTGGTCACAACAGTGAGCAATGCGGCGGCCAGTGATGACAGGAAGTGGCAACAAGGAGACTAAGGCTACTTTCACACATCAGTTTTTTTGAATCAGGCGCGGTCCGGCCTTTTTTTTGAACACCGGATGCGGCGAACGGACATGCCGGATCCGGTGTTTTTAACATTGACTAAATATAGCGCCGGATCGCGCCGCAAGTACCTGCGTTTTGTCCGTTTTCTGCCGGATGCGGTGTCTGGTTTATTTCCGGCGTCTAGGAAAGACGCCAACTGTAACGTTTTTTGTCTCCGGCCAAAAAGCCGGAATGGCCGGATCCGGCGCTTCCGGCCTTTGTCTACAATGAAAGTCTATGAGCGCCGCATTGCGCCGCATCCGACAAAAACCTGATCCGGTGGCCTGATCCTTTTTTTTGTCTGGGAATGTTAATTAGCCCAGACAGAAGCAAACATATATATACCACGCCAGTGGGACACTCTGCCACATGCAATCCAAGCATCAAGAAGGAGCCATCAGCCATTTGAAAAGGATTTTGAGCCAGCAACACCACCATCCAAATGGATTCCGGGGACCACCAAGATGTGGGCGCAGAGGAGACTGGAGCAAACGCCAGACGGTAAATATCACCCACCCCATGATACTATGCGTGTATTTTATGTGTTTGCATTGTTGTATACTTTGTGGGTTGTGCTTAAAACAATGTGGTTATTGCTATATTCTGTTTTTGTTCACTTGTTTACTATGTGTATAGTGCTTAATACTATGTGGGTATTGCTCTATTCTGTTTTGGCGTACTTGTATACTATGTGTAGTGTTTAATACAATGTGGTTATTGCATTTTTTTTTGTGCCAAATTGTATACTATGTGTAGTGCTTACTAGAATGTGGTTATAGCTATAATCTGTTTTGGCGTACTTGTATACTATGTGTAGTGCTTACTACAATGTGGTTATAGCTATAATCTGTTTTGGTGTACTTGTATACTATGTGTAGTGCTTACTAGAATGTGGTTATAGCTATAATCTGTTTTGGTGTACTTGTATACTATGTGTAGTGCTTACTAGAATGTGGTTATAGCTATAATCTGTTTTGGCGTACTTGTATACTATGTGTAGTGCTTACTACAATCTGGTTATAGCTATAATCTGTTTTTGCATTCTTGTATACTATGTGTAGTGTTTAATACAATGTGGTTATTGCATTTTTTTTTCCAAATTGTATACTATGTGTAGTGCTTACTACAATGTGGTTTATAGCTATAATCTGTTTTGGCGTACTTGTACAGTATACTATGTGTAGTGCTTACTACAATGTGGTTATAGCTATAATCTGTTTTGGCGTACTTGTATACTATGTGTAGTGCTTACTACAATCTGGTTATAGCTATAATCTGTTTTTGCATTCTTGTATACTATGTGTAGTGTTTAATACAATGTGGTTATTGCATTTTTTTTTCCAAATTGTATACTATGTGTAGTGCTTACTACAATGTGGTTTATAGCTATAATCTGTTTTGGCGTACTTGTACAGTATACTATGTGTAGTGCTTACTACAATGTGGTTATAGCTATAATCTGTTTTGGCGTACTTGTATACTATGTGTAGTGCTTACTACAATGTGGTTATAGCTATAATCTGTTTTGGCGTACTTGTATACTATGTGTAGTGCTTACTACAATGTGGTTATAGCTATAATCTGTTTTGTTGTACTTGTATACTATGCGTGTATTGATATATACTGTGTTGGCATAGTAGTATACAATGTGGCTAGTGCTATATACTTTTGGCATCGATGTATAATAGTTGTGTATTGCTATATACTGTGTTGCCATAGTTCTATATTATGGTTATAGATATATACAGTGTTGTTTTTTTTCTCTATTATGTTGGTATTGCTGTATGCTGGTATTGCTGTATGCTATGAGGGTAGTGCTAAACTGTGAAAATATCGTAATTAATCCTGATTTCAGGAAAAATATTTGATTTGATCGATGTATCATGTATATGATGATTGTGTCCATGTATTAATTGGAATTGTATTTTTTCCACAGAAGAGGTCATCGTCGGAGGCAGGAGTCAGAGACTTCACCAGCAGCAGCTCGTCAAGCAGGAGAACAGCTGCATGACATAGCATCATACATTAGGCGGTAAATATCTCACAACCCAAAACCACAATCGTAACTTGTCTTTCAGCACGGGCCATGATTAAATGCATGTATTCATTGCAATTTATTTTGATTTTTTTCCACAGCAGAGGACATCATCGGAGGCAGCAGGCTCAGACTACACCACCACAACTACATAGTCACGCAGGAGGACAGCATCGTGACCTGGCCGCATCTAGCAGACGGTAAATATAACAAACCAAATAACCGCAAACAGAACTTTTGTCTTTCAGCACTGGCCATGATTTTATCCTTTTTTTTTGCATTTTATTTTTATTTTTGTTACACTGCAGAGGACAGCATAGGAGGCCGCAGTCAAGTACACCACCACCACCACCACCAGATGACGCTGGAGAGCATGGTGAGATGGCCGCATCTAGCAGACGGTAAATATCACACACCAAATAACCGCAAACAGAACTTTTGTCTTTCAGCACGGGCCATGATTTTATCCTTTTGTTTTGCATTTTCTTTTTCTTTTTGTTACACTGCAGAGGACAGCATAGGAGGCCACAGTCAAGTACACCACCACCAGATGACGCTGGAGAGCATCGTGACGTTGCATCATCTAGCAGACGGTAAATAGCACGCACCACATTACCGCAAACAGAACTTTTCTCTTTCAGCATGGGCCATGATTGTGGCCATGTATTCATTGACCTTTTTTTTTTTCATTCTACTGCACAGCAGACGACCATCTCCCCTACCGATGGAATACGGCCGGCAGTAGGACAGTAGTTCTTCTGGGAGCCCTCCCACTCATCGGCAGCGTTTAGCGGTATTTTTTACTTTTTTACTAATTATATTTCCTCTATCAATTTTCTTTAAAAATTTTTTATTTTTTTTCAAAAAATCCATCTCTTGGATAATTTTTTTTATTTTTCTTTCACAATGCATTATTGGTTTGTTTGTTTTTTTTTTATTTTTTTTTTAAATTACAGGAATCTGAACCTGAGGAGCTCCCAGAAGAAGGACGGGGTGGACAGATACCCGGAGTAGGCTCACAATTCGTAAGTTTCCTTCATCCATCAGTACAACATAACATCACACTACACAACCCCTTAAAAAAAATAAATAAATAGACACAACCGAAAAACAAAATAAAATTATTTTTTTTCCAGTCTTCCGCACCTGTGGCTTCAAGAGGTCCTCGCAGTGCCTCCCAGAGTCGACGTGAAGAACGCGGCGGTCTTCAACCTGTAAGTATTATATAATATATTTTTTTTTAAAATAAATGGACTTTTTTACATTTTATAATTTAAATTTTTTTTTCTCATTTTATTTTAGGCTTCACAGCGTGCTCCCGACTCAGACGGTGAGGAGGGGATTGATATGGACCTATTAATTGATCTGATCAGAGAGCGGGAGCCGCTGTGGAACATGGGGGACCGCCGCCATTCAGATCCGATAGTGACCCGTTGGCTCTGGGATGAAGTTTGTTCCCAACTTGTTGGCTACTGGGAGGACCTTGAAGCTCGGTCACAGTCTAAAATGCGTAAGTATATACAGTTCAGTAGGGCTGCTGGATTTAAAGCAGTGTTTCCACAACTCCAGTACTCGTGAACCCCAAGGGTTCATGTTTTCAGGATTTCCTTTGGTACAACACTATATGGAAATCCTGAAAACATGACTCGTGGGTGACATGAGGACTGTAGTTTGGAAAACACGTATGTAGTATACTAACCAATTTGTGCTATCTCGTTTCAGGGGAGAGAATTGTGAAGCGGTGGCGGTCTATCAGGGATCACTTCAAGAAGGAGTTCAACAAAGAGATGCGGGCCCCGAGTGGTTCTTCAGGACGCCAGAGCAAATACTAATACGCAAGAGCTCTGGCGTTCCTGCGGGAAACTATGGTCACCAGAAGGTAAATATTCAAAAAGAAATGTTTACATGTCTAACAACTTTTTTTTTCACAGCCAGGGCCATTCAAATACTGTATATCAATTGTATTTTTTCTCTTTATTCAACAGCACGGTGAGCAGCACTCGGGCGCCCGCAGAGTTGGGCCCTTCTGAGGCGATCCCTGAGGAGACCGGCACCGAGGGACACTTTGACCGCCCCGACCCATCTGCACCCACACGTGAGCCCTCTTTCCCCTCCACCAGCGCTGCAGCATCGTGGCCGAGTGCATTGCATGAGGCTGCTGGTCAAGAGATAGATTTTCCTTTACCCCACCCTTCTGCCCCTGCCACCTCTAGTACATCTGCGGCTACTGGGCGGCACCGGCAGAGGGGTCAGGAAAGGAACTATGCGCCCGAGTTCTTGCATTTGAATGCATCTTTTCAGAACTGCCTTAAAGTTTTATCTGAACAAGTTACCGCAGGCATTCATCAGATAACCTCGGCAGTTTCGGAGGTAAAGACACTTCTGCAAAGCATGCATTCAGAAGCAAGAGCATCACCAAATCAGGGTTTTTTTAGGTCTGTGGCGGAGCGCATAGAGCCACTATCTGTTGACCAGCAGATGTATGTAATGCAGATGTGCCACGCTGCTGTAGTGCAGGTTTTCTCCTATCCTCCTCCTTCCACCCCAGTCGTTCCTCCCCCTACCCCCCCTCCAGCCGGCGTGCCTCCTCCCCCTCCTATTCAGTATCAGCCACCTCCACAGTTCCAGCAACCTCCCCACTATCAGCAACCTCCCCAGTACCAGCCACCTTCACAAATTCTGCCACCTTCCCAACTTCAGCAACCTTCCCAACTTCAGCAACCTTCCCAACTTCAGCAACCTTCCCAACTTCAGCAACCTTCCCAACTCCAGCAACCTTCCCAACTTCAGCCACCTTCCCAACTTCAGCAACCTTCCCAAATCCAGCCACTTACCCAACTACAGCCACCTCAACTTCATATAGAAAAAGACACAATATATCTACAAACAGAACACAGGAAAATGTCACACATGAGGGATAGTAAACATTGTTATTACAAATAGGGTAGCCGTAATGAAGAAAACAGGCGCCTTATCTCACAGGATCATCCCACCAAACTGCATGGTATAATCACTCACATGCATAAGTGCACATAGTAGTGCCTGGCATAATCCAGTGGACATAAAAGGTCCATAGCAACAAAATTCAGTATATTACCTAATAGGCAGGTCTGCGTTGCTAGTGGGAGATGAAAAGGGATCCAGGAGGATAAGCGCGCCCTCCCCAACGCGCGTTTCGGCCTCAGCCTTCGTCAGGGGGCGCAAGCTAAAAACACCCATCTCTGCCTTTTTTATATCAATACCACCAAAGTCGTCACCAATTGTATGGAGGTGGCGATTAGTGAAAAGATCCACCCACCGGAAATGACCTAGGAACGTTGCTTGGTAACTGAGATGTGTATACTCACTCTCTCACCCTGCATCCACCCACCGGAAGTGACGTGCAGATAGAGAACGCTACTTCTCCAGATGAAAACCGCCCACCAGAGGTGACGCATATATCTCCATAACAACAGGACGCGTCCCGACGCCGGCGTCACATGACCACAAAGGTGATCATGCGGGGACGTCGGCGAACGGGATTAACCCAAGCTGCGCTGGACATGTATGCGTACAGGAGGGAGGTACATCAAAGAGAGTCACTAACATATTAATGGGGAATTGCCCTAATACCGACTATAAGATGGATAGTTAGTGCATAAAGTACACTGAAAATAATTAAATCCAGAATATAAGACAACAAAAACAATCTATTAATGCTTTGCAGAGACGATTAGACATATCCCTAGTAACAAACTGCATACAATGTATCATTTCTTTGCATAGCTAAAGGCAGATGCATTTCTTTAGAATTCCAAGGTGGTGATCTTAAAATGATATTATTCAGGGACTCATGTAGAAAACATTCATGTGGATATGGAAATAGACTAAAGGGAAGCATAATCATATGACTCCACTATAACTAAAAAAGAGAGAGGGAAAAAGGACATTGTTAAAAAAGACATAAACATGAACAAAACGAGTTATAAAATATAATTAAAAACAAAAGACATTACAGCAAGAGCCTATATATCAATACTAATATGTAATATTAGTCTATAGGGAAACAGCATGTTCACTTAAGGAATGGGACAAAACTGAGATTCTCATTTAGGCCAGATGGATGTAGTGTATTCAATCTCCAGATCCACTTGGCCTCCATCTGCGCGAGTCTTCTTGAAATATTACCTCCACGTACATTAGGTGTTATCATATCAATACCCTTTATCCTTAGCAAATTGATGTCACAATTGTGGTATAATTTAAAATGGCGTGGAATGGTCTTTAAGCTTGAAATATCTTCCTGTCCTACTGCTGCCGCTATACCCAAAACATGTTCTCTAATTCTTTTTTCAGCAGCAGATGGAAGGAAGGGAGACACAGTCATTACTAGTGGGTAGGCGGAGCCCACACAGGATAGAACACCTCAGATTAAAAAGAGTGTTGACCGGCCCCTCCAGCTTGGGCTCCTCCTACTCCAGCTCTCCAGTCTAAAATTTGAGGTCACAGAGGATAGTCGCTGCTGGAGCAGCTCCTCAGAAGAATTTTTTATTTTTATCGGACAGGGACTTGGACCCCCGTGGTCTTGAGGTCTCAGGGGTCTCAGCGCTGCTGGACCCCCACCCCTCCCTTGGCGGATCTGCATTACCCTTTAAGGTGGTCCCTGCAGAACCCTGCCGGCCCTGGGGGATGAGGGTTGCTTCCCTGGCGGGGACGCAAACCGCGCTTCTGGGGTCACTGCGTTCCCCGCCCTGGGGGGGAAGCTATGGGCACAGCGCCACAAATCCCTGGGGGTCCCTGTGGCGCTCAGCTGGGTGAGTACTCAACATTTTCATATGTGTTTGAGTGCTTCAGCGGCTGCTGCGGCAGCCGCTGCTACATGTTTTCAGTGTTGGTGACTTGTGTACTTTTGTCCGCAGGTGGATGCCTGCAGGACATGGGAGCGGGGCAGGAGCGGAGAGCGGAGGAGTCGCGCGCTTTTTTGAAGCCGGCGGGGGGCGTGGCTTCGCGCTTTCCCATTCTTTCGCGGGCAGGAAGCGCTCTGAGCGTGCGCTTTACCCTGCCTCTCCTCTTCCGGCTTCTCTCCTTCAGCGCGGCGGCCATTACTGACGGCCTCCTCGGGCTCCTCACTCTTCGCTCCCCCCGACCGACCGAAGGAACAATTAGGACACTGCACCGCGGCCAGCTGGGTGAGTCGCTTCTGCCTGTCAGGGCAGAAGCTTAACCCCCTCACCCCCACAGTGCAGGGCACCTTTCTGAGGCACAATTAGGTGGCAGACTGCGCTGTCCTGCAGCTGTTACCTCATAAGAGGCACCTTTTTTTGTCTGGGGCTCGCACACCCTTTTCATTAACAGAGGTTGTGGGGAGTCTGCGACATTAACCCCTTCTTAGGCGGTTAACCCTTAATTGGGGGACAGCTGGGGTAGCTCTCTCTTTAAGAGCTTTAACCCTTCAGCGTTCGTTTTTTCTTTAAGAAACCACACTGTTCTAGTTACTGACAGGTTTAACCTGCCATATACTGTGTGAGGGCATGTCTGATCAGGGTCCAGGAGGTGCGGACCGTCTCCCAGATCCGCTACAGGATCAGTCTCGCGTATCTGACACGCAGACCTCGACGGCGTCAAGCGCAGCGGTCGGAGGTTTCAGTGATGTCAAAATGAAGGCCCTCGCTCGTTCTATTGATGGCCTGTCTGACCTTCTAGGTTATTGGGTGTCAGCTAGATCCTCTCATGGCAGGAAGCGACACAGGCCAGTGCCATCCTTCCCGCGTAGCGACTCGGAGATCTCGGGCATGGAGGGTTCACCTTCAAGCTCGGATGGGGAGATGTCCGATTCGGATAAGGAGGATCGGCAGGGACAATCTGCCTCTCTTTTGGGCCGTACAGAGGCTTTTATTGGAGCCATGAGGGAGGCGTTACAGTTACCGGAGGAGGTAACTAGACGTCCTGGTAAGTCGGCCCGGATGTTTCAGGAGTCGCATAGGTCGCAATCAGCATTACCATCTCTGGATGAGCTTAATGGGGCAGTGGAGAAGGAACGCCTGTGTCCAGATAAACGTTTTCAGGGGACACGGTTTTTTGAGACGCTGTATCCGTGTACGACGGAGTTGATTGATAATTGGATTCCTTCTCCTGAAGTGGATGTCCCTTTATCCCAGCTTAGCAAATCTTCATTACTTCCTGTTAAAGGGAAGGCGAGTCTGCAGGATCCGCTGGACAGAAAAACGGAGATGGCGGCGAAATCCATCTACGAGGCCGCGGGTCATGGATTCAGAGCAGTACTAGGGTCCATGTGTGCTTGTAAAGCTTCCCTGAGCTGGTTAGACCGTCTACGGACGGCGTGGCAAGATGGATCCCCACTATCCGAGGTAGATGGGCTTTTCAAGTTGTTGGAGGATGCAGCCCGATATGGCAGTGATGCAGGTTTGGATACTGCGCCACTGCTGTCCAGGGCGCAATCCTCGGCGGTCACAGTCAGGAGAGCACTGTGGCTTAGACAGTGGACCGGGGACGCGGTTTCCAAGCAAGGTTTGCTATCTTTAGCTTACAAGGGTGGTCAGCTATTTGGATCTGACCTCACGGAGCTGATTGCCAAGGCAAAGGCAAAAGAAACGGCTTTACCGCAGCGAAGAGCTGTGACTTCTGCGTCTGGCAGGCCTAGTGCCGGTAGTCGGCGGTCCTTTCGGCCCAGGGGACGGTTCGGTCAGCCCTCTTGGGGATCGGGTCGTCCCTCTTTTTTAGGAAAAAAGAACTCTCAGAAATCCCGCACTCCCTGGAAACAGAGCTTCCGTCAAGACAAGCGGGAAGCTGACAAAAAGCCCGCTAAGGCGGACTGACGCCAGGGTCTCACTCGAGGACTCTCGAGTGGGGGGTCGTTTGCTCCAATTCGAACCGACTTGGGCTTCCCGCGTGTCGGACGCCTGGGTGACGCGGGTTGTGTCGGCAGGCTACTTCATAGAGTTTCTTTCTCGACCCTCAGACAGTTTTTGCCAATCTCGCATTCCGTCAGAGCCCGAGCTATTTGCCGCTCTACTGCGGGAGGTCGAATCCCTTCTGCAGAAGGGTGTGGTGGTACCGGTTCCGCCGGAGGACCGGGGAAGAGGGTTTTATTCCAACCTCTTTGTGGTCCCCAAAAAGGTAGAACAAATTTCGCTCCATTCTGGATCTCAAAAGATTGAATCGGCATGTCCGCACCCGGAAATTCCGCATGGAGTCGCTTCGCTCCGTTGTGGCGGCCCTGTCGCAGAACGACTTTTTGGTGTCAATCGACATTCGCGACGCTTATTTGCATGTTCCCGTCGGAAGGGCCCACCAACGCTTCCTTCGTTTTGCCATAGGTCAGGACCATTACCAGTTTGTGGCCCTGCCATTCGGGTTGGCCTCAGCACCCAGAGTTTTTACGAAAATTCTGGCACCTCTCATGGCGATTCTTCGAAGACAGGGGGTTACGATTCTTCCCTACCTGGACGACCTTTTGATTGTGGCGTCCTCAAAGGAGGAGGCGGTGACGGCTCGCAATCTATCCCTTCAGCTCCTGGAGGACTTCGGGTGGCTGGTCAATTGGGAGAAGTTGTCTCTGGAACCGTCGCAGTCAATCCTGTTTTTGGGAATGCATTTCGACACGGTACGAGCAGTGGTGTCTCTGCCTCCAGACAAGCAAGCGAGTCTTCTTCGACATGTACAGGTT
Organism: Oophaga sylvatica; assembly: GCA_033576555.1. Classification (NCBI taxonomy): domain Eukaryota; kingdom Metazoa; phylum Chordata; class Amphibia; order Anura; family Dendrobatidae; genus Oophaga; species Oophaga sylvatica. The sequence continues at coordinate 277,332,076 of JARQOD010000006.1, read as the reverse complement.
ATGAAGTCTTCGACAGCAATGTCCCTTCGAAGGTGTATGCGCCTTCTGGGTTTGATGGTGGCGTCGATGGAGGCAATTCCGTTTGCCCAATTTCATTCCAGGGCTCTCCAAATGCTCATTTTGAACCGTTGGGATCGATCGCAGTTTTCACTGGATTGCAGTGTCATCATCTCCCACAGGGTGCGAGAGTCTCTAGGATGGTGGTTACGTCCGGAAGTGTTATCCCTGGGGAAGTCCTTCCTCCCTCCGAGGTGGTCGGTCATAACCACCGATGCCAGCCTGACGGGCTGGGGGGGTGTCTGGAACGATCTCTGGATTCAGGGAGTATGGTCGTCGGAAGAGTCTGTCCTGCCGATCAACATCCTGGAATTGAGGGCAATTTTCCTTTGCCTCCAACACTGGACGGTCCCTTTAAGCGGTCTACCAGTCCGAGTGCAGACAGACAACGCGACGGCGGTAGCGTATATCAACCATCAAGGTGGGACGAGGAGCTTCAGGCTCATGATGGAGGTGTCTCGGATCCTGGTATGGGCCGAGGCCAGGGTGCCAGCCATCTCTGCGATTCACATTCCAGGAGTTCAGAATATCACAGCGGACTTCCTCAGTTGCGAAAAGATGGATCCCGGAGAATGGAGTCTTCATCCGGAAATTTTTGCACTGCTGTGCTCCCGTTGGGGAACTCCCCAAGTGGATTTGATGGCATCCAGGTTCAATGCCAAGTTACCGACGTTCATGTCCAGGTACCAGGACCCGAAGGCTGTGGCGGTGGATGCTCTGGTGGCTCCGTGGGACCAATTCGAGCTAATCTATGTGTTCCCGCCGATATCCTTACTGCCTCTGGTGTTGCGTCGGATCAGACTGGAGAGAGTCCCGGCTATGTTGATAGCCCCAGATTGGCCAAGGAGGACGTGGTTCTCGACGCTGGTGTCGCTTCTGGCAGCGCCTCCACTTCCACTCCCTCTTCGCCCGGACCTGTTAACCCAAGGGCCCGTTCGTCACCCGGACTTGAAGTCTCTGCGTTTGACGGCGTGGCTCTTGAGACCGAAATCTTGATCCGTCAAGGTTTTTCAACCGAAGTCATTGCCACTCTGCGAGCTGCCAGAGGTCCGGCTACTACTAGGATTTATCACAAGACTTGGGAAGCCTTCTTTTCGTGGTGTTCGGGTTCTTCTAGGAACCCGAGGATTTTTTCCATTCCCAATTTGTTGGCCTTTTTACAGTTCGGGCTGGACAAGGGTTTGGCAGTTAGCACTCTGAAGGGTCAGGTTTCTGCTCTGTCCTTGCTGTTTCGGAAGGCTATCGCCTCGCGTAGGGACGTATGTTCCTTTTTTCGCGGGGTAACCCGTCAGTTTCCGCCGCGAAAGGCGCTTGTGTCTCCTTGGCGGCTTAATCTTGTCTTGGAGGCTCTTCAACATGGGCCTTTTGAGCCTGTGGACTCTGTTAGCCTTTCTTTGCTCTCTTGGAAGGTTGCCTTCCGAGTGGCGGTCACTTCTTTGAGAAGGGTTTCTGAGTTGGCGGCTCTTTCTTGCTCGCCTCCTTTTCTGGAGTTTCACCCGGATCGCGTAGTGCTTCGCACACGGGGCGACTTTCTACCTAAGGTGGTGTCACAATTTCATGTTAACCAGGATATTGTGTTACCTTCGCTTTGTCCGGAGCCGAGGAATGCGAAGGAACGGGCCTTGCACACATTGGATTTAGTGCGGGCTTTGAAGTTCTATTTGTCTATTACTCAAAGTTTTCGGAAGTCGGATTCTCTGTTTGTGATTCCAGCAGGTCGTCGACGTGGTCAACGAGCTTCAAAGGATTCTATAGCTTGTTGGATTCGGTCGGCCATTTTAGAGGCTTACCGACTTAAGGGCGAACCTTGCCCGATTAAGATTCGAGCTCACTCCACGAGGGCTGTGGGTTCATCGTGGGCCTTTCATCAAGGGGCCTCGGCAGCTCAGCTCTGCCGGGCGGCGACCTGGCGCTCCGTCCACACATTTACGAAATTTTATAAGGTGGACGTCAGTGCTTCCGCTGATGCGGCCTTAGGACGTAGGGTCCTGCAGGCGGCTGTAGTTTAAAGTTCTTGTGAACTTGTATTCAGCGCTAGTTGCGCATTTATTTAAGTTGTTGGGAATCTGCCTCTGTTGGTATTTTGCCCACCCTTAATTTTTGGACTGCTTTGGGACGTCCCACTAGTAATGACTGTGTCTCCCTTCCTTCCATCTGCTGCTGAAAGACGGATTTTAGTAAGACCTTACCTGTAAAATCCTTTTCAGCGAAGGAAGAAAGGGAGACACAGATCCCTCCCATGGCAGAAGTGTGTTGTTGTGTTTTCAGATGCGGCGTGACCCTTCTCTGATAGCGATTATCTGGGCCGAGGTCGGCGCGCTAAGGCTCTGTTCCAGCATTGCCAGCTCATCGCAGTGGTCAGGTTCAGTGAGTAGTACCTGGGACTGTGTGGTTTTTTCTGTTATATGCATAACCTGTCTTCTTGTTCTTTTTCTGAAGTTCTTCAGAAGGGGTTATGTTGCTCCGCTGGTGATATTTGCTCTTCCTTAGCTTGTGTACGGACTGGGAGCTGGAGTAGGAGGAGCCCAAGCTGGAGGGGCCGGTCAACACTCTTTTTAATCTGAGGTGTTCTGTTATGTTTCGGTAGCTGAGGAGTGCAGGTAAAAAAAAGGCAATACACCAGAGCAGTTGGAATCTATGAGATTGCAGTACCCTGACTAACCACCGCAACTAGAGGCAGCCGTGGAGCGTTCCTACGTTGGTCCTAGACGCCTCGTCACAGCCTGAGAAACTAACTACACCTAAAGATAGAAATAGGAAAGCTATCTGCCCCGGAGCAGAACCCCAAAGATAATAGAAAGCCCCCAAACATGTAATGGCGGTTAGACAAGAGGAAATACTGACACAGAAAGAAAATAGTATGAGCAAACGCTGGGGCCCAAACTATCTAAATAGAAAAGGATAGGAAGGGTACTTACTGCAATCCCAGAAAACCCTGAAAAGCACCAACTCTACTAATTTCAAAATCACCTGAGATCACACGACCTCTGCCACCTAAATTAGTTCTCTGGTGTAACAAAATCAAAACAGCAGCCACTGAAAAAACTGGAAAAAGCAAAAGTACAAAACTCAGTGGCTGAACCAAACAGAGAGGGCAGAAGCCCCCGGAGGGGACCCTGAAGGCCCCCACAGAAGTGCAGGACAAAATGCAAAAATATAGCAAAAACACAAAAGAAGAAAATGTCTTATCTGATAGCAGGAGATGCAGACACGACACAGCAGGCTACAAGGGAAACTGGAAAGAATGATTCAGACCAGAACAATTGATCACCGGCAACCCTGATGGGAAAATGACTCCCTTATATAAGACCAGTCAGTAACACCTGATTCCCAGTCCTCACAATCTTCACTAGCACCGCTTGTAACCACCAGAGGGAGCCTCTGCTCAGAACTCATCTCAAACCCATTCACAACAGTACCCCCCCTTGAGGAGGGGTCACCGAACCCTCATTTGAGCAACCAGGTCGGTCAGGATGAGTTCTATGATACGCACGGATAAGTCTCCTAGCATGGATGTCCGAAGCAAACACCCAAGAATTGTCTTCCTGACCATAACCTCTCCATTTAACCAAATACTGGAGTTTCCGTCTAGAAAAACGAGAATCCAATATTTTCTCAACCACATACTCCAGATTGCCCTCAACCAAAACAGGGTCAGGAGGCACAGCAGCAGGAACCACTGGCTCAACAAACCTCTTCAACAAGGACTTGTGGAACACGTTATGGATCTTAAATGTCCCTGGAAGAAGCAAACGAAAAGAAACAGGATTAATAATCTCCATGATCTTATAAGGTCCAATGAACCTAGGCTTAAATTTAGGAGATGCTACTCTCATAGGAATATTCTTTGAGGACAACCAGACCAAGTCCCCCACTTTAAACCGAGGACCATCAGTCCTATGCCGGTTAGCAAACCGCTGGGCCCTCTCCTGAGAGAGGGACAACCTCTCCACTACCTGGTCCCAAATCTGTTGCATACGCTCCACAACAGAGTCAACACCTGGACAGACAGAAGCCTCCGTCTGTCCTGAAGAAAATCGAGGGTGAAACCCAGAATTACAGAAAAACGGAGACATCAAAGTGGCAGAGCTAGCCCTATTATTAAGAGCAAACTCAGCCAAAGGCAAAAAAGAGACCCAGTCATCCTGATCAGCAGACACAAAGCATCTTAGATAAGTCTCCAATGTCTGGTTTGTTCTCTCAGTTTGACCATTGGTCTGAGGATGAAATGCCGAGGAGAAAGACAATTGAACACCCAGTTTAGAACAAAAAGTCCTCCAAAATCTGGAAACAAACTGGACTCCTCTGTCAGACACGATGTTCTCAGGAATGCCGTGTAAACGAACCACGTGCTGAAGGAACAACGGCACCAATTCAGAGGAGGAAGGCAACTTAGGTAATGGCACAAGATGTATCATTTTGGAAAACCTATCACAAATTACCCAGATGGTGGTCATTCTCTGAGAAACAGGAAGATCGGAAATGAAATCCATAGAGATATGGGTCCATGGTCTCTTGGGCACAGGCAATGGCATCAACAAACCACTAGAGCGAGAGCAAGGCTTGGAGCGAGAGCAAGTCCCGCAGGACTGCACAAATTCCCTGACATCACGAGACAAGGTAGGCCACCAAAAGGACCGACTAACCAAGTCTCTGGTACCAAAAATTCCGGGATGCCCAGCCAATGCGGAACAATGAATCTCAGACATCACACTCTTTTTCCATTGGTCCGGGACAAACAATTTTCCAACAGGGCAGCGCTCGGGCCTATCCTCCTGACACCCCTCCAGAGCAAGTCTCAAATTGGGCGAGATGGCGGAAAGAACTACACCCTCTTTCAAAATAACAGAAGGATCAGATAACTCAGGAGAGTCCGCAAGGAAACTCCTCGAGAGGGCATCCGCCTTAACATTCTTAGTGCCAGGAAGAAAGGAAACCACAAAATTAAAACGTGTGAAAAACAAGGCCCACCTGGCCTGTCTAGGATTGAGTCGCTTGGCAGATTCCAGATAGACCAGATTCTTATGGTCCGTAAGGACCACCACCTGATGTTTGGCTCCCTCCAGCCAATGTCTCCACTCTTCAAAAGCCCACTTCATGGCCAATAACTCCCGATTACCCACGTCATAATTACGTTCAGTAGGAGAAAATTTTCGAGAGAAAAAGGCACAAGGGTTACTTTTAGAGGTCTCTGGATCTTTTTGGGACAAAACGGCACCTGCCCCAATTTCAGAGGCATCAACCTCCACCTGAAATGGCAGAGAAACATCAGGCTGCCGTAGAACAGGAGCAGAAATGAATCTCTGCTTAAGTTCCTGAAATGCAGAGACTGCCTCAGGAGGCCAATTCACCACATCAGAACCCTTTCTGGTCAAATCAGTTAATGGTTTAACAATAACCGAGAAATTACCAATAAATTTACGATAAAAATTGGCAAAACCCAAAAATCTCTGAAGAGCCTTTAATGAAGTAGGTTGGACCCAATCACAGATGGCCTGAACCTTGACCGGGTCCATTTCAATAACAGATGGGGACAAAATGAATCCCAGAAATGAGATCCTCTGTACGCCAAAAAGACACTTTGATCCCTTCACATACAGAGCATTCTCTCTCAAAATCTGGAATACAGTTCGAACATGTTTCACATGAGAGTCCCAGTCATTAGAAAAAATCAAGATATCATCCAAATAAACAATCAGAAATTTGTCCACAAAATCCCTGAAAATGTCATTCATGAAGGACTGGAAGACGGAAGGAGCATTAGTGAGCCCAAAGGGCATCACTAGGTACTCAAAATGCCCTTCAGGGGTATTGAATGCCGTCTTCCATTCATCCCCGTGCTTAATGCGAATAAGGTTATATGCCCCCCTGAGGTCAAGCTTGGTAAACAAAGTAGCGTTTTTCACCCTGGAAAACAGGTCAGAAATCAAGGGTAACGGGTATTGATATTTCACAGTAATATTGTTCAAGAGACGATAATCAATACACGGCCTTAATGAACCATCTTTTTTGGCCACAAAGAAAAAACCGGCACCTAAGGGTGAAGAGGATGGTCTGATATGACCCTTCTCCAATGATTCCTTGATATAAGACCGCATAGCGTCATGTTCAGGTACAGACAAGTTAAAAAGGCGAACTTTAGGGAAATTAATACCCGGCACTAATTCAATAGCGCAGTCATAGCTCCTATGGGGAGGCAAGGATGCAGATTTACTTTCGCTAAACACATCAGAAAAATCAATCAAAAAGTCAGGAACATCCTGAGCCTGGGGGAGGCAGAAAAAACAGGAGTGTTGGTATTAACACATTGGCAGCCCCAACTGGTTACAGACACAGATTTCCAATCCAAAACAGGATTATGAGACTGTAACCAAGGGAAACCCAGCACGATAATGTCATGCAGATTATATAGAACCAAAAATTTGCAGCACTCCTGGTGATCAGGTTCAACCCTCATTATCACCTGAGTAGAAAACTGGGGTTTATTCTCAGCCAAAGGGGTAGAATCGATCCCCAGTAGGGGAATAGACTTCTGTAGGGGTATCAAGGGAAACCCACAACGTTTAGCAAAATCATAATCCATCAGGTTAATAGCTGCTCCAGAATCAACGAAAGCCTGAGCAGAAAATGAGGACAGAGAGCATATCAGAGTGACAGTTAATAAAAACTTAGTCTGAACACTACCCAAGACAACTGAGCGTGCAAAACGTCTTCCCCGCTTAGGGCAGACTGAAATAGCATGAGAGGTATCACCACAGTAGAAACATAACCCATTGCGCTTTCGAAACTCATGACGCTGTGCCCCAGACACCACTCTATCACACTGCATGGGTTCAGAAGCTGGTTCACAAGGCAACACCATTCCACGCATACTTCTCCGCTCACGCAAACGTCTGTCAATTTGAATCGCCAATGACATAGAATCATTGAGACCAGAGGGGACAGGGAATCCCACCATAACATCCTTTACATTATCTGACAGACCCTTCCGGAAAAGGGCCGCCAAAGCGTCGTCATTCCATTTGGTCAGGACTGCCCACCTACGGAATCTCTGACAGTATAACTCAGCGTCATCAAGCCCCTGATTTAATGCCAACAAGGCTTTTTCAGCTTGATCAGTGACATTAGGCTCATCGTACAATAACCCCAAAGCCTGAAAAAATGCATCAACATCACTCAAAACAGGATCCCCAGGTATCAGGGAAAAAGCCCAATCCTGAGGATCGCCGCGCAGGAGAGAGATGATAATTTGAACCTGCTGCGCTGCGTTTCCTGAGGACTTAGATTTTAAGGCAAAAAACAATTTACAATTATTTTTGAAATTCTGAAACTTAGCTCGATCCCCTAAAAACAAATCTGGCATGGGGATCCTAGGTTCCACAACAGGCAACCTAGCAAGATATGCAGCAATACTCTGAACCTCAGTGGCAAGCTGATCCACACGGCCAGACAACTGTGCAAACTCCATTGGGAAAAAAGATCCTCCCCAGCACCCAGAGATACAGAGGGAAAAAAAAAAAAATGCAACAAACAGAAAAATATCTCTGACAACTCTGACAACCTTTTTTCTTTCACAATATTTTTTCCCTTCTGTGAGTACCATACAGTTTTCAATTTTTGGGCCGGTGATACTGTTATGTTTCGGTAGCTGAGGAGTGCAGGTAAAAAAAAGGCAATACACCAGAGCAGTTGGAATCTATGAGATTGCAGTACCCTGACTAACCACCGCAACTAGAGGCAGCCGTGGAGCGTTCCTACGTTGGTCCTAGACGCCTCGTCACAGCCTGAGAAACTAACTACACCTAAAGATAGAAATAGGAAAGCTATCTGCCCAGGAGCAGAACCCCAAAGATAATAGAAAGCCCCCAAACATGTAATGGCGGTTAGACAAGAGGAAATACTGACACAGAAAGAAAATAGTATGAGCAAACGCTGGGGCCCAAACTATCTAAATAGAAAAGGATAGGAAGGGTACTTACTGCAATCCCAGAAAACCCTGAAAAGCACCAACTCTACTAATTTCAAAATCACCTGAGATCACACGACCTCTACCACCTAAATTAGTTCTCTGGTGTAACAAAATCAAAACAGCAGCCACTGAAAAAACTGGAAAAAGCAAAAGTACAAAACTCAGTGGCTGAACCAAACAGAGAGGGCAAAAGCCCCCGGAGGGGACCCTGAAGGCCCCCACAGAAGTGCAGGACAAAATGCAAAAATATAGCAAAAACACAAAAGAAGAAAATGTCTTATCTGATAGCAGGAGATGCAGACACGACACAGCAGGCTACAAGGGAAACTGGAAAGAATGATTCAGACCAGAACAATTGATCACCGGCAACCCTGATGGGAAAATGACTCCCTTATATAAGACCAGTCAGTAACACCTGATTCCCAGTCCTCACAATCTTCACTAGCACCGCTTGTAACCACCAGAGGGAGCCTCTGCTCAGAACTCATCTCAAACCCATTCACAACAGTGTTCTATCCTGTGTGGGCTCCGCCTACCCACTAGTAATGACTGTGTCTCCCTTCCTTCCTTCGCTGAAAAGGATTTTACAGGTAAGGTCTTACCAAAATCCGTCTTTTAAAAGGACGCGTTGTTAGACCTACGTAAATTTTCACACACGGGCATGTTGCGTAATAGATTACATTGCTGGTAGTGCAAGTAATGAATTTTTTGATCTTATATTGCCTTGTGTGATCAGAATTAACAAAAGTGTCACTCTTATCTATATTCGTGCATGCGACACATCGACCACAGGGGGCGCATCCACCTCTTGAAGACATATCTTGTAGAAAGTTCCTAGGAGGGGGGCATACATAATGGCTACGCACCAGGATATCTCTCAGATTCCGTGACCTTCTTGCTGTAATAGAGGCTCTTGTCGGCAAGTATCTAGATAGAACTGGGTCTGCCTTAAGAATGGGCCAGGATTTTTCTAGGATTTTTTTTAAGGGCACCAAATTGTGAGTTGTAGTTCGTTATAAAACGCACTACCTCACTATTGCTTTTATTATTCTGAGATGAATGTTTAGCCCTATTGAATGCTTTTTTGATCATCCTTCCACTGTACCCTCTTTCTCTTAAGCGGGATTTTAAATCAGCAGCTTGTTTTAAAAATTCTTGCTCATTTGAGCATAGTCTCCGCAATCTGAGAAATTGGCCTGTAGGAACCGCATTAATTATGTGATGTGGATGAGAGGAGGATGCGTGTAACAAGGCAATAGTAGCATTTTTTTTGCGAAAAATGGTTGTTTGAATTTCATCCCTTTCATCTCTTCTCAACAATACATCCAGAAAATCAATTTCATCACTGCTAACCTTGTAAGTAAGATGTATATTATAGTTGTTTGCATTAAGTTCCAAAAAGAATTTATCTAAAAGTTCAAGGGACCCCTGCCAGATCAGAAGGATGTCGTCTATGTACCGCGTCCAAGTGAGGACACAGCACATAGACGGCAGCCGATCTGACAGGAGGAGGTCCCTCTCCCACAGCCCCAGGAATAGATTTGCATAAGCGGGCGCAAAGTGCGCCCCCATTGCAGTTCCCTGGAGCTGTAGGAAGAAGGACCCCCTGAAAACAAAAAAATTATGGGTTAAAGAAAATTCGAGTAATTCCATCAACAGATTCCGTATGTTTGTAGGAAGAGCCGACATACCTAGAAAGAACTGTATTGCTCTAAGACCATCCTGGTGGCGTATGCTGGTGTACAGTGACTCGACGTCCGCTGTCACCAGCATACTGCCTTTTTCCAGGTGGAGACCGTCAACTTTTTGAAGGAGTGCCCCTGTATCTTTGAGGAAAGAAGGTAATACCTCAACCAGTGGCTGAAGCTTATGATCTATCCACTGATTTACATTTTCTAGGAAATTTCCCCTGCCTGAAATTATTGGTCGTCCCGGAGGCGAGTGCATACACTTATGGACCTTCGGTAGTAAGTAGAAGGTGGAGATGGTGGGCTCAACAACTGTAAGAGCCGTTGCCAGTTGCTTAGTAATTACTCCACCATCAACTGCCGATCAATGATGTTTTTTAATTGGGACAAATAGGCGGACAAGGGGTTAAACGTTAATTTTTTATAACATGATTTATCATTTAATTGTCTGAAAGCTTCTTTTTCGTAATCTGCCATAGGCCAGATTACAATGTTGCCCCCCTTGTCTGCCTGTTTGTATACCACCTCCGGAAGGTCCATAAGTTTCCGCAGTCGCTTTCTCTCTTCTGTGGTCAGATTATCATTATAAATGTGGCATGGCATTTTCTGAATGTCACTTGTGACAATTTGCACGAAGAGATCAATATTTGGACAAGATGACAGGGGGGGAAATCTCTTAGAACGTGGTTTGATAGCAGGGGGAATCTTACCTCCTTCGGTCTGATTGCTCTCAGCATAGAGTTCCTCTAGCGTGTGTATGGCGGCTTGTTCCTCTTCTGTTGGGAATAAATGAAAAAGATTAGGGTCATGAAAGTATTTCTTAAAAATTAAGGAACGTGCAAACAAATGTAAGTCTTTAACAGTAGTAAAGACATCAAGGCCAGCAGCTGGTGAGAAAGATAGACCTTTTTCAAGAAGTGACAGATCTGTTGGTAAAAGTATGTGTTTACTGAGATTAATTACCTTATTGCTGAATCTCATGGGTTCAGCATCACGTCTATAGGGATGAAAATTATCCCTAGGTCTTTTAAAATTAGCCCAGATCTGGTCGTCATTGCAGAGCTGGATGCTTCAGAGATGTCACTGAACGAGGAAGCTGATGAGAAGGATCCAGAACGTTGATTTTGAGTACTATGAGATTGAGTCTTTCTCCACAGATATACTTTATTAGTTTGATAATCGTGCATATCTCTTGTAAATTTAGTTGACTGTGTGGTATGGATTCTTTTGACAATGCCATCAATTGTTTTTTCCAATTGTCCATTAAATACTGCCATCTTGTCTTCTGGAGCAAGATTTTTTAATTCACATTCAACAATATTGATCTCTGACTCTATCTTCATATTATCTGTATTCAGATTATTAAGTAATTTCATTAAAGTATTTGAGCAATTATTACACGCATCCTCCCATTGCCTCGTAAAGTTGTCGTCTTCAATAGGAAAGGTGGGAATAACACGCATGCGCAACCCTCTTGGAATCAACTTGCTGGATAGGTATTTTTCCAAAAATGCTCGGTTCCACCCGAGCTTAGTTCTCTTTATGACCAAGCTCTGTAGTTTGGATGTTTTCTCCTCCCATCCCTGATCAGCTGTTTGCCTTGTAGTATTACCATCATGGTTGCCAAACACCTGGTCAATTTGAGATAGCCAGACCTTGTCTTTGGACTTAAAATCCATGTTGGGGAAAAGTTCTGTGCAAAACACAGTAAAGCATACAAATGTTAGAATGTTCCACAACCACACACATTTATTTTTCATAATGAATATGTATATCGTTATCAAATGTGTGCTGGATCATATTCAATAGAGTTCTTTCTAGGTATGTCGGCTCTTCCTACAAACATACGGAATCTGTTCGATGGAATTACTCGAATTTTCTTTAACCCATAATTTTTTTTGTTTTCAGGGGGTCCTTCTTCCTACAGCTCCAGGGAACTGCAATGGGGGCGCACTTTGCGCCCGCTTATGCAAATCTATTCCTGGGGCTGTGGGAGAGGGACCTCCTCCTGTCAGATCGGCTGCCGTTTATGTGCTGCGTCCTCACTTGGACGCGGTACATAGACGACATCCTTCTGATCTGGCAGGGGTCCCTTGAACTTTTAGATAAATTCTTTTTGGAACTTAATGCAAACAACTATAATATACATCTTACTTACAAGGTTAGCAGTGATGAAATTGATTTTCTGGATGTATTGTTGAGAAGAGATGAGAGAGATGAAATCCAAACAACCATTTTTCGCAAAAAAACTGCTACTAATGCCTTGTTACACGCATCCTCCTCTCATCCACATCACATAATTAATGCGGTTCCTACAGGAAAATTGCTCAGATTGCGGAGACTATGCTCAAATGAGCAAGAATTTTTAAAACAAGCTGCTGATTTAAAATCCCGCTTAAGAGAAAGAGGGTACAGTGGAAGGATGATCAAAAAAGCATTCAATAGGGCTAAACATTCATCAAGGAATGCTTTATTATATCAATCTCAGAATAATAAAAGCAATAGTGAGGTAGTGCGTTTTATAACGAACTACAACTCACAATTTGGTGCCCTTAAAAAAATCCTAGAAAAATCCTGGCCCATTCTTAAGGCAGACCCAGTTCTATCTAGATACTTGCCCACAAGAGCCTCTATTACAGCAAGAAGGTCACGGAATCTGAGAGATATCCTGGTGCGTAGCAATTATGTATGCCCCCCTCCTAGGAACTTTCTACAAGATATGGCTTCAAGAGGTGGATGCGCCCCCTGTGGTCGATGTGTCGCATGCACGAATATAGATAAGAGTGACACTTTTGTTAATTCTGATCACACAAGGCAATATAAGATCAAAAAATTCATTACTTGCACTACCAGCAATGTAATCTATTACGCAACATGCCCGTGTGTGAAAATTTACGTAGGTCTAACAACACGTCCTTTCAAAAAAGAATTAGAGAACATGTTTTGGGTATAGGGGCAGCAGTGGGACAGGAAGATATTTCAAGCTTAAAGACCATTCCACGCCATTTTAAATTATACCACAATTGTGACATCAATTTGCTAAGGATAAAGGGTATTGATATGATAACACCTAATGTATGTAGGGGGTAATATTTCAAGAAGACTCGCGCAGATGGAGGCCAAGTGGATCTGGAGATTGAATACACTACATCCATCTGGCCTAAATGAGAATGTCAGTTTTGTCCCATTCCTTAAGTGAACATGCTGTTTCCCTATAGACTAATATTACATATTAGTATTGATATATAGGCTCTTGCTGTAATGTCTTTTGTTTTTAATTATATTTTATAACTCGTTTTGTTCATGTTTATGTCTTTTTTAACAATGTCCTTTTTCCCTCTCTCTTTTTTAGTTATAGTGGAGTCATATGATTATGCTTCCCTTTAGTCTATTTCCATATCCACATGAATGTTTTCTACATGAGTCCCTGAATAATATCATTTTAAGATTATGGATCCCCCACATCACGGAGAACCTATCTTCTTTACATGATCACCACCTTGGAATTCTAAAGAAATGCATCTGCCTTTAGCTATGCAAAGAAATGATACATTGTATGCAGTTTGTTACTAGGGATATGTCTAATCGTCTCTGCATAGCATTAATAGATTGTTTTTGTTGTCTTATATTCTGGATTTAATTATTTTCAGTGTACTTTATGCACTAACTATCCATCTTATAGTCGGTATTAGGGCAATTCCCCATTAATATGTTAGTGACTCTCTTTGATGTACCTCCCTCCTGTACGCATACATGTCCAGCGCAGCTTGGGTTAATCCCGTTCACCGACGTCTCCGCATGATCACCTTTGTGGTCATGTGATGCCGGCGTCGGGACGCGTCCTGTTGTTATGGAGATATATGCGTCACCTCTGGTGGGCGGTTTTCATCTGGAGAAGTAGCGTTCTCTATCTGCACGTCACTTCCGGTGGGTGGATGCAGGGTGAGAGAGTGAGTATACACATCTCTCAGTTACCAAGCAACGTTCCTAGGTCATTTCCGGTGGGTGGATCTTTTCACTAATCGCCACCTCCATACAATTGGTGACGACTTTGGTGGTATTGATATAAAAAAGGCAGAGATGGGTGTTTTTAGCTTGTGCCCCCTGACGAAGGCTGAGGCCGAAACGCGCGTTGGGGAGGGCGCGCTTATCCTCCTGGATCCCTCTTTCATCTCCCACTAGCAACGCAGACCTGCCTATTAGGTAATATTATGATATACTGAATTTTGTTGCTATGGACCTTTTATGTCCACTGGATTATGCCAGGCACTATGTGCACTTATGCATGTGAGTGATTATACCATGCAGTTTGGTGGGATGATCCTGTGAGATAAGGCGCCTGTTTTCTTCATTACGGCTACCCTATTTGTAATAACAATGTTTACTATCCCTCATGTGTGACATTTTCCTGTGTTCTGTTTGTAGATATATTGTGTCTTTTTCTATATGGAATTAATAAAATTTATACATTTTTATTATGGACTAGTACACCATCTTGTTGTCTTTTTGGCAACTTTTTTTTTTCTTATGTAGTTTCTTGGTGTGTCCTGAATATGATCCAGCACACATTTGATAACGATATACATATTCATTATGAAAAATAAATGTGTGTGATTGTGGAACATTCTACCACCTCAACTTCAGCCACCTCCCCACCTTCAGCCACCTCCCCACCTTCAGCCACCTCCCCACCTTCAGCCACCTCCCCAACTTCTGCCACCTCACCAACTACAGTCCCCTCAACAACTCCAGTCACCTATTCAGTACCAACAACCTCCCCAGTACCAGCCACCTACCCCGTACCAACCACCTACCCCGTACCACACTCCCACCTCTTACCAATCTCCTTCCCCCTACCAATTCCCTACCATATCACCTGCTCCTCCAGTACCTGCCCCACCCTCCACTCCACCACCCATCACCGATTCTGCCTCCAACTTGTCCTCCCATTCTTTAACCCTTTCCACCCCTTCACCTCTTACTGTTCCTTCCCCACCAGCATCCCAGTCCTCTCTACACACTCCCACGGTCGAAGTGTCCCGCAGCCCCTCCAATAGTATGTCCACCCCACACTACACTACGTTGTAACGTTCTTTAAATTTTTTGGAAAAAAAGACAATGAGTCATTTAATGCAAACCAAAAATGTATAAAAGATATTTTGCAAGTAAACTTTTACAAACTTGTTAACAAAATTGGTTAAATAAATGTTGAATTGGTTGATTCAATTTTTGTCTGTCATTTCTTTATAATGTTACATGATATGTAAGGTTACATGTGTAATAAAGATTAAGAACAGTAGCAATATGTAGGGACAAACACAAACATAACAATTTATTAAACACGGTCATCCTGCCAGTCTACCTGTCCTTCGGGTGAAATAAAGTACTCAGCAAATCTGTCCCTCATCCTGGAAACAGCAACAGAACTTCGATTGGTATTATTGTAATAATCATGTAATGTTGTTTCTTGTAAGTGGTCCTCAATGGTCAAATGTTCTTAACAGATCACAACATTATGCAGTACCACGCAGGCTTTTATCACTTCGTCGACAGTGTCAGTCTTCAAATTTATGGCTGTCAATAGTACACGCCACTTTGCAGTCAGGATTCCAAACGTGCACTCCACCATTCTTCTAGCTCTTGTGAGCCTGTAATTAAAAATCCGTTTGGTATGGGTCAGTCCTCTGCTGGCATACGGTTTCAATAGATGTTCTGAGAGCTGGAAAGCCTCATCACCAACACACACATATGGCATAGGTGGCCCTGTGGTTTGAGGCAGCGGCCTAGGGGCTGGGAAATGGAATGTGTTCCCATACAGTCGACGTCCCATCGCTGAAAGTTTGAAGACCTGGGAATCGTTAGATCGTCCATATGCCCCTATGTCCACTGCAATGAACCTATATTCGGCATCAGCGATGGCCATCAGGACAACTGAGAAATATTTTTTATAGTTAAAATATTCTGATCCTGTTCCCGCTGGCTTCACAATTCTGACATGTTTACCATCAATCGCTCCAAGACAATTTGGAAATTGGCATATCTGTTGGAAATTTGCCGCTATTTCCATCCACCGCTGTGTAGTAGGTTCTGGCATAAATTCTGACACCAAACTGTCCCACAGTGCACGGCAGGTGTGCTTTATTATGCACGATATGGTAGAGATTCCCAATCTAAATTGGAAATGGAGTGAGGAGAGTGATTCTCCACTTGCAAGGAATCTAAATAAAGAAAAAAAAATTTTTTTCTCACAATCATAGCATTACATTGCAGAACTCGGGTATAACAATTTGAAATACGACAAAACAAAATATAGCACTACCCACATAGTATACAACTATGCCAACACAGTATATAGCAATACACGCATAGTATACATCAATGCCAAAACAGTATATAGCACTACCCACATTGTATACTATGCCAACACAGAATATAGCACTACCACATAGTATACAAGTATGCCAAAACAGTATATTGCACTACCCACATAGTATACAAGTACGCCAAAACAGTATATTGCTCTACCCAGATAGTATACAAGTACGCCAAAACAGTATATTGCACTACCCACATAGTATACAAGTACGCCAACACAGAATATAGCACTACCCACATAGTATACAAGTATGCCAAAACAGTATATTGCACTACCCACATAGTATACAACTATGCCAACACAGTATATAGCAATACACGCATAGTATACATCAATGCCAAAACAGTATATAGCACTACCCACATTGTATACTATGCCAACACAGAATATAGCACTACCCACATAGTATACAAGTATGCCAAAACAGTATATTGCACTACCCACATAGTATACAAGTACGCCAAAACAGTATATTGCTCTACCAGATAGTATACAAGTACGCCAAAACAGTATATTGCACTACCCACATAGTATACAAGTACGCCAACACAGAATATAGCACTACCCACATAGTATACAAGTATGCCAAAACAGTATATTGCACTACCCACATAGTATACAAGTACGCCAACACAGAATATAGCACTACCCACATAGTATACAAGTACGCCAACACAGTATATAGCAATACACGGATAGTATACATCAATGCCAAAACAGTATATAGCACTACCCACATAGTATACTATGCCAACACAGTATATAGCACTATCCACATAGTATTAAACAATACCCACATAGTATACAAGTACGCCAACACAGAATATAGCACTACCCACATAGTATACAAGTACGCCAAAACAGTATATTGCACTACCCACATAGTATACAAGTACGCCAAAACAGTATATTGCACTACCCACATAGTATACAAGTACGCCAAACAGTATATTGCACTACCCACATAGTATACAAGTACGCCAACACAGAATATAGCAATACCCACATTTATTTAAGCACTACCCACATAGTATACAAGTACGCCAAAACAGAATATAACAATAACCACATTGTATTAAACAGTACCCACAAAGATACACAAAATATGCATTTGAATGAAATAAACACACACAAGTTTTTGACCATTTTTTATTGCACTCGTAGTAATCCTTTGATTGCCTTTTAGTCCTATAATAAAAAATAACAACAATACAAGTTTGTTCAAGCAAGCAGATTCAAAAATAATAGCTTACCTTATAGTCACCATGAGACGCTCCGCCGGAGAAATAGAGTAGCGGCAGTAGGTGTCACATCTCCTGATCTTGTCTTCAATCCGCTCCACCAACATATCAAATGTTTCCTTCTTCATACGAAGATAAGAAATTTTTTTTTCTGGATTCTCTCTTAGCTCCATATTGAGTGTTGAATAGACTCCACGGGTTAGTCTCTGTGCCGTGATGGGGTGGATCCACATACGACGGCGTCGCTGGCGCTGACGCTTTAGGCGCTGCTCGATCCTTCTCTCCTTCTCCATAACGATAAACCTCAAGCGATTCGCCTCCGCTGTGAAATCCACGAGATTCCTGAAAATATTACCAATAATCGCCTCCATCTTCATCAGTCACTTGCTCTTCTCTCAAAAATGCTCCTCTACAACCTGTCAAAGATGGGCTGTAGGAACACTGTATATATAGGATTTACAGTAGCCAATCAGTTTTTGAAATAAAAGGGGCGTTTTTGACAACCGGATCTGTCGTAATCCGTCAAAAAACGGATAAAAAACGGATGAAACTGATGCGCCGGATCCGGTTTTCTGCCTGATCCGAAAACCGGATCCGGATCATCAGGTTTTTCATTTCATTGCCGCATCCGGCGCTCCGGCGCGACGCCGGACCGCACCTGATTCAAAAAAACTGATGTGTGAAAGTAGCCTAACGGGCAATAGTACAGAAGAGTTGCAAATGTGCAGGGTTTTTAAAATTAATTTTAGACCTTGCTCGGTCTTATATTAGTAAAAAAAAAAATAATCTGATAACCCCTTTGAACTGTCATTGTTATCTATATTACGGGTGATTTTTTTTATTTAACAGTTTATATTTTTGCTATGTACCATAGTTAGTGCTCCAGGTGCTTATAACTGCAGAGAAATACATTCTATATTGATTTAGTTGAAGAACTTGGCTTTTGTGTCAGTTTGAAAAATACAATTTTGGTTGGAGAGGGAGGAAGATTTCAGTTTGCTATCATGAAAACATGTATGGGTTTCTAAACAAAACCAGTCCGAACATCTGAAAAATAAAATATTACTCAAATACACACTTTCTCTCAACTTGTGTTCAGCCCTCCAATGGCAGAAGCAGTTCTCCTGAATAGCCCATATGTGGCAGTGTTGCCTTTTGGTTTGTAATGTATAGTGTAGTGTTGTCATTCCTTCAGGGTCTTCTAGCTCCTTCTTAGAAGCAAATTGTGTCACTTATGAAGGTAGTCACACTGGATGTCAGTGTACTACTTATTAATGAGCCTTCAACATTACTAGAGATATTAGTCAAGGAAAGTATGCAAGACAAGATATATACTGTATATATATATATATATATATATATATATATATATAGGGTGCCAAGGAAATGCATGGTAAAAATTAAGTAGCAAGTTTTTGAAGGTCTTACCTCCTAATTTTGTTCCTTTTTGGTCATAGATATTTTATAATTTTCTTTTTTAAGATTAGTTATCATTTACTGGTTGCTCAATGGCACATCATATTGCAGTTTTAAATGTTTGTTTAGTATTTATCGTCATGCATATCCCGCGTTATGTATGATATGTTATGCCGTTTACCGATCAGATTAATTGATTTTATATTTTGATAGATCGGGCGTTTCTGAACGCGGCGATACCAAATGTGTATATATATATATATAATATATATATATATATATACAGTGCCTACAAGTAGTATTCAACCCCCTGCAGATTTAGCTGGTTGACACATGCGGAATTAACTTGGCATTGTGACATTTGTACTGTAGATCAGCCTGGAAGTGGGAAATGCACTGCTGCAAAAATTTTTGTTTTAATTTTTTTTTTTAAAAACGTTAAAAGTTAATTCAGAGTGTCATTTATTATTCAACCCCTCAAACCACAAGAATTCTGTTCGGTCCCCCTAAAGTATTAAGAAGTAGTTCAGGCACCAAGAATAATGAGCTTCACATGTGTGGATTAATGATCTCTTTTGCCAGCCTTTTCTGACTATTTAAGACCCTCCCCAAACTTGTGAACAGCACTCATACATGGTCAACATGGGAAAGACAAAGGAGCATTCCAAGGCCATCAGAGACAAGATCGTGGAGGGTCACAAGGCTGGCAAGGGGTACAAAACCCTTTCCAAGGAGTTGGCCCTACCTGTCTCCACTGTTGGGAGCATCATCCATAAGTGGAAGGCTTATGGAACTACTGTTAGCCTTCCACGGCCTGGACAGCCTTTGAAAGTTTCCTCCCGTGCCGAGGCCAGGCTTGTCCGAAGAGTCAAGGCTAACCCAAGGACAACAAGGAAGGAGCTCCAGGAAGATCTCATGGCAGTGGGGACATTGGTTTCAGTCAATACCATAAGTAACGTACTCCACCGCAATGGTCTCCGTTCCAGACGAGCCCGTAAGGTACCTTTACTTTCAAAGCGTTATGTCAAGGCTCGTCTACAGTTTGCTCATGATCACTTGGAGGACTCTGAGACAGACTGGTTCAAGGTTCTATGGTCTGATGAGACCAAGATCGAGATCTTTGGTGCCAACCACACACGTGACGTTTGGAGACTGGATGGCACTACATACGACCCAAAGAATACCATCCCTACAGTCAAGCATGGTGGTGGCAGCATCATGCTGTGGGGCTGTTTCTCAGCAAAGGGGCCTGGCCATCTGGTCCGCATCCATGTGAGGATGGATAGCATGGCCTACCTGGAGATTTTGGCCAAGAACCTCCGCTCCTCCATCAAGGATCTTAAGATGGGTCGTAATTTCATCTTCCAACAAGACAACGACCCAAAGCACACAGCCAAGAAAACCAAGGCCTGGTTCAAGAGGGAAAAAGTCAAGGTGTTGGAGTGGCCTAGTCAGTCTCCTGACCTTAACCCAATTGAAAACTTGTGGAAGGAGCTCAAGATTAAAGTCCACATGAGACACCCAAAGAACCTAGATAACTTGGAGAAGATCTGCATGGAGGAGTGGGCCAAGATAACTCCACAGACCTGTGCCGGCCTGATCAGGTCTTATAAAAGACGATTATTAGCTGTAATTGCAAACAAGGGTTATTCCACAAAATATTAAACATAGGGGTTGTATAATAATTGACCCACACTTTTATGTTTAAAATTTATTAAAATTCAACTGAGCAACATAACTTTTTGTTTTGTAAGATTTATGCTTCTGTTAATAAATCCTACTCTCGTTTGCAGTTTGAAGGCTCTAACTTATTTGCATCTTATCAAACCAGCTAAATCTGCAGGGGGTTGAATACTACTTGTAGGCACTGTATATATATATACATATATATATATATATATATTTTTTTAACCCTTTAATTTTCAATGGGGCGAAAGGGGGGTGATTTGAACTTTTAGGTTTGTTTTTTTAATTTTTTTAAATGTTAGTGGTTAAATTTTAGTGGATATTGTGTGTACAATATTGTGGAAAATGAGAAACATGGAATAATTCACATGCCTTGAGCAAGAGGTAAATCTAAATTTAATGTCAACATATTTTACATGGTGAATCCTTATGCCAAAAGGAACAAATTTGAGGGGTAAGACTTACCAATTTGCAAAGTTCATTTTTCCTTGGCACCCTAATATATATATATATATATATATATATATATATATTATACATTACAGACCAAAAGTTTGGACACACCTTCTCATTCAAATATTTTTCTGTATTTTCATGACTATGAAAATTGTACATTCACACTGAAGGCATCAAAACTATGAATTAACACATGTGGAATTATATACTTAACAACAAAGTGTGAAACAACTGAAAATATGTCTTATATTCTAGGTTCTTCAAAGTAGCCACCTTTTGCTTTGATTACTGCTTTGCACACTCTTGGCATTCTCTTGATGAGCTTCAAGAGGTAGTCACCGGAAATGGTCTTCCAACAGTCTTGAAGGAGTTCCCAGAGATGCTTAGCACTTGTTGACCCTTTTGCCTTCACTCTGCGGTCCAGCTCAACCCAAACCATCTCAATTGGGTTCAGGTCTGGTGACTGTGGAGGCCAGGTCATCTGGCGTAGCACCCCATTACTCTCCTTCTTGGTCAAATAGCCCTTACGCAGCCTGGAGATGTGTTTGGGGTCATTGTCCTGTTGAAAAATAAATGATGGTCCCACTACACGCAAACCGGATGGAATAGCATGCCGCTGCAAGATGCTGTGGTAGCCATGCTGGTTCAGTATGCCTTCAATTTTGAATAAATCCCCAACAGTGTCACCAGCAAAGCACCCCCACACCATCACACCTCCTCCTCCATGCTTCACGGTGGGATCCAGGCATGTAGAGTCCATCTGTTCATCTTTTCTGCGTCGCACAAAGATACGGTGGTTGGAACCAAAGATCTCAAATTTGGACTCATCAGACCAAAGCACAGATTTCCACTGGTCTAATGTCCATTCCTTGTGTTCTTTAGCCCAAACAAGTCTCTTCTGCTTGTTGCCTGTCCTTAGCAGTGGTTTCCTAGCAGCTATTTTACCATGAAGGCCTGCTACACCAAGTCTCCTCTTAACACTTGTTGTAGAGATGTGTCTGCTGCTAGAACTCTGTGTGGCATTGACCTGGTCTCTAATCTGAGCTGCTGTAAATCTGCGATTTCTGAGGCTGGTGACTCGATAAACTTACCTCAGAAGCAGAGGTGACTCTTGGTCTTCCTTTCCTGGGGCGGTCCTCATGTGAGCCAGTTTCTTTGTAGCGCTTGATGGTTTTTGCAACTGCACTTGGGGACACTTTCAAAGTTTTCCCAATTTTTCGGACTGACTGACGTTCTTTTCTTAAAGTAATGATGACCACTCGTTTTTCTTTACTTAGCTGCTTTATTCTTGCCATAATACACATTCTAACAGTCTATTCAGTAGGACTATCAGCTGTGTATTCACCAGACTTCTGCACAACACAACTGATGGTCCCAACCCCATTTATAAGGCCAGAAATCCCACTTATTAAACCAGACCGGGCACACCTGTGAAGTGAAAACCTTTTCCGATGACTACCTCTTGAAGCTCATCAAGAGAATGCCAAGAGTGTGCAAAGCAGTCATCAAAGCAAAAGGTGGCTACTTTGAAGAACCTAGAATATAAGACATATTTTCAGTTGTTTCACACTTTTTTGTTAAGTATATAATTCCACATGTGTTAATTCATAGTTTTGATGCCTTCAGTGTGAATTTACAATTTTCATAGTCATGAAAATACAGAAAAATCTTTAAATGATAAGACGTGTCCAAACTTTTGGTCTGTACTGTATATATATATTTATAAAAAATTATGGTGAGCAATGTGCCAGAAGACAAAATCAAGTATGCCACTCATATATAGCCATAGTACACATGAAAAAAGTATGAACAAATATTGCAACTCTAAAGCGATTGAGTATATAGTATACTTGTAGAATGTAAGGTCGCAAGGGTAGGGTCCCCTTCCCTCTGTACCTGTATGTCACTATTAATTTGTTCATTGTTATTTCTATGTGTGTTTTGTATGTGACCTCTTCTCATGTACAGCACTAAGGAATCAGTGGTGCTCTAAAATAAATAATGATAAATTAACACATACAGATGATATTTTATACTAATTAGTGTTAAAGTAGGATGGTACTACTAGTGGGATAAGCAGCCAGGAACCCACCACTCCTGACTCGCGTTTCACAAAGAAATGCTTTGTCTAGGGGTAATAACGTACTGGCGAGGTAACCATTTAAAGTATCCATATCCAATGAAATAGAGAAATTGCCCCTATATATCCAGTACCGGTATGTACTGATCAGACAGCGTAGTCGCTCGCTTCCTTGTTATGCATATGATGTATAGTCACATAGCAGTGAAGTGTGATCATGTCACAAGTTAGCCACATGATCAGATAAGCTCATGTGATCCTCACACAAGGGGAGGAGGAAGCTTATGACAGTAAATGTTTCTAAGGAAAGGGCCCATCATGTGATTGTGCAGTCACATAATCTAATACATTAACCCATAGAAGGCAAAAACCACACAAAAAGGAAGCGGAGCACCGCTTAGGGACCAGATATATACACAGAGAATGCAAACAAGTGAATATCTGAAGGAGGGAAGACATAAGTACTAAAATAAAACCTAATAAAGTGAATGGGTTAATATGTCTGATCATGTGACTGCACAATCACATAATTGGCCCGTCCTTAGCAATATTTGCTGCCATAAGCCTCCTCCTCATCTTGTATCAGGATCACGTGATCTTCCCGATCACGTAACTAACTTGTCACGTGATCATATTCACTAATATGTGGCTGTACATCATATGAATAACCAGGAAGTGGGCGGCAACCCTGTCTACTCACTACACCCCGATACTGGATGCATAGGGCAATTGCCTCAATTTCATTGACTATGGATACTTTATATGTTTTCCTCGCAGCACCTTATTAACCCTGGACGAAGTATTTATTTGCGAAATATCTGTCGGGAGACGTTGGTTCCCTGTTTACTTATCCACAGAATAAAAACAAAATTAATAAATACCATGCAGTAAGTAAATAATAATAGTACATGGAAATAACATAGGGTACTTATTTGACACTGTTTTGATAAAAAAAAGTGTATAAGCCAAACTAAACAGCAAGGTGCACCCACTCAGCATGGTTACTATCTTCAACCCCTTAACCCCAAGGGTGGTTTGCACGTTAATGACCGCGCCAATGTTTACAATTCTGATCACTGTCTCTTTATGAGGCTATAACTCTGGAACGCTTCAACGGATCTTCACGATTCTGAGACTGTTTTCTCGTGACATATTGTACTTCCTGATAGTGGTAAAATTTCTTCGATATAATTTGCGGCTATTTATGAAAAAAAATGGAAATATGGCAAAAATGTAGAAAATTTTGCAATTTTTAAACTTTGAATTTTTATTCCCTTAAAACAGAGAAATAAGTCACACAAAATAGTTACTAAATAACATTTCCCTCATATCTACTTTACATAAGCACAATTTTGAAAACAAATTTTTTTTTGTTACGAAGTTATAAGGGTTAAAAGTTGACCAGCGATTTCTAATTTTTACAACAATTGTACAAAACCATTTTTTTTAGGACCACTTCACATTTGAAGTCACTTTCAGGGTCTATATGGCAGAAAATACCCAAAAGTGACACCATTCTAAAAACTGCACCCTCAAGGTACTCAAAGCCACATTCAAAAAGTTTATTAACCCTTGAGGTGCTTCACAGGAGCTGAAGCAACTTGGAAGGAAAAAATGAACATTTAACTTTTTAGTCACAAAAATGATCTTTTACAAACAATTTTTTTATTTTAACAAGGTAAAAGGAGAAAATGGACGAAAAAGTTGTTGTGCAATTTCTCCTGAGTACGCCGATACCCCATATGTGGGGGAAAACCACTGTCTAATCGCACGACAGGGCTTGGAAGGGAAGGAGTGCCGTTTGACTTTTTTAAACCAAAATTGGCGGGAATTGAGATTGGACGCCATGTCGCGTTTGGAGAGCCCCTGATGTGCCTAAACAGTGGAAACCCCCCATATGTGACACCATTTTGGAAACTAGACCCCCTAAGGAACTTATTTAGATCTGTTGTGAGCACTTTGAACCCCCAAGTGTTTCACTAAAGTTTATAATGCCTGGGTGTGAAAAAAAAATTTCCACAAAAATTATTTTTTAGTCCCCAATTTTTGATTTTTCCCAAGGAAATTGGACCCCAAAAGTAGTTGTCCAATTTGTCCTTAGTACGCTGATACCCCATATGTGGGGGAGAAATACTGTTTGGGCGCACCGCAGGGCTCGGAAAGGAAGTAATGACGTTTTAGAATGTAGACTTTGATGGGTGTCATGTTCACTTTGCAGAGTCCCTGATGCGCCTAAATAGTGGAAACCCCCCACAAGTGACCCCATTTTGGAAACTAGACCCCCTAAGGAACTTATCTAGATCTGTGGTGAGTACTTTGAACCCCCAAGTACTTCACACAAATTTGTAATGCCCGGGCATGAAAATAAAAAATCCTATTTTTTTTCCCACAAAAGTAATATTTAAGTCACCAAATTTTTATTTTCCCAAGGGTAACATGAGAAATTGAACAATAAAAGTTGTTTACCAATTTGTCCTGAGTACGCTGATACCCATATGTGGGGGGAACCACTGTTTGAGCGCATGGCAGAGCTCGGAAGGGAAGGAGCGCCATTTGACTTTTTCAAACCAAAATTGGCTGGAATTGAGATTGGAAGCCATGTCGCATTTGGATAGCCCCTGATGTGCCTAAACAGTGGGAATCCCCCAGAAGTGACCCCATTTTAGAAACTAGACCCCTAAGGAACTTATCTAGATCTGTGATGAGCACTTTGAACCCCTAAGTGCTTCACACAAGTTTATAATGTAGAGCCGTAAAATTAAAAAATCATATTTTTTCCACAAAAATGATCTTTTCACCCCAATTTTTATTTTCCCAAGGGTAACAACACCTCAAAAGTTATTGTGCAATTTGTCCTGAGTACGCTGAGACCCAATATGTGATGGTAAACCACTGTTTGGGTACATCGCAGAGCTCGGAAGAGAAGGAGCGCAGTTTGACTTTTTCAACGCAGAATTGGCTGTATGCCATGTCGCGTTTGGAGAGCCCCCGATGTGCCTAAACAGTGGAAACCCCCCACAAATTACACCATTTTGGAAACTAGACCCCTTAAGGAACTTATCTAGATCTGTTGGGAGCACGTTCAACCACCAAATGTTTCACTAAAGTTTATAATGCCTGGTTGTGAAAAAAAAAAATTCCACAAAAGATGATTTTTTTAGTCCCCAATTTTCAAATTTTTGATTTTTCACAAGGAAATTGGACCCTAAAAGTTGTTGTCCAATTTATCCTGAGTACGCAGATACCCCATATGTGGGGGGGAAATACTTCTTGGGCGCACCGCAGGGCTCAGAAAGGAAGTAATGACATTTTGGAATGCAGACTTGATGGGTGTCATGTTCAGTTTGCAGAGTCCCTGATGTGCCTAAACAGTGGAAACCCCCCACAAGTGACCCCATTTTGGAAACTAGACCCCCTAAGGAACTTATCTAGATCTGTGGTGAGCACTTTGAACCCCGAAGTGCTTCACACAAGTTTATAATGCACGGGCATGAAAATAAAAAAATCCTATTTTTTCCCACAAAAATGATGTTTTTGTCACCAATTTTTTATTTTCCCAAGGGTAAGGGGTGAAATTGGACCCCAAGAGTTGTTGTCCAATTTGTCCAGAGTATGCTGATACCCTATATGTGGAAGAAAACTACTGTGTGGGCGCACGTCGGGGCTTGGAATAGAAGTAGTGACGTTTAGCAATGCAGTCTTTGATGGAATGGTCTGCGGGTGTCATGTCGCGTTTGGGAGAGCCCCTGATGTGCTTAAACAGTGGAAACCCCCACAAGTGACCCCATTTTGTAAACTAGACCCACAAAGGAACTTATCTATATGTGTGGTGAGCGCTTTGAACCCCCAAGTGCTTCACAGAAGTTTATAACGCCGGGCGTGAAAATAAAAAAATCATATTTTTTTCCACAAACATGATCTTTTAGTCCCCAGTTTTTTATGTTCCCAAGGGTAACAGAGAAAATTGGACCTAAAAAGTTGTTTTCCAATTTGTCCTGAGTACGCTGATACCCTATATGTGGGAGAAAACTACTGTATGGGCACACGTCAGGGCTCGGAAGTGAAGTAGTGACGTTTTGCATTGCAGACTTAGATGGAATGGTCTGCGGGTGTCATGTCACGTTTGGAGAGCCCCTGATGTGCCTAAACAGTGGAAACCCCCACAAGTGACCCTATTTTGGAAAATAGACCCCCAAAAGAACTTATTTAGATGTGTGGTGAGAACTTTGAACCCCCAAGTGCTTCACAGAAGTTTATAACGTAGAGCCCTAAAAATAATAAATCATATTTTTATCCACAAAAATGATATTTTCGCCCCAATTTTTTATTTTCCCAAGGGTAACACAAGAAATTGGACCCCAAGAGTTATTGTGCAATTTGTCCTGAGTATGCTGATACCCCATATGTGGGGGTAAACTACTGTTTGGGCACATGGCAGAGCTCAGAAGGGAAGGAGCACCTTTTGACTTTTTCAACGCCAAACTGGCTGGGATTGAGATCAGATGCCATGTCACATTTAGAGAGCCCCTGATGTGTCTAAACAGTGGAAACCCCCCAATTCTAACTCCAACCCTAACCCCAACACACCCCTAACACTAATCCCAACCCTAATCATAACCCTAACCACAAACCTAACCCTAACACACCCGTAACCCTAGTCCCAACCCTAACCCTAACTTTAGCCCCCAACTCTAACCTAACTTTAGCCCCAACCCTAACCCTAACTTTAGCCCCAACCCTAACCCTAACCCTAATGGGAAAATGGAAATAAATACATTTTTTTAATTTTATTATTTTTCCCTAACTAAGGGGGTGATAAAGGGGGGTTTGATTTACTATTTATAGTGGGTTTTTATGATTGGCAGCTGTCACACGCTAAAAGATGCTTTTTATTGCAAAAAGTAGTTTTTGCATCATAACATTTTGAGAGCTATAATTTTTGTATATTTTGGCACACAGAGTCATGTGAGGTCTTATTTTTTGCGGGACAAGGTGACGTTTTTATTGGTACCATTTTTGGGCACATGACATTTTTTGATCGCTTTTTATTACTATTTTTGGGAGGCAGAATGAACAAAAACCAGCAATTCATGAGTTTCTTTTGGGGGAGGGGCGTTTATAGCGTTCCGCGTGTGTGGTAAAATTGATAATGCAGTTTTATTCTTCGGGTCAATACGATTACAGTGATTCCTCATTTATATCATTTTTTATGTTTTGGCGCTTTTATACATAAAAATGATTATATATAAAAAATAATTATTTTTGCATCGCTTTATTCTGCGAGCTATAACTTTTTTATTGTTTCGCTGATAATGCTGTATGGTACCTTTTTTTTGCAGGACAAGATGACGTTTTCAGCGGTAACATGTTTGTTTATATCCGTCTTTTTGATCGCGTGTTATTCCACTTTTTGTTCAGCAGTATGATGATAAATCATTGTTTTTTAGCCTTGTTTTTTTTTAAGGCGTTAACTAATGGGACAGTTTTATAGTACGGGTCGTTACAGACGCGGCGATACTAAATATCTGTACCTTTATTGTTGTTTTTTTTTTTTACATTAAAGAAATGAATTTATTGGGGAATATTTTTTTTTTTCATTATTTAGGAATTTTTTTTTGAAAATGTTTATTTTTTTTTTTTACATATTTTACTTTGTCCCAGGGTGGGACATCACTGTGTAGGGTCAGATCGCTGATGTCTGTCACACCAACGATCGCACAGGCACTGCTG
The DNA here is from genome assembly GCA_033576555.1 of Oophaga sylvatica. Lineage (NCBI taxonomy): Eukaryota > Metazoa > Chordata > Amphibia > Anura > Dendrobatidae > Oophaga > Oophaga sylvatica. The sequence continues at coordinate 277,303,377 of JARQOD010000006.1, read as the reverse complement.
CAGGCACTGAGGAAGCCACCTCCCTGACACATCGCGCTGTTCTGAGGGTCCCAGGGGACCGCGCAGGGAGGGGGCTTCCCTGTGCCCCCGGTACAACGCGATCATGTTTGATCGCGGTGTGCCAGGGGTTAACGTGTCGGGAGCGGTCCGTGCCCGGGAGCGCAGCTGATCGCCTGGGACGAACTATTCCGTCCCTGAGAATTAAGTACCATTTCACATGGATGGAATAGTACGTCCCATGGGATTAAGGGTTAAAGTAAAACCTCTCAATTTGCCATCTGACCTCAATATGTGCAAGCAGAACAGGACCCAGTACTGACTGTTTAAACATCTGAAACAAAAACCTAAAGAGATGAACCGGAATATAAGTTGATATGTAAGTGAGTCGCACATGGTACCAGGGCTATGGGGTACTCGGCACCGAGCCCGTTGAAGTCTATGGGGAATGTCACTGGCAGCAGAGCTCGGTCCGTGGCCCTGGGCGCTTATACAATGGGGGAATATTTACAGGGGATTGAAGTAATAGTTTGTGACGCCACCTGTGGTTTCTGATCAATTTGACCAGCGCTGCAAGATGAATCTTCTGAGGGATGTTATTAGGCAGCTAGATGTTAAGTCCCCCACAGGTGGGACTGGTCCCTCAAAGTCAATGGTGTTGCAGATAATAAGTCAGTCACACACAAGTTGTTCTATTTCCATACCTTTACTGTTGAAGGTTGCAGGTATTTCCCGGAAGCTGGTCAGGGTGGAGAATGCACATTCAGGTAATCGCTGAGTGAGTTTAAGGCCTCCTTTCCCTTTAATGTGTGAGTTTCCAACCTGCGTGAAGCGAAGTTCAACTCTATGTATAACAGCTACGCCTGGTCGACATTGTGGTGGAGCCTTTTCTATCTCTGGTGACCAGATGTTGGAAAGAACTAAGCCGTTGTGGCTGATCAGGCCGACTCCGTCCTGTTCCCCCTGGCTCCTGTTACGTATCGACACTTAGGGCTACATTCTGTGACTTGAAGTCCAACAAGGATTCCGGTGTTTCTCTCACTAGCCGTAAAGGTTCTAGCAATACTTCGGACCCCGGTGTCCGGTTAGTCGAGTGAAGTTGATCTGTCACCGAAGTCACTCCTTTCTTGAGTCACCACTCGCCCGTCGCCTCACTCTTACTCTTAACATAAGCACGGGTAGCAGTAGGTGTAGTTGTCAGCTTTCTTTCTCTCCAGCTCACTGACTGTTCTCAGTTAACTCAATGTTCTGCAAACTGTAGTCCCCTTCCTTCTTTCCTTCAAAGACTCTGTCCAGAGCAGCTCTCAGGACATTTCGTCAGACTGAATACACGCTTGCTCCGAGAGTCACTTTCCACATTCATGGGATACTAGCAGTCTGTCTGTTCTGAGATATCAGCTCGATCTCTCTCCTTCAGTCTCTGACAGGAATCACTTCAGCTCTGAGCTCTGACAGGAACTAATCTGGCTTGAACCAGACTGAACACCAACTGAACTGCTACGTCTCACTCTGGTGTCCTGAGGAGAACTGATCTGTCTGAGGTACAACCAACAACTAGAATAGCTGACTGGCTAGAATGCCTACTGCTGCATTTCTCCACACCCCTAAATACCTGAATCTAAGGGCTCCCTCTGGTGGCTCCTGGGAAATGTGAAGTGTGAATGAATATCAGGTTTTGCAATTACCTTTTTGTGCATACTCCAGGGAACATGTGTACCAAGCGCAGCTGGGCCACACATCCCCCCCTAGTTATCATCAGCACTCCCGGGCTGAAACAGAAAGGAAAAACATTTTTATATAAACATCAACAATATAACTCATCCCTTGCGGGAGGTAAGGACTCTTTAACGTTACAATGTATACAATTGGCAAAATAGAAAAATATCAAAGTACTTTTTACAATAAATACAATATACTTGTGGAGGACCCGCACCAAAAACCTCCCACGTGGGTCCTGGGTGGGCTGCAGGACTTCATTGCTGCAGACCTCACTCAAGGCCACACCATACGGGTTTTTCTTCAGAGGTAGTAAGGCTTTATGTAAAACCAAGATGGGGCACCGAAGTGCGAACTATTTACATTTAAAGTTTTTGTGCTGCAAGAGTCCTCAGCACGCAGTCCTTGCTTAAGAACATTTCAATTAGAAAAAAATCACATTTCTATACTATCACACAATATTTCACATTAATACTTTAGTACTCATTACCCAACTGGGGTATTCTACTTAAAATTATGCAAATTATGCAAACATCATCAAATATTATTAATAAAGTGCAAATTCTTCAACTTTATACAGCTGCAGTAAACCCTGTCTGGGTCCTACTGTTCTTCTTCTCTTTTGCAGATATCAATGACGTCTTCCACTCCTGGGGCTGGAAGTATGCGGTGCGATCTGGAACGCATCACTAACATGTCATGTCCTGCGATCTGTGTTTGAGTAGCCACAGTCCTTACTTCGCTTCTGCGATTGACTTGAGGCCTAACGGGTGCCTCTTCAGAGTATAGATTTGGCTCACTTTGGAACGCACTTTCCTGCTGCGTTGTTGAGTAAGGCGCAGATGCATCCGGGGGCTCAATTGAAGTCGCACAATGCTGGTGTGATGCAGGGGAGGACTCAGTATGCGATGCAGGTGCGCGGCCTGGCGCTGATGGGGCTGAGACTTGGGATGTTGGGACACGGGAGACATTCAAGGCAAACCACCCCTGACGACTACAGTGTCGTGTGTAGGTGACAACATCCCCTTTTAACAGGTGGAACCCCGCATCGCAGCAGTGAACATAGATCTTTGGAGAGAACCCGGGCTCACATATGTAACCCCAAACTCCTCGGGCCTTAGAGGCACACACCGTCCCCTGGCGCCGCGGTTCCCGGAGCGTACCTTTGTCTCGCCTGATGTTTTCCTTTTCAGCGAGAGTCTCTTCTTGGTACCTCTGGCGAAACTGCTGCGCCTCTCTCCGCTCCTGCTGCCGTCGTTGCTCCTGCTCACGGCGTCGCCATTCATTCTCCACCTGGGCGGCGTATTCCACGTCGTCCAGGTATTCCATTTCCTTCCAGTCGACCTCCAACACGGACGGCTGGGTCTCCTCCGGTGTCCCTACCGGGGATCAGCATTCCGCTGCGGCCTCCAGGCCTGGCTGGTACTCCGGAACGGGCAGGGCCTCCTCAGCCTCCTTCTCTCCCGCCGCTTCATCGGTGGAGTCGGGATCAGCACTTTTGGAGGCGGCCTCCAGTTTTTCCTCAGCCGCTGGCACTGGTGACACAGGTAATGGTTGCATTCCTGGAGGGGAGAGCGTTGCGTCACACAGCAGCCGCTGTTTCCGGCACGCCATCTTTGCTCTATCTCCTCCATCTCTTCACGGTGTCGGGCCATGTCCCTTAACACCGCATCCACCTCCTCCAGTTTCTTCATGGTTTGGTCAGTCTCCCGACCTGGGGACGGCTCAGGCACAGCCAGTAGCTCTTCAGGGGAACGGGGTCTGCGCACCGCCGTTCTTCCACACAGCGTCTCCCGTCCCTCCGCCATCCCTCTCCAGGCCAGACCGTATTTTCCATCAGGAACAATCTGGTCTCCTCAGTGGGGGCGGGATTTGCGCTTCCTCTTTTTAGCATAGAGGATGAAGAGGAGGCGGACCTCCCTAGCAGTTGGGCAGGCTCTTGTATTGTAATAACATTTAGAGGGGGCGCCCATTGCTTTCGCGCCACAAGGGGGGGTACACCCACGAAGGCACACCCTTCTTCACCAGCGCCTCAGGGCGCGAATATGGCGGCAAAATGGCGGAAAATGGCGCCAAAAAATCACAAATACTGCACACAGTCTTTTTGCACAAAAACAGTCCACAAAGGCACACAGGACTCACAAATTGTAAGCTTCGTATCCTGTTCGTGACGCCAAAGATGAGTCGCACATGGTACCAGGGCTATGGGGTACTCGGCACCGAGCCCGTTGAAGTCTATGGGGAATGTCACTGGCAGCAGAGCTCGGTCCGTGGCCCTGGGTGCTCATACAATGGGGAATATTTACAGGGGATTGAAGTAATAGTTCGTGACGCCACCTGTGGTTTCTGATCAATTTGACCAGCGCTGCAAGATGAATCTTCTGAGGGGATGTTATTAGGCAGCTAGATGTTAAGTCCCCCACAGGTGGGACTGGTCCCTCAAAGTCAATGGTGTTGCAGATAATAAGTCAGTCACACACAAGTTGTTCTATTTCCATACCTTTACTGTTGAAGGTTGCAGGTATTTCCCGGGAAGCTGGTCAGGGTGGAGAATGCACATTCAGGTAATCGCTGAGTGAGTTTAAGGCCTCCTTTCCCTTTAATGTGTGAGTTCCCAACCTGCGTGAAGCGAAGTTCAACTCTATGTATAACAGCTACGCCTGGTCGACATTGTGGTGGAGCCTTTTCTATCTCTGGTGACCAGATGTTGGAAAGAACTAAGCCGTTGTGGCTGATCAGGCCGACTCCGTCCTGTTCCCCCTGGCTCCTGTTACGTATCGACACTTAGGGCTACATTCTGTGACTTGAAGTCCAGCAAGGATTCCGGTGTTTCTCTCACTAGCCGTAAAGGTTCTAGCAATACTTCGGACCCCGGTGTCCGGTTAGTCGAGTGAAGTTGATCTGTCACCGAAGTCACTCCTTTCTTGAGTCACGACTCGCCCGTCGCCTCACTCTTACCCTTAACATAAGCACGGGTAGCAGTAGGTGTAGTTGTCAGCTTTCTTTCTCTCCAGCTCACTGACTGTTCTCAGTTAACTCGATGTTCTGCAAACTGTAGTCCCCTTCCTTCTTTCCTTCAAAGACTCTGTCCAGAGCAGCTCTCAGGACATTTCGTCAGACTGAATACACGCTTGCTCCGAGAGTCACTTTCCACATTCATGGGATACTAGCAGTCTGTCTGTTCTGAGATATCAGCTCGATCTCTCTCCTTCTGTCTCTGACAGGAATCACTTCAGCTCTGAGCTCTGACAGGAACTAATCTGGCTTGAACCAGACTGAACACCAACTGAACTGCTACGTCTCACTCTGGTGTCCTGAGGAGAACTGATCTGTCTGAGGTACAACCAACAACTAGAATAGCTGACTGGCTAGAATGCCTACTGCTGCATTTCTCCACACCCCTAAATACCTGAATCTAAGGGGCTCCCTCTGGTGGCTCCTGGGAAATGTGAAGTGTGAATGAATATCAGGTTTTGCAATTACCTTTTTGTGCATACTCCAGGGAACATGTGTACCAAGCGCAGCTGGGCCACACATCAGCGCATGTTCACACTGGCACAGACAACACCCAAGATAAAAACAAAATAAGCAAAGACCCTGCAGTAATTAAATAAACAGCAATAGTGCAAGAAAATAACATAGTGAACTTAGTTAACATAATTTTGAATAAAAAAAAACCGTAAAAGCCATCCCACCACATCAAGGTGACCCTATTCGGGACGGACTTAGGGCCACGTCAAACTAAGCATGATCGCTGAAACGTCACCGATTTTGTGACGCAACAGCGATCTCCCCAGCGATATCGCTGTGTGTGACATTCATCGACGATCAGCCCCCCTGCTGGGTATCGCTGATCGTCGCTGAATATCCTGGACCATTTTTTCATCGTTGGTCTCCCACTGGCCAGCGCGCATCGCTGCGTGTGACAGGCGGGAGACCAGCAATCAGTGAGCTGGAGCTGATAACCAAGGTAAACATCGGGTTTCTAGGCGCGGTGCGGCGCCTTGAAACCCGATGTGTGCGTTAGATACCAGCTCGCTGGTGCAGGTGAGCTGGTAACCAAGGTAAACAGCGGGTTTCTAAGAGCCGCGCGGCGCTTAGAAACCCGCTGCTTACCTTGGTTGCCATCTTCCTGCACCAGCGCGCTGATATCTAACGTACACTGCGGGTAACTAAGCGACGTGCATCGCTTGTTACCCGCATAGTCGCTGTCCTGATCGCTGCTGAGATCTGCCTGTTTGGCAGCTCACCAGAGATCATGTAGCGACACACCAGCGATCCTGACAAGTTCATATCGTTGTCGGGATCGCTGGTGCGTCGCTGAGTGTGACGGTACCCTTAACCTCTAGTATTAATATCTTACCATTTGTCAAGTGACGTACAATGGTAATATACAATGGTAATATACATCACATATGAGACACTGGGGCTGGAGAATATACATCACATAGGACATATTGGGACTGATGTACATACAGTACATCACATAGGAGGCACTGACTACTTTATATACATCATAAAGGAGACACTGCGCTGCTATGGCTGCCTTTATTATCTGGACAGGAGCACACAGTATTCTAAGGGTGAGTTTCCACGATCAGGATTCCTTCAGGAAATGCTGCGTGTTTGGCGCTGTGCGTTGGCGCAGCGCCAAACACGCAACGTCCAGATGTTACAGCATAGTGGAGGGGATTTCAAGAAATCCCCTCTCCACTATGCGTAACAACACGCAGGCGGAAGACCTGCGTTTCCGGACATGCGGCGCGTCTTTTCAGACCGCAGCATGTCCTAGCGTATTGCGGCGACGCTGCGTCGCCGCATCGGAATTTAACACAGGGCTATGTAGCCCTGCGTTCTTTCCGGATGTGTTCCGGAGGTGTCCGGAACACATCCGGAAAGAACGCGCGTCAAAAAGGGGGCGGGGCTTAGGACGGAGCGGAATTTCCGCTCCGTCAAATGCGCTGTGGTTCCGGACCGTGGAACCACAGCCTAACTCTGTCCGCAAAGAACATCCTGATGCTGGCCAGTAATCCTTCATTGCATGCTCTGCAGTGTTCAGTAGTGAACGCTCCAAGTGCGTGCTCACAGTGTAATAAGGAATTAAAGGGCCATTGTTTGGCAAAACAGGGTCACTGGCCAAAGTCCCCCACCCCTGTTTTATAGCATCTAATGAGATTTTTTATTTATTTCTGGATAACCCAGTTAACTAGCTTTAGCTAGATCTACTCCTATAATCTGTACCCTGATGCTACAGGCTATAATTTTGACCTAAATTGAATAGTAAGTTAACAGAGAAAATAGGGGGAGGTCACTATTACTACAAATGGATTTGTAGAAGAATATTTGTAGTAATGTTTCACTATTTGCATCTGAAACTGTAAAACTAAGTGTGAACGTATTGTATACTGTGCAGCAAGGATTAATTCTCTGAACTCAGTTTGCTTATTTAACCCCCAAGGGTGGTTTGCATGTTAATGACCAGGCAAATTTTTACAAATCTGACCTCTGTCCCTTTATGAGGTTATAACTCTGGAACACTTCAACGGATCTTGGCGATTCTCAGTTTTTTCATGACATATTGTACTTCATAGTAGGGCATAACCTCAAGCACTCAAAAAAAGGAAAACGTATCCAAGTGTTGGTGTTTTGCAGCTTTTATTAGCAGGGTATTACTCTCAAGGGTTCACACACCACAGTGCAAAAAGGAGTTCAACAGAGATAAGACATTCCCCAACGTTTCGGCCTGTACTTCATGTTAGTAGTAAAATTTATTCGATATAACTTGCGTTTATTTGCGAAAAAAAACTGAAATTTGGCAAAAATTTAGAAAATTTCGCAATTTTCAAACGTTTAATTTTTATGCCCTTAAATCAAAGAGTTATATCTCACAAAATACTTAATAAATAACATTTCCCACATGTCTACTTTACATCAGCACAATTTTAGAACCAAAACGTTTTTTTTGTTAGGAAGTTATAAGGGTTAAAAGTTGACCTGCTATTTCTCATTTTTACAACACCATTTTTTTAAGGGACCACATCACATTTAAAGGCACTTTGAGGGGTCTATGTGATAGAAAATACCCAAAAGTGACATCATTCTAAAAACCGCACCCCTGAAGGTGCTCAAAACCACATTCAAGAAGTTTATTAATCCTTCAGGTGCTTCACAGGAATTTTGGGAATGTTTAAAAAAATGAACATTTAACTTTTTTCACAAAAAATTTACTTCAGATCCAATTTGTTTTATTTTACCAAGGGTAACAGGAGAAATTGGACCCCAAAAGTTGTTGAGCAATTTGTTCTCAGTACGCTGATACCTCATATGTGGGGGGACCCACTGTTTGGGCGCATGGCAGAGCTTGGAAGGGAAGGAGCGCCTTTTCAATGCAAAATTGGCTGGAATTGAGATTGGACGCCATGTCGTGTTTGGAGAGCCAATGTGCCTAAACTGTGGAAACACCCCACAAGTGACACCATTTTTGAAAGTAGACCCCCTAAGGAACTTATCTAGATGTGTGGTGAGCACTTTGAAGTTTATAATGTAGAGCCGTAAAAATAAAAAAAATCATATTTTTTTTCCACAAAAATTATCTTTTCGCCCCCAATTTTTTATTTTACCAAGGGTAACAGGAATAATTGGATCCCAAAAGTTGTTGTGCAATTTGTCCTGATTATGCTGATACCCCATATGTGGGGGTAAACCACTGTTTGGGCGCATGGCAGAGCTCGGAAGGGAAGGAGCACTGTTTAACTTTTTCAACGCAGAATTGGCTCAAATTTAGATCAGACGCCATGTCGTGTTTGGATAGCCCCAGATGTGCCTAAACAGTGGAAACCCCCCAATTCTAACTCCAACCCAACCCCAACACACCCCTAAACCTAATCCCAACTCTAACTATAACCCTAACTACAAACCTAACCCCAACACCAACACATCCCTAACCCTAATCCCAGTCCCAACCGTAACTGTAATCCAAACCCAAACCCCAACTCTAGCCTCAACCCTAACCCTAACTTTAGCTCCAACCCTATCCCTAACTTTAGCCCCAACCTTAACTTTAGCCCCAACTGTAACCCTAACTTTAGCCCCAACCCTAACCCTAACTTTAGCCACAACCCTAACCCTAACTTTAGTGCTAACTCTAACCCTACTGGGCAAATGGAAATAAATAAATTGTTTCTATTTTATTATTTTCCCTAACTAAAGGGTGATAAAGGGGGGTTTGATTTACTATTTATACCTGTTTTTTATAGCGGGTTTTTATGTTAGGCAGCTGTCACACACTAAAAGACGCTTTTTATTGCAAAAAAATAGTTTTTGCATCACAACATTTTGAGAGCTCTAATTTTTCTAGATTTTGGCCCACAGAGTCATTTGAGGTCTTTTTTTTTGCCGGAGGAGTTGACGTTTTTATTGGTACCATTTTCGGGCACATTACATTTTTTTTATCACTTTCTATTCCGATTTTTTGGAGACAGAATAAGCAAAAACCAGCAATTCATAAATTTCTTTTGGAGGGGGGTTTACACCGTTCCGCGTGTGGTAAAATTGATAAGGCAGTTTTATTCCATAGGTCAGTACGATTACAGCGATACCTCATTTATATATATTATAATAAAAACTATTTTATAGAAAAAATAATTGTTTTTGCATCACTTTATTCTGACAGCTATAACATTTTATTTTTTTGCTTTTTTTGCTGATGACGCTGTATGGCATCTCGGTTTTGCGGGACAAGATGACGTTTTCAGTGGTACCATGATTATTTATATCCATCTTTTTGATCGCGTGTTATTCCACCGTTTGTGTCACGCTGTCTCTGCATAAGGAGGACCGGGGTCTATGCTGACCCTAAGCTGGGGTCCTGACTAATCCCTCTACCTGGAGGTACTGTTGATGGTACAGAGGTCCAGGCCGCCAGCGTAACCCTATCTCCTGTGAATCCCTGACAACTGTAATCTAGTCCTGAGAAGGACCCTGATTACCACCACAGGGAATGGGAAGGTAACTGCCTACACACAGAATAAGACGAACGAGACAGTACAAGGGGTAAAATAAAAGACACCTTGCATACAAAACAACAACTACAGAGGGAACACCAAATGGTAAAGAGATAAATAATAAAGCGAGGAGAGGAGAAAACCACAACAGGTACTCTTAGCTTTAGACTTCTCAATATGATCCGCTCTGCTGGTCTGCATGAATGCTTTCACCGACACTTCCCTAGCAGACAGGCAGGTATATGAAGAAATCCAATTATCGCAACATTAATTGCAGCTGAGCAAGGCTGGTCTTGTCCAGCACAGAGAGAGGGAGAATTAACTCTCTCACTGCCGAAAAACACCCAGCAGCAGAAACTCAGCTGTGAGAAGTCAGGGTGTGCAATCGCGACGATCTTCGCAGCGACACACCCGTGACAGTTTGTTCGGCGGTGTGATGATAAAGCATTGTTTTTGCCTTGTTTTTTTATGGTGTTCACTAAAGGGGTTAACTAGTGGGACAGTTTTATAGTTTGGGTCATTACGGATGCGGCGATGACAAATATGTGTACTTTTATTGTTTAGATTTTTTTATTCAATTATTTATTTAGTGAAAAATCAAAATGTATTCTTTTTTATTATTTTTTTTAAATATTTTTTTAAAAAATTGCACATAAAGGCCGTTTTCTGCAGCGTGTCCACATTGGACATTACCTTTCTGAATCCTGCTCATATAGCTACTATACACATGACCAGGTTTTTAAATACATCAGTTAGGGATTAAATACATTAGTCAGGGACTGATACGGGTATACCTTGACATTTGGTAGAGCGGCTTAGTATACATTTTTTTCAAATAACGTATCAACCAAATACCCTGTGTTTTATCATCTTTTTACTAGCACTTGCTGTTTACTGTTACTTTTTTATAACAGAGTATTTTTATACGTTTGTTTTACTGTGCTTTTCTAAGATTCAGTCGTTCGATGGTGTGAACAATGTCCCTACAGGCTTGTTCACTGTGTGCATGGCTCATGTGTTTGTGATTTTGTACTGTGTGTAGAAAACGGAAATACTTAATCACAGCGGCAGGCATACAGTTGATCTTTCAGTCAAGAAAAAGGAAACGCTGCCACCATACAAGCATAAGTAAAACCGATAACACTATTATACAGTGACCACATTGGTAAGATACTGGGTCTACTTAGATGTGTCACAGAGTACTATCACTCTGCAGACTCTGTGTAAAAGACAATACTGATTACATGCAGTCACAGGTAGACTACAAGACAACGTGTGTAATTACTATGTTATAATTTATGAAAATGTGTTTATATATTTTACTATTTTTATCAATTTCATTGTCAATTACATGTGTGCTCCTGTAGTAGGAGTCATCTCCACTTTGAAGTTTCTGGGATTTATGTAACAGCCACGTGAGATCAGAAGAAATATATGGTATGGGCATGTGATTTCTAGCAGTCTCCAAAGTCCCTGCTCCCAGAGTGTTTGTTTTCTTATACCCAAAAAGCATCTTCAGGCGTTTACATGAATATTTTGAATGTAAGAAGAAATGATCTTGAAATCATACAATAAATTATTAAAATAAGTAACATACTAACAATGTATGAATTATGGATTTTAAAACACTGTTCACATGCTGTAGAAAACCCTTGTGATTTTAGGGAATATTACAAATTTTCAGATAAACAGATTTCTTTACAGATTTACTACATTAATGAAAAACCCTAATACTAATAACACTGTTATCATCACCAGTGACATTATAAACAGGAGCTCTGTGTACAGTGTATAGTGTACATGCAATACATGGATCACCAGTGAGATTATACACATCTCTGTACATAGTATACAGGTAATACTGAGAAAAAATTGGATATGCACTTCCAAAGATAAAAAGATAAAAAAATCTTCAGGCTTTATTATAAATCTGAGTCGCACAACACCAGGGTTATGGGGTACTCGGCACCGAGCCCGTTGAAGTCTGTTGGGAATGTCACAAGTAGCACAGCTCGGTCCGTTGCCCTGGGTGCTCATTCAAAGGGGGATATTTACAGGGGAAAATAGTAATTGTTCGTGACGCCACCTGTGGTTTCTGATCAAGGTGACCAGCGCTGCAGGGTGAATCCTCTGAGGGGTTGTTATTTGGCAGCAAGGTGTTAAGTCTCCCACAGGCGAGACTGGATCCCTCGGAGTATATGGCGGTATTGGGGTGCAGGCAATAAGGCAGACACACACAAGTCAGTCTCTTTCCATACCTTTACTGGTGATGGTTGCAGGTATGTCCCGGGAAGCTGCTCAGGGTGGAGGATGCACATCCAGGTAATCACTGAGTAGGTTTAAGGCCTCCTTTCTCTTTAATGTGTGTGAGTTTCCAACCTGCATGAAGCTAAGTTCAACTCTGTATAGAACAGCTACGCCCGGCCGACATTGTGGTGGAGCCTTCTTTTGGCAAGAACTAAGTCTTTATATGCAGCGTCCCGCTAGACTCCTGTTCTCCCTGACCCCGGTTACGTATCAGCACTATAGGGCCCCTCTGCGACTTGAAGTCCAGCAGGGATTCCGGTTTTCTCCTACCAGCCGTGAAGGAACTAGCAAGGCTTCGGACCCGGCGTCCGGTTAAGCAGAGTGGAGGCAGCAATTGTTGCTGTAACGCCTCGGTCACTCTTTCCTTTGGTCACCACTCGCCCGTCGCCCTACTCTCACCCTTAACATAAGCACGGGTAGCAGTAGGTGTAGTCGTCAGCTTCCTTTCTTCCACAGCTCACTGACCGTTTCTCAGTTGACTCGTTGTTATAATAACTGTAGTCCCCTTCCTTCTGTTCCTTCATAGACTCTGTCCAAAGCAGCTTTCAGGACCTTCCATCAGACTGAATACAAGCCCGCTCCGAGAGTCACTTTCCACATTCATAGGGTACTAACAGTCAGTCTGTTCTGAGGTAACAGCTTGCAATCTTTCGTCCTCTGTCTCATCTGACAGGAAATCTCCGTCCGTCTGGCTAGAATGACTCACTCCTGAATCACCCAAGACTCAGGAACTAACGAATGACCTAACTGCTACGTCTCTCACACCCTTAAATAGTCTAAGGTTCCCTCTAGTGGCAATACTGGGAAGTGTGAGTGTGAATGAATATCAGGTTTTTGTAATTACCTTTCTGTGCATTCTCCTGGGAACATGTGTACCAAGCGCAGCTGGGCCACACAAATCCATATCTTTAACCCCTTCCCGACCCATGACGCCGACGTCGGCGTCATGAAAACCTGTGCCATCCCGACCCATGACGCCGGCGTCGGCGTCATGCTATAAATCATGTTCCTGGGGGTCGGGAGACCGGGGTCACTGAAAGGTCACCCGACCCCCAGGCACAGGACCCTTAGTGCATCACCACAGGGGGGTTGGCTTAACCCCCACATGGCGACGATCGCTCTGATTGGCTGTTAAAAGTGAAACAGCCAATCAGAGCGATTTGTAATATTTCACCAATGAAATTGGTGAAATATTACAATCCAGCCATGGCCGATGCTGCAATAGCATCTGCCATGGCTGGAGACCGCGATCAGACCCCCCCACATCGAGTCACGGCGGTGATCGGCCGCCGCCACCGAAAGATGGCAGCGATCGGTCACCGCCGTCACTGTCTGCTCCCCTGCTCCTCCGATCTGCTGCCCCCACCTTCCGATCCCCCCCCTCACTATCCACCCCCCCTACTCACCTCTCCCGGTCCACCGACGTCCCTGGATCGGTCCCGGCGGCTGGCCGGGATTCTTCATGGGCGCCGCCATCTTGGAAAATGGCGGGCGCATGCGCAGTGCGCCCGCCGGCCGGCGCATGCGCAGTGCGCCCACCATTGTACAAAAATTTATTTTGATCACTGTGATAAACTGTCACAGTGATCAAAATAAAAAAAAAGTAAATGAACCCCCCCGTCATAGGTAGGGGCAAATAATAAAATAAAGAATTTTTTTTTTTTTTCCTAGGGGATTTTGCTGCTGATCAGCGGCGGATTTTGCTGCTGATCAGCGGCGGATTTTGCTGCTGATCCGCGGCGGATTTTGCTGCTGATCCGCGGCGGATTTTGCTGCTGATCCGCGGCGGATTTTGCTGCTGATCAGCGGCGGATTTTGCTGCTGATCAGCGGCTGATTTTGCTGCTGATCAGCGGCGGATTTTGCTGCTGATCAGCGGCGGATTTTGCTGCTGATCAGCGGCGGATCTTGCTGCGGATCCGCGGCAGATATTGCTGCTGATCCGCGGCGGATTTTGCTGCTGATCAGCGGCGGATTTTGCTGCTGATCCGCGGCGGATTTTGCTGCTGATCCGCGGCGGATTTTGCTGCTGATCAGCGGCGGATTTTGCTGCTGATCCGCGGCTGATTTTGCTGCTGATCAGCGGCGGATTTTGCTGCTGATCAGCGGCGGATTTTGCTGCTGATCAGCGGCGGATTTTGCAGCGGATTTTGCTGTTGATCAGCGTCGGATTTTGCTGCTGGTCAGCGGCGGATTTTGCTGCTGATCCGCGGCGGATTTTGCTGCTGATCAGCGGCGGATTTTGCTGCTGATCCACGGCTGATTTTGCTGCTGATCAGCGGCGGATTTTGCTGCTGATCCACGGCTGATTTTGCTGCTGATCAGCGGACGATTTTGCTGCTGATCAGCGGCGGATTTTGCTGCTGATTCGCGGCGGATCTTGCTGCGGATCCGCGGCAGATATTGCTGCTGATCCGCGCGGATTTTGCTGCTGATCCGCGGCGGATATTGCTGCTGATCCGTGGCGGATCTTGCTGCGGATCCGCGGCGGATATTGCTGCTGATCCGCGGCGGATATTGCTGCTGATCCACGGGGGAATTTGCTGCGGATCCGCGGCGGATTTTGCTGCTGATCCGCGACGGAATTTGCTGCTGATCCGCGGTGGATTTTGCTGCGGATCCGCAGCGGATTTGGCGCTGCGGATCCACAGCGGATTTGGCGCTGCGGATCCACAGCGGATTTGGCGCTGCGGATCCACAGCGGATTTGGCGCTGTGGATCCACAGCAGATCCAGAAACCATGTACAGTACAATGCAAATAAATGGTTAAAAAAAACGCTGTGCACATGCGGATTTGCTGCGGTTTTAAATCCGCAGCATGTCAATTCTTTGTGCGGATTCCGCAGAGGTTTTACACCTATTCCATTATAGGTGTAAAACCGCAGGGAAAAACCGCAACAAATCCGCGCTAAATTCGCAGGTAAAACGCAGGTCATTTTACCTGCGGATTTAAGAAAAATCCGCAAGTGAATCCGCAACGTGTGCACGGGGCCTCAGGGTTAGGGTTAGGCTGGGTTCATATTGCATTATGACAGTCCGTTAGATGGACTGCGTTTCACCGCAGTATAACGCGGTGTAAAGCAGTCCGCTAACGCTGCCATTCACCCCATTTGTGTGCGCATCGCAACGCATGCCGTAAATCGGCATGCGTTCGCGACGTGCCGTCATTCAGTGACGGAGCCTCGGACACGGGCTGCAGCGTCTGGGCTCCGTCACCGCTAGCACAGATGAATCATCTGCTGATTCATCTGCGCTAGCGGGTATAGCATAACGCGATCGCGTTATGCTATACCGTTACCAGCCGGTCAACGCTACGTGTTGAACGGGCTGGTAAAACGCAATATGAACCCAGCCTTAGGGTTAGAACTAGGGTTAGCATTAGGGTTAAGGTTAGAATTAGGGTTGGAATTTGGGTTAGGGTTGGAATTAGGGTTAGGCTTGTGGTTAGGTTTATGGTTAGAGTTGGGATTAGGGTTATGGTTAGGGTTTGTATTAGGGTTAGGTGTGTGTAGGGGTTAGGGTTGGGGTTAGGGGTGTGTTAGGGTTGGAGTTAGAATTGAGGGGTTTCCACTATTTAGGCACATCAGGAGGTCTCCATACGCGACATGGCGCCACCATTGATTCCTGCAAATTTTGCGTTCAAAAAGTCAAACAGTGCTCCCGTTATTCCAAGCCCCGACGTATGCCCAAACAGTGGTTTATCCCCACATATGGGGTATCAGCGTACTCAGGAAAAATTGCACAACAACTTTGGGGGTTCTAATTTCTCCTGTTAACATTGGGAAAAAAACTTAGGGACTAAAAAATTATTTTTGTGGAAAAAAAATGATTTTATATTTTCACGGCTCTGCGTTATAAACTTCTGTGAAGGACTTGGAGATTCAAAGTGCTTACCACACATCTATAGGAGTTCATTGGGGGATCTAGTTTCCAAAATGGGGTCACTTGTGGGGAGTTTCTACTGTTTAGGCACATCAGGGACTCTGCAAACGTAACATGACGCCCGAAGACCATTCCATCAAGTGGGCATTTCAAAACGTCACTACTTCCCATCCGAGACCCGACGTGTGCCCATACAGTAGTTTTCTCCCACAAATGGGATATCAGCATACTCAGGACAAATCGGACAACAACTTTTGGGGTCTAATTTCTCATGTTACCCTTGGGAAAATAAAAAAATTGGGGACTAAAAGATCCCGATTGTGGAAAAAATATGATTTTTTTATTTTCATGCCCGGGCGTTATAAACTTCTGTGTAGCCCTTGGGGTTCAAAGTGCTCACCACACATCTAGATAACTTCTTTGCGGGGTCTAGTTTCCAAAATGGGGTCACTTGTTGGGAGTTTCTACTGTTTAGGCACATCAGGGGCTCTGCAAAAGTAACAAGATGCCCGCAGACCATTCCATCAAGTCGGCATTTCAAAGCGTCACTACATCCCTTCCGAGCCCTGACGTGTGCCCAAACAGTGATTCCCCCCCCACATATGGGGTACTAGCTTACTCAGGACAAACTGGACAACAACTTTTGGGGTCCAATTTCTCCTGTAACCATTGTGAAAATAAAAAATAGGGGGCTAAAAAATCATTTTTTGAGAAAAAAAAAGGATTTTTTATTTTCACGGCTCTGCGTTATAAACTTCTGTGAAGCACCTGGGGGTTCAAAGTGCTCACTATGCATCTAGATAAGTTCCTTAGGGCGTATAGTTTCCAAAATGGGGTCACTTGTGGGGAGCTCCAATGTTTAGGCACACAGGGACTCTCCAAATGCGACATGGCAACCGCTAAATATTCCAGCATATTTTCCATTCAAAAAGTCAAATGGCGCTCCTTCCCTACTGAGCCCTGCCGTGCGCCCAAACAGTGGTTTATGACCACATATGAGGTATCTGTGTACTCAGGAGAAATTGCCCAACAAATTTTAGGATCCAATTTATACTGTTGCCCATGTGAAAATGAAAACAACTGAGGCTAAAAGAAAATTTTTGTGAAAAAAAAGTACTTTCTTTTTTTTACGGATCAATTTGTGAAGCTCCTGGGGGTTCAAAGTGATCACTATGCATCTAGATAAGTTCCTTAGGGGGTCTAGTTTCCAAAATGGGGTCACTTGTGGGGGAGCTCCAATGTTTAGGCACACAGGAACTCTCCAAATGCGACATGGCAACCGCTAAATATTCCAGCATATTTTCTATTCAAAAAGTCAAATGGCGCTCCTTCCCTTCTGAGCCCTGCCGTGCGCCCAAACAGTGGTTTATGACCACATATGAAGTATCTGTGTACTCAGGAGAAATTGCCCAACAAATTTTAGGATCCAATTTATACTGTTGCCCATGTGAAATTGAAAAAACTGAGGCTAAAAGAAAATTTTTGTGAAAAAAAAGTACTTCCTTTTTTTTACAGATCAATTTGTGAAGCACCTGGGGTTCAAAGTGATCACTATGCATCTAGATAAGTTCCTTAGGGGGTCTAGTTTCCAAAATGGGGTCACTTGTGGGGGAGCTCCAATGTTTAGGCACACAGGAACTCTCCAAATGCGACATGGCAACCGCTAAATATTCCAGCATATTTTCCATTCAAAAAGTCAAATGGCGCTCCTTCCCTTCTGAGCACTGCCGTGCGCCCATACAGTGGTTTATGACCACATATGAGGTATCTGTGTACTCAGGAGAAATTGCCCAACAAATTTTAAGATCCATTTTATCCTGTTGCCCATGTAAAAATGAAAAAATTGATGCTAAAAGAAAATTTTTGTTGGAAAAATTAAAATGTCCATTTTTTCCTTCCACGTTGCTTTAGTTCCTGTGAAGCACCTGAAGGTTAATAATCTTCTTGAATGTAGTTTTGAGTAGCTTGAGGGGTGCAGTTTTTATAAAGGTGTCACTTTTGGGTATTTTCTGCCATATAGACCCCTCAAAGTGACTTCAAATGTGAGGTGGTCCCTAAAAAAAATGGTTTTGTAAATTTTGCTGTAAAAATGAGAAATCGCTGGTCAACTTTTAACCCTTATAACTTCCTAACAAAAAAAAAAGTTCCCAAAATTGTGCTGATGTAAAGTAGACATGTGGGAAATGTTATTTATTAACTATTTTGTGCCACATAACTCTCTGGTTTAACAGAATAAAAATTAAAAATTGGAAAATTACAAAATTTTCAAAATTTTCACCAAATTTCCATTTTTTTCACAAATAAGCGCAAAAATTATCTACCTAAATTTACCACTAACATGAAGCCCAATATGTCACGAAAAAACAATCTCAGAATCGCTAGGATCCGTTGAAGCGTTCCTGAGTTATTACCTCATAAAGGGACACTGGTCAGAATTGCAAAAAATGGCAAGGTCTTTAAGGTCAAAATAGGCTGGGTCATGAAGGGGTTAAAAGTCCATATGTGAATAGTGGTACAGAAACCGCTCTCAGAGACGAGGTAATACAGTGATCATCAGTGACATTATACACAGGAGCTCTGTGTATAGTGTCAGTGTACAGGTAATACAGTGATCACCGGTGACATGTGCAGTAGCTCTGTATATAGTCTCAATGTACAGGTAATAGTGATCACCAGTGACATTATACAAAGGAGCTCTGAATATAGTGTAGAGGTAATACAGTGATCACCGGTGACATTATACATAGGAGCTCTGTATATAGTGTCAGTGTACAGGTAATACAGTGATCACCAGTGAAATTATACACAGGAGCTCTATATATAGTGTATAGTGTACAGGTAATACAGGGATCACCAGTGGCATTATACACAGAAGCTCTGTATATAGTGTATAGTGTACAGGTAATACAGTGATCACCGGTGACATTATACACAGGAGCTCTGTATATAGTGTCAGTGTACAGGTAATTCACTGATCACCTGAGACATACACAGGAGCTCTGTAGATAGTGTCAGTGTACAGGTAATACAGTGATCACCAGTGACATTATACACAGGAGCTCTGTATATAGTGTACAGGTAATACAGTGATCACCAGTGCCATTATACACAGGAGCTCTGTATATAGTGTACAAGTAATAGTGACCACCGGTGACATTATACACAGGAGCTCTGTATATAGTGTATAGTGTTCAGGTAATACAGTGATCACCGGTGACATTATACACAGGAGTACCGTTGTGAACGCTCTGGATTCTGAGTTGGGGCTCCCTCTGGTGGCTGCTGATAGTAATGAAGCTCCCTTGACTGACAGAGGCCCTTCAGCTGAGGATTCAGCTGCGGACGATTGGCAATCTGGGAGTGATGACTGGGGAGATTTAAGGGAGTAACCTTCCCATGATCCTCGCCGGTGATTAGTTGTTTCTTCCTGGTCCAGTTTGGAAGTCAGCTCACTTTCTTCTGTCTCCTGCAACTTTCAGATAAGTTATTTTCTGCTTCTGTGGTTTTGTTTTCTTTTGTTTTTCTGCCCTTCTGAGTGAGGTCAGCCTGGTCCCCCTGCTGGGGCCTGCGCTGGTCTCTGTTTATCATTTATCTCGGTTTATTTGTTCAGTCCCTTTTATTTCAGTGGCTGCTGGGTAGTTACCTGTTCACACCAGAGTTCTGATCTAGCGGGGGAGAGATCATGTGGTCTCAGTATTTTTGGAATCAGAAGTGTTGGAATTTTTCCTAGGGTTTTGCTGGATTGCAGACAGTATTCTTTCCTGTCCTGTCCTATCTAGATAGTTTTGGGCCCCAGCGTTTGCTTACTCTATTTTCTGCCTGCATTTGTATTTCATCTTGTTTCACCGCCAATATATGTGTGGGGGCTACCTATTTCTTTGGGGCGCTACTCTGGGGCAGTTAGCTTTCCTCTTCTATCTTTAGGCTTAGCTAACTCTCCGGCTGTGTTGAGGCGTCTAGGTCATCGTAGGTATGTCCCACGGCTGCTTCTAGTTGTGCTGTTAGATTAGGGGTCTGCAATCTATTAGTTACCAACCTCTCTAGGTGTCTGACTGCCTTGGCTATTTTTGTTACTGTCCTCCTCGGCTACCAAATCATAACAGAATCACTGGCCTAACCGTAATCCTAGGGTACTCAAAAGAAGGAAAGAATAGTAAAAAAAAACAAAAAAAAAGGGGTTTCAGAATTTTTTTTATTTTTTCCACTTTTTCTATGGGGGCCGTAGGAGGATTTTCTTTTTTCTTCAATGGAGATTGTGCAGTTGTCTGGTTGTGTTGAGCGGCTCGCTACTGAAGTTCGGGGAATTTCTGCCTATCTCACTCAGTTTCCTGATATGGAACCTAGGATTCCTCTGTCTAATTTATTTTCTGGGGATCGGTCTAAATTTTTGAACTTTAGGAATAATTGTAAATTGTTTTTTGCCTTGAAACCTAAGTCCTCGGGGAACTCAGTGCAGCAGGTTCAAATTGTCATCTCCCTTTTGCGCAGCGACCCTCACGACTGGGCCTTTTCCCTGACACCTGGGATCCTGTGTTGGCTAATGTTGATATGTTTTTTCAAGCTTTGGGATTATTGTACGATGAACCTAATGTTATTGATCAAGCTGAGAAAACCTTGTTGGCATTGAACCAGGGTCAGGAAACAGCAGAGTTATAATGTCATTCTGAAAATGGGCAGTCCTTACTAAATGGAACGATGATGCCCTAGCGGCTCTTTTTCGGAAAGGGCTGGCAGAGACCGTAAAAGATGTTATGGTGGGATTTCCTGTCCCCTCGGGCTCAACAATTCTATGTCATTAGCTATTCAAATTGACTGACGCTCGCGTGAACGTAAAACTATGCGAGAGGTGGTGTTGCCTTTCGAATGGGCCCCTGAGCCCATGCAGTGTGATGGGTTGTTTCTGGGCTCAGCGTCGAGAATTTAGGAAGCGTAATAAGTTGTGTTTTAATTGTGGGGATGATTCTCATACTATTTCCATCTGCCCTAAGCGGGGAAGACGTTTTTCGCGCTCATTTGTTTTGGGCAATGTACAGTCTAAATTTCTCTTGACTGTTACCTTGATCTGTTCTTTGTCCACATTTTCCACTCAGGCTTTTGTCGATTCAGGAGCAGCCCTGAACCTGATGGACTTCGACTTTGTCAAACATTGTGGGTTTCCCATGGTACCCCTGCGGACTCCTATTCCTTTGCTGGGCATTGATTCAACCCCTTTGGCGGAGAATAAACCCCTGTTTTGGACCCAGGTGATAATGCGGGTAGCCCCTGACCACCAAGAGAATTGCAAATTTTTAGGGTTGCATAATTTGCATGACATTATTGTACTGGGTTTTCCTTGGTTGCAGACCCATAATCCTGTTTTGGATTGGAAGTCTGTGTCTGTGGCCAGTTGGGGTTGTCAGGAGATCCCCGGCTATTTGGCTGATTATTCTGATGTGTTTAGTGAAAGTAAGTCTGCGTCCTTGCCTCCTCATAGGAGTTATGATTGCGCGATTTAGTTGGTGCCCGGTTGTAAATTTCCCAAGGGTCGACTCTTCAATTTGTCTGTACCTGAGCATGATGCTATGCGATCTTATATCAAAGAATCATTGGAGAAGGGTCATATTAGACCGTCCTCTTCACCCTTGGGTTCCGGCTTTTTCTTTGTGGCCAAAAAGGATGGTTCATTGAGACCATTTATTGACTATCGTCTCCTTAATAAGATCACTGTTAAATATCAGTATCCGTTACCCGATTTCCGATTTATTCTCCCGAGTGAAAGGTGCTAGTTAGTTTACCAAGCTTGACCTTAGGGGGCGTATAATCTTATTCGCATTAAGCACGAGGATGAATGGAAGACGGCGTTTAATACCCCTGAGGGGCATTTTGAGTAACTAGTTATGCCTTTTGGGCTCACTAATGCCCCTTCCATCTTCCAGTCTTTCATGAACGATATTTTCCGGGATTTTGTGGATAAGTTTTTGATTGTTTATTTGGACGATATTTTGATTTATTCTAATGACTGGGATTCTCATGTGGAGCATGTTTGGATGGTGTTCCGCATTTTGAGAGAAAATGCTTTGTATGTCAAGAGATCAAAATGTCTCTTTGGCGTACAGAAGGTTTCGTTTTTGGGATTCATTCTATCTCAGTCCGCTATTGAAATTGACCCGGTCAAGGTTCAGGCCATTTCTGATTGGGTTCAGCCCACTTCATTGAAGGCTCTTCAGAGATTTTTGGGTTTTGCTAATTTTTACCGTAAATTTATAAGTAATTTTTCTGGTATTGTGAAACCACTGACTGATTTGACCAAAAAGGGCTCTGATGTGGTAAATTGGTCTCCAGAGGCAGTTTCGACTTTTCAGGAGCTTAAGTGGAGATTCACTTCTGCTCCGGTTCTGCGGCAACCTGATGTTTCTCTCCCATTTCAGGTAGAAATAGATGCTTCTGAGATTGGGGCAGGAGCCATTTTGTCCCAAAGGGATCCTGTAACCTCTAAGATTTACCCTTGTGCCTTCTTCTCCCGAAAGTTTTCCCCAGCTGAACGTAATTATGATGTGGGGAATCGGGAATTATTGGCTATGAAGTGGGTGTTCGAAGAGTGGAGACATTGGTTAGAGGGAGCCAAACATCAAGTTGTGGTCCTCACTGACCACAAGAACTTGATCTATCTCGAATCAGCCAAGTGATTGAATCCTAGACAGGTGGGCCTTGTTTTTCACGCGTTTTAACTTTGTTGTCTCCTTTCTCCCGGGTACTAAGAATGTTAAGGCAGATGCCCTCTCTAGGCGTTTCCTTGCGGATTCTCTTGATGTGACTGAGCCTACTGCTATTCCGAAGGAGGGTGTGATTCTTTCCGTTATCTCACCCGATTTGAGACTGGCCCTGGAGCAATTTCAGGGGATAAACCTGAACGTTGCCCTGCGGGAAATTGTATGTCCCAGACCAATGGAGGAAGAAAGTTATGTCTGAAGTTCATTGCTCTGCATTGGCTGGTCATCCCGGTATTTTTGGTACTAGAGATTTGGTGAGTCAGTCCTTTTGGTGGCCTACTTTATCTCATGATGTCAGGAATATTGTGCAGTCCTGTGGCACTTGTTCTCGGTCCAAACCTTGCTCTAGTGGATTGTTAATGCCATTGCCTGTGCCCAGGAGGCCATGGACCCATATCTCTATGGATTTTATTTCCGACCTCCCTGTCTCTCAGAGAATGACCGTCATCTGGGTGATCTGTGATAGATTTTCCAAGATGATCCATCTTGTGCCACTGCCAAAGTTGCCATCCTCTTCTGAGTTGGTGCCCTTGATTTTTCAGCAGGTGGTTTGGTTGCACTGCATTGCGGAGAACATTGTGTCTGACAGAGGAGTCCAATTTGTTTCCAGATTTTGGAGGACCTTTTATTCTAAACTGAGAGTTCAGCTGTCTTTCTCCTCTGCGTTTCACCCTCAGACCAATGGGCAGACTGAGAGAACAAACCAGACCTTGGAAACTTATTTGAGATGTTTTGTGTCTGCTGATCAAGATAACTTGGTCTCTTTTTAGCCTTTGGCTGAATTTGCTCTAAATAATAGGGCTAGTTCTGCCACTTTGATGTCCCCTTTTTTCTGCAATTACGGGTTTCATCCTCAGTTTTCTTTGGGGCAGGTGGAGGCTTCTGTCTGTCCGGGTGTTGACTCTATGGTGGAGAGAATGCAGCAGATTTGGGATCAAGTATTGGATAAGTTGTCTCTCTCTCAGGAGAGGGCCCAACGGTTGCCAACCGGCATAGGACTGATGGTCCTCGGTTTAAAGTGGGTGACATGGTTTGGTTGTCCTCAAGAAATATCCCTATGAAGGTGGCATCTTCAAAATGTAAGCCAAGGTTCATTGGACCTTATAAGATCTTGGAAATTCTTAATCCTGTTTCCTTCCGTTTGGCTCTTCCAGGGACGTTTAAGATTCACAACGTCTTCCACAAATCTTTATTGAAAAGGTTTGTTGAGCCAGTGGTTCCTATGGCTGCGCCCCCTGAGCCTGTTTTGGTTGAGGGCAATTTGGAGTATGAAGTGGAGAAGATATTGGATTCTTGTCTGGCTAGACGGAGACTCCAGTACTTGGTTAAGTGGAAAGGTTATGGTCAGGAGGACAATTCTTGGGTGTTTGCTTCTGACATTCATGCGGAGAGATTGGTTCTCGCCTTTCACCGGGCTCATCCTGATCGGCCTGGTGGCGCAGGTGAGGGTTCGGTGACCGCTCCTCAAGGGGGGTACCATTGTGAACGCTCTGGATTCTGAGTTGGGGCTCCCTCTGGTGGCTTCTGATAGTAATGAAGCTCCCTTGACTGACAGAGGCCCTTCAGCTGCGGATTCAGCTGCGGATGATTGGCAATCTGGGAGTGATGACTGGGGAGATTTAAGGGAGTAACCTTCCCATGATCCTCGCCTGTGATTAGTTGTTTCTTCCTTGTCCAGTTTGGAAGTCAGCTCGCTTTCTTCTGTCTCCTGCAACTTTCAGATAAGTTATTTTCTGCTTGTTTCTGTGGTTTTGCTTTCTTTTGTTTTTCTGCCCTTCTGAGTGAGGTCACATGGGTCCCCCTGCTGGGCCTGCGCTGGTCTCTGTTTATCATTTATCTCGGTTTATTTGTTCAGTCCCTTTTATTTCACTGGCTGCTGGGTAGCTACCTGTTCACACCAGAGTTCTGATCTAGCGGGGGAGAGATCGTGTGGTCTCAGTATTTTTGGAATCAGAAGTGTTGGAATTTTTCCTAGGGTTTTGCTGGATTGCAGACAGTATTCTTTCCTGTCCTGTCCTATCTAGATAGTTTTGGACCCCAGCGTTTGCTTACTCTATTTTCTGCCTGCGTTTGTATTTCATCTTGTCTCACCGCCAATATATGTGTGGGGGCTACCTATTCCTTTGGGGCGCTACTCTGGGGCAGTTAGCTTTCCTCTTTCTATCTTTAGGCTTAGCTAACTCTCCGGCTGTGTTGAGGCGTCTAGGTCATCGTAGGTACGTCCCACGGCTGCTTCTAGTTGTGCAATTAGTTTAGGGGTCTGCAATCCATTAGTTAACCAACCTCTCTGGGTGTCTGACTGCCTTGGCTATTTTTGTTACTGTCCTCCTCGGCTACCAAATCATAACAGAGTACTTATATAGTGTACAGGTAATACAGTGATCACTGGTAACATTATACCCAGGAGTTCTGTATATACCAAATAGTTTAAGTGTACAGTTAATACTGATTTACCAGTGACATCTTTATTTGAAGTAATTCATTTTCCTATTCATCTAGCGCAGACTGCTATCACTTATTCCAGCCGGTACTCTGCAGAAAATAATACACAGTCATCTATAAGTGTTTCTAGAGCAACTTCCTCACTTTTACCCCAACTTCAACACTGCGCCAGATGAAGAAAAAAAAGCAACATAGTGCCACCTTGCACAGTAAGAGGACCCCCCTTTTGTTCCCCCAATGTAAAACTATCCTCAAAAGTAAATTATATTACTGTCATGGCTGCCGCCGGTACTCACCAGCACGTCTCCGCACCCCGGCGCGTCCCCGCTGCTGTCTCATGCCGCTCCCTGGCTGTCCACCTGGGGCTTGCCGCATCTGTGCTTCACGCATGCGCGGTCGCATCTCTTCCACCGCAAGGGTCCCTAGGAGGTCTTGACCCGGTGGCTCCGACCCCAACATGGTGGTGCCCACCGGGTATTTCTGCACGGCGTCTGCTCAGGTAAGATGCCTGATTATCAGCGCGGTTGCGCCTAGTGTCCTTGCCTAGCGCCCTTCCTCGTCCTCAGGCCCCTAGCTCTACTACCTGTCCTCCCTGTGTCTCTGTCCTTGTCTGTCAGCCAAATGTCTTTGCCCTGCCAGCCTGTCCTGTGTCTGACCCATGCCTGCCGGTCCTCTATCTGGCGCTGTCCATCTGTCCCTGTGTTCCGTGTGCCTCCTGTGTTCTCTCAGCTGTGTGCTCACTTCCTTGTACCTCCCTCATTTTGTTCCGTTCCCTTTCTTGCAGTACCAAGCTCCTGCCAGTCCCAGGCCCTTCTGGTTTCGCCGTTCTTCTGTACTTTCCTGTTCCTGGGCATCTCCGTTCTCTTCAGTGACTCCGTCCTCTTCTCAGTTCTCCTCCATATCTTTCCAGTGCTGCCCTGAGTCGCCCCTTTGGCTCCAACCGTTGTGATTCCATCTCCTTTGGGCCTGCCCCTAACACTCCCTGTATAGGGGATGGTCTCACCTGGACCGCTCGCCCTCAGGGGCTCTGGAGCCACGATCCAGAGGGTCCACTTTCGGGTTTCCCCTTGAAATCCCTAACAGTATAATCAGGCCATTGACCCCGCTGGTGCCTCGGCCACACAGAAGGAGCTTGTATATTTGTGGGAGAATCAGACGAGTATTATGTCTTTTATGAAGTCCATGGGCTCTCGACTCTCCGCGCTACAAACCTCTGATCCGGGGAACACCTCTCAGCTTGCTGGCCTGCAACAGGAGCTGGCCCAGCAGCGAGACACCCAGGCCCATATTCTTAGTTATATGGCTTCGGCGGACGACCGTTTATTCTCCTTACAGTCGGCCGCCTCAAATTCTGCCCAAGCCGTTATTCCTCATCCTCCTCCCCGTTTGGCGAAACCACCCCGGTACAATGGTGACCGTAAAATGTGTCGAGGATTTCTGAACCAGTGCCGTCTCCATTTCGAGCTCCTGCCTCAGCAATACCCTACGGATAGAGCCAAAGTGGCCTTCATCGTTTCCCACCTGGAGGGAGACGCCTTAGCATGGGTTAATCCTCTCTGGAAGCGTGATGACCCAGTGGTCTCTCTGCTGTCGACCTTCCTGGAGACCTTTCGTTGAGTATTCGATGAGCCGGGTCGCCTCGCTTCTACTATGGATTCTCTCTTTAACCTCCACCAGGGGTCCCTAACTGTAGGTCAGTACGCCATCCAGTTTCGTACCCTGTCTTCTGATTTGGGATGGAACAACGAGGCACTGGTGGGAGCCTTCTGGTGTGGGATTTCAGGGCGAATAAAGGATGAGTTAGCACACCCCAACTGCCTTGGAAGACCTAATTTCTCTGGCGACCCGTATTGACCTCTGCTTCCAGGAGCATGCCCGTGAGAGAAGACTTCCTCGTCCTTTGCCGTCCACTCATGGACCACTCAGTCCTCGACGCGGGACGTCTACTTCTGCCTCTGCGCCTGAGCTGATGCAAGTGGATCAACTTAAGCTATCCGAGCAATGTCGTAAGGAGAGACGCACTCAGGGTCTTTGCTTCTATTGCAGGAGTGCGTCCCATTTGCTCCGAGCCTGTCCTGAATGTCCTTCACCTAGGCCAGGTAAGAGAGGCCTTCCTAGGTGTATGTGATACTTCTCTACCCCTCACCCTGTCCGTCCTGCTGCATGTCGGTGGTAAACGTTTTTCAGTGGCAGCCTATGTAGATTCGGGCGCTGTGGGGAACTTTATTAGGCTCGAGGAGGTTATTAAATTTTCAGTTCCTGTGAGGACTTTAGAAAATCCTCGGATCCTTGCATCCGTGGATGGCAAACCCTTGCAGGAGACTATTACTCAGGTTACGTAGGAGGTAGAGCTTCAGGTGGGGGCTTTGCACAAAGAAAATTGCATTTCATGTTCTAGCGGGCATCTCTCATCCAGTCCTTCTCGGCCTTCCTTGGTGGTGGACTCACAAGCCCACCTTGGATTGGCATAATGGTAATATTCTATGCTGGGGGGACTCCTGCCGGGGAAGGTGTCTGCTGCCGGTGCTTCCCGTAGGTGGTTCCCGTTCCTTTTCCGTCCCCTTCGGGTTGCCCTCTGTTTATAGTTCCTTCGCAGATGTCTTTGACAAGAAGGAGGCCGAGAACCTTCCTCCGCACCGACCCTACGACTGCTCCATTAACCTCGTCCCTGGTGTTGTTCCTCCTAGAGGGAGAATCTGTCCTCTTTCGCCTGCGGAGACTCAAGCCATGTCCGAGTACACTCAAGAAAATCTGGCTAAAGACTTCATCTTCTACACCTGCTGGTGCGGGCTTCTCCTTTGTAAAGAAGAAAGATAGCTCCCTTCATCCTTGTATTGACTACAGAGGTGTGAACAACATTACGGTAAAACAAATACCCGTTGCCACTTATCCCAGAGCTGTTTGACCACCTGAGAGGAGCCCGAGTGTTCACCAAACTTGACCTTCGTGGGACCTATAATCTGATCTGAATTCACGCTGGGGATGAGTGGAAGACCGCATTCAACACGCGTGATGGTCACTATGAGTATTTAGTTATGCAGTTCGACCTTTGCAACGCCCCTGCGGTATTTCAAGAATTTGTGAATGATATTTTTCGGGATCTCCTCTACTTTTGTGTCGTGGTCTACTTAGACGGCATTCTCGTCTTTTCTCAGGATCTATCGGCCCACAAACGAGATGTTCGTCAAGTTTTGCAACGTCTAAGAGAGAATCATCATTTCGCCAAGTTGGAAAAATGCGTCTTCGAACAGCCCTCTTTGCCTTTTCTTGGTTATATCTTCTCGGATTCTGGCCTGAAGATGGATCCTAAGAAGGTGTCCGCTGTCCTCAACTTGCTACGTCCCCTTGGAGTAAAGGCAATCCAACGCTACCTCGGCTTTGCCAACTATTATAGGCAATTCATCCCCCATTTCTCCTCCTTGACTAAGCCAATTTCTGCCCTTTGTTCGCAAGGGAGTCAACCCCAATCTCTGGTCCTCAGACTGAAAATGCCTTCCAGGCTCTGAAACAAGAATTTGCTACGGCCTCTGTGCTTCACCGACCGGACGCCAACAAGCTATTTATCCTCGAGGTCGACGCATCGTCTGTTGGAGCAGGAGCAGTGCTTTTACAAAAATCCGCTTCCGGGTGGTTGGTCACCTGCGGATTCTTCTCTAAAGCCTTCTCCTCCCCCGAACGCAATTACTCCATTGGAGACAGAGAACTATCAGCCATAAAATTGGCTTTAGAGGAATGGCGTTACCTCCTTGAAGGGGCCGTTCATCCTTTCGTCATATTTACCGACCTCAAGAATTTGGCCTATGTTCAGTCAGCCCAAAGGCTCAACCCTCGGCAAGCCACGTGGTCCTTGTTCTTTGGACATTTTGACTTTGAGCTTCACTTTCGACCTGGTAAAAAGAACATCAAAGCTGATGCCCTGTCAAGGTCTTTCCAGCCAGTGGACGTAGAGGAGAAACCAGCACATATCATCGATCCAGCTAGGATTGTCACCGTGGCTCCTCTAAACATAATCACCCCACCACCTGGCAAAACCTTTGTGTTGGAATGTGACAGGGTGAGAGTCTTGCGTTGGGTACATTCTTCCATGATTGCCGGACATGCCGGAGCCAAGAAAACTCTCTCTCTTATTTCCTGCCATTATTGGTGGGCATCGCTTCACCAAGACATCTTAGAATTCACTGCCTCCTGCTTATCCTGTGCCAGGAACAAGCAGCTACCTTCTGGACTCCTGCATCCGCTGCCCGTGCCTTCAGTCCCTTGGAGCCATGTTGCTATGGACTTTATCACCGATCTGCCTCGTTCCTCGAACTGTTCCGTTATCCTGGTAGTCATAGATCGGTTTCCAAAATGGCCCATTTTGTTCCATTGCCAGGACTGCCTTCTGCCCTGAGTTGGCAAAGATTTTCTTGCCCATGTATTCATGGATTTCCTCAACATATCGTCTCGAACCGAGGGGTCCGATTCACCTCCCGTTTTGGAGAGCTCTCTGCGGATTAATGAAGGTAACCCTGGACTTCTCAGCCTATCATCCGCAGTCCAACAGTCAAGTGGAGCGAGTCAATCAAGCTCTAACATCTTACCTTCGTCATTTCTCCAATGCTCACCAGAATGATTGGGTCTCTCTTCTCCCATGGTCAGAATTCACCTATAACAACCACACCGGTGAATCTTCTTCCAAATCTAATTTTTTTGTAGTTTTTGGGCAGCATCCCGGCATCCCTCTTCCCATTTCCCCCTGCCTCGGGTGTACTGGCAGCGGACTCTCTGTCCTTGGAATTTTCTAGAATTTGGGAGGAGACTAAAGAAGCACTTGAGAAAGCTAGCGACAGAATGAAGAGGTACGCCGACAAGAAACGCTTGGACGCACCTCCATCTTCACGATACATCAGACTTAAGATTCCCTCCCATAAGCTAGGTCCACGCTACATTAGTTCCTTTGAAATCTTGAGTCGTATCAATGACGTGGCCTACAAGTTGTATTTGCTTGCTTCGCTGCGGATCCCCAATGCTTTCCATGTGTCGCTCCTCAAACCGACAGTGTTTAATCGCTTCCATTCATATCATGAGGAGGTTTCTTTCCAGCCTTAAAAAGAAGGGGAATAAGGAAGGGGTACTGACATTGCTGCCACTGGTAATCACCAGCACGTCTCCGCCCCCCAGCGCATTCACGCTGCTGTCCCGCGCTGCTCCCTGGCTGTCCACCTCACCTGGGGGCTCGGCGAGTCGGCACTTCGACAATGCGCGGTCGCATCTCTTCCCCCACAAGGGTCCCTGGGAGGTCTTGATCCGGTGGATCCGCCCCCAACATGGCAGCACCCACCGGGTATTTCTGCACGGCGTCTACTCAGGTAAGACGCCTGATTATCAACGCGGTAGCGCCTAGCGTCTTTGCCTAGTGCCCTTCCTCGTCCTCAGGTCCCTAGCTCTACTACCTGTCCTCCCTGCATCTCTGTCCTTGCCTGTCAGCCTAGTGTCTTTGCCCTGCCAGCCTGTCCTGTGTCTGACCCGTTCCTGCCGGTCCTCTGTCTGCCACTGTCCGTCTGTCCCTGTGTTCCATGTGCCTCCTGTGTAGGTCTCACCAAGTCCGCTCGCCCCTGGGGGCTCTGGAGCCACTACCCAGAGGGTCCACTTTCGGGTTTCCCCTTGAAAACCCTAACAATTACAGCAGTAATATTGTCCCCAAATTGGCCCCTACAGTAATTATGTCCCCCATTTGCCACCATAAATAAATAATCTACAGTATGTTCCTGATGCTGGCCCCCATACAGTAATTATGTCACCCATCCTGACCCCTTCCTGAAATAATGCCCCCCATCCTGTAATAATTTCCTCAGTCCTGGCACATTTCTGTATTAATGTCCCCCATCCTCGGCCCCTTCCTGTAATAATATCACCATCTTGGCCCCTTCCTGTAATAATGTCCTTCCTCCTGGACCCTTTACGTAATGTCCCGATCCTGGGCCCCTTCCTGTAATAATATCCTCCATCTTTACTCCTTTATGTAATAATGTACCGCATCCTGGTCTCCATCAGCGGTCCCATTTGTCATCCATCCTGGTTCCCATATGCATCTCATGCTGGTCCCGATGTGTCTCACATCCTGGTCTCCATATGTCCCTCATACTGGTCCCTATATGTTCCTCATCCTGGTCCCCATATGTCCTTCATCAAGGTCCCCATATCTCCCTCATCCAGGTTCAAATACCACATATCCCTCATCCAGATCCCCATATGTCCCTCATCCATGTGTCCTTCATTTAGGTCCCCATATGTCCCTCATCCAGGTCCCCATTCCATATGTCCCTCATTCAGGTCCCAGTACCATATGTCACTCATTCAGGTCCCAATATGTCCCATTTATCCAGGTCACCATATGTCCCTTATATTGTGTTCTACTGTAAGAAAATAAAATAAAAAAAGATTCTTCTTACCTGTCTGTTGTCCTGCAGCGTCCTCTTCCTGTTTCATTGGTGGCACGGTTGGGCCTGCGCATGGCAGTGACGTCATACACAGCAACGTGTGTGCCAACGTCAGCTGCAAGTCTCTGATAGGCCGGCAGCTATTTTAACTATTACGGTGCAGGAAGTGCTTCCTGCACTGTAACATATTTCAATTGAATGTGTGTCCAAGGATGCACAGTCAGTTAAATCGGCGGGCCCCTAGAACCCGATCAGGACACTGCTTCCTGCCGGTTTGGGAAATCGATTGAAATTTTAACAATCAGTTCCCCAAACTGGTGTGAATCAGATGAATCTCACCTCTGGTTACATTGTTTTTGCTTACAAATACAAATACTGACCAAAATCCCTCTCTTTAAACCCCTGTGAAAGAGTCATAAAAGACAAGGGTATGCCACACTAAACGAGATCGCAAACGAGATCGCAAACGAGATCACTAAAACGTCACTATTTTGCGATCTCGTTAGCGACTTAGCTGTGTGTGGCATGTAGCAACGATGTGGCCCCTGCTGTGATCTCGTTGATCGTTCACTAGAGTTCTGGACCGTTTTTTGATCGTTGGCGTCCTGCTGGTGAGCCTATATCGCTGTTTGGCACCTTTTGCGAACGACCTCGTTTGTGACGCATATGGGTTTAGCGTCACGGAATGGATCGCAGTATCTATAAAAGTTCTCTTTTGCGTCACAGAGAGGATCGCAGCAGTTGCAAAGCAGGCTAGCAGGACGCAGAGAGCAGGAGCGATGCTGGAAATTCCTATGAATCAGAAGCGCTCAGTACATGCTAATGACAGATCCTAACGACCGCCAAAGTCGTTAAAGAGATCGCTGACCGCTGATGAGTCGTTTATGAGATCTCCTGTTTGGCAGCTACTAGCGACCTAAAAGAGATCTCACAAACGATCTCATTAGCTTGCGTCGTTATTGAGATCGCTAACGAGATCACTAAGTGTGGCAGTACCTTAACACCGCATTTAAAATGGTAATGACCATGTGCTTTGTTTGTTAACCACCTTAGGGTGAAGATTAGACATTCAATTACTGTAATTACAATAACTCTACAGGAGGGATCAGAAGAATGCAAGTTCTAAATAAAGTCCTTTTTACCACCAAACACCCAATCTGGAAAAACAGTATCACGTACATTCTTTGTTTATAACTAGAGTTGAGCGATACTTTCCGATATCCAAAAGTATCGGAATCGGAATGGTATCGCCGATACCATTAAAATATCGGCGATACCCGATACCGGTCCGGAAATCCAATGTAAGTCTATGGGAACAAAATATCTTAACTAAAAAAACCTCTTTCTTTCCTTGTAAACACTAAATATACACACATAGAATACATATATATATATATATACATGTCATTGTGACATATATATATACATATATTTATAGTTTATACACTTCTACATAGTAAAATAGCCTCTGATTCAATTGCCGGGTAAAGTCGGCTTTTGTGAAAAGACAGAAGCACCCGACATGAAATGACACTTGGTTTACATAGAGTTAACCATGTCTTTTCATGTAGTTTGATATCTGATTTGCACAAACAATTACATGAGTGTAAGTGTGCAAAATTTCACACCTGTAGGGGTTAATTAAAGGTGTAAATTCGTTGTAAAAAAAAATGACTTTTTTGCTACGAATTTACACCTTTAATTAACCCCTACAGGTGTGAAATTTTGCACACTTACACTCATGTAATTGTTTGTGCAAATCAGATATCAAACTACATGAAAAGACATGGTTAACTCTATGTAAACCAAGTGTCATTTCATGTCGGGTTCTGCATTTTCACAAAAGCCGGCAATTGAATTAGCGGCTATTATACTATGTAGAAGTGTATGAACTATAAATATAAATATATATATATATGTGTCACAAATTCAATGACATGTATATATATATATGAGGTGTAAAATTGCTGAAAAAAAATACGTGGGCTCCCGCCCTATTTTCGCAACCAGACAGACAAAGCCAGTGAGTGGGGGCAGATAATAATAGCCCAGAGAGGGACCATTTTTTTTGGCCCCCCCGGCTACTAACATCTGCCCCCAGACACCCCAGAAAGGGCAAATCTCTAATTAGATTTGCCCTTTCTGGCACTTTGCCCGTCTATTCCCATTGCCCTGTAGCGGTGGCGAATGGGTTAATAAGGGGTTAAAATGACCTTGCAATTGAAAGGTCACTTTAAGCCAGGTTAATAATTGAGAGCTGTCAATTAGACAACTATCAATTATTAATCCTATTGTATGAAAGAAAAATCAAACACACACACTTTAATAAAAAAGAAGTTTAATGAAATAATCACACAGTTTTTGACCATATTTTATTTACCTGCTAAAACCATTTCCTGTAATAAAAATAAAATAATAAAGCAAAATTATTCTTACCTATCCCATGCACAGTCAGGTCCCACGGTGTAATCCTTCAGAAAGGGTTAATGTTTACTGCAGGGACCGCAGCTAATGCTGCAGCCTCACAGTAAACCCCCAAATGAATGAGTTCCTCTCCTGGCTGACAGGAGAGGAAGTGGAAAGCTTAATTGATTGCTTTCCACTTTCACTTCAGGTCAGCCAGGGACACAATCAGTGACGTCAGAGGGAACTGGTTAACAAAAATAGGGAATCCCCTCGAAAAAAATTGGCGTGGGGTCCCCCCTATTTTTGTTAACCAGCCAGATGAAGCAGACCGCTGAGGCCTGGATTTTCAGGCTGTTAAGGAGCCAAGATCCATGGACCTTGCCAGCCTGATAATACCAGGCCACAGCAGTCTGCATATCTTGGCTGATTAACAAAAATAGGGGATCCCCTCAAAAAAAATTGGCGTGGGGTCCCCCCTATTTTTGTTAACCAGCCAGATGAAGCAGACCGCTGAGGCCTGGATTTTCAGGCTGTTAAGGAGCCAAGATCCATGGACCTTGCCAGCCTGATAATACCAGGCCACAGCAGTCTGCATATCTTGGCTGATTAACAAAAATAGGGGATCCCCTCGAAAAAAATTGGCGTGGGGTCCCCCCTATTTTTGTTAACCAGCCAGATGAAGCAGACCGCTGAGGCCTGGTTTTTCAGGCTGGTAAGGATCCAATATCCATGGACCTTGCAAGCCTGATAATACCAGGCCACAGCAGTCTGCTTAGCTTGGCTGGTTAACAAAAATAGGGATCCCCTCGAAAAAAAAACGGCGTGGGGATCCCCCCTATTTTTGTTAACCAGCCAAGTAAAATGCAGACTGCTGCGGCCTGGTATTAAAAGACTGTCAAGGCCCATGGATTTTGGCCCTCAACAGCCTGATAATACCAGGCTACAGCAGCCCCACATTTGGCGCATCAAAAGATGTGCCAATTGTGGCACTTTACCCGGCTCTTCCCACTTGCCCTGTAGCGGTGGCAAGCGGGGTAATAAGGGGTTAATGTCACCGTTGATTGCACTGTGACAATAAGCCCGGTTAATAATGGAGAGGCGTCAATAAGACACCGATCCATTATTAATCCCAAAGTTTTTAAATGTTTAAAAAAAAAACACAGCAAGAAAAAAGTATTTTAATGAAATAAAAGAGACAACACAGTTTTCATTTATTTTATTACTCTCTCATTCCTGCGACGCCATCGATCTCCTGTAAAAAAAAGAAAAAAAACAAACCAACAGTATACCACCTGTCCGACGCAGTCCATAGTAACGACAGTCCCACGACAATCCAGCTCTGCTACATCGGAATGCCAGGCAGAGCCTGACATCCCGGCGCAGCACAGCTGATTACCTGCTTCTCCGGCGGTGACGTAATCGGACTGCTTTACGGCCGCGATTACCCAGCAGTCACTGCAGTTATCGCGAGAAACTGCATGTGACCGCCAGGGAGAAGAGGATGGCGGCCATCAAGCAGTCCGGGATGTGACCGCCGGAGATCTTCTGCCGGGTAAGTGCCGCTGACTCCTGACAGACCCGACCGACGGACACTGACAGTGACAGTGACATTCCGATTCCGGTATCCGATATGACGAAAATATCGGTACTCGGAATCGGAATTCCGATACAGCCAATATCGGCCGATACCCGATATTTGCAGTATCGGAATGCTCAACCCTATTTATAACAACTGTCCAATTTCCAGCCAACAGTAACAAGGAAATGTTTCCTATGCTCTTTTCCTAGTCCTGAAGCTACTCTGCTATTGTGTGTATTATCACAGCTCTACATCAAGGTATCTTACTAATTGTGTCTCAATTTACAATTTCTTTTGAAATAAAAAACATGAAGAATTAAGAAATGATTATATAGGTCATGCTTTATTTAAACAGAATGTGCCAGTAGCATCAACCCTCTTAAAGCCTTCTATAAAGACACTCAGGTCACAGGAATAAAGTGACACCTTGATATCTGTGATTCCATGTTTTTCTTATATGTAGATGAGCTTTTCCAGGCTATGGGCCGGACACTGATCTGCATGAGAATCTGCCTCCAGATATTATTATAAGTGAATTGGGGCTATACTAGTGTGATATGTAATGTCCGCTCTCCTTATCTCCCTGTAGAGCTGTGTGTGATTATAACTGACATATCTGCAGGTTCCTCTCAGTTTCAGCTTCCATCTCATAGGCAGACAGGATTAAATTATTGTTAAAGTACAGCAGAGCTGTGAGAGCTGCAAATCTATTTGTTATGAGGCAAAGTTCAGTTCTACGGTTCTGTGTTAGTTACTTATCTCACACTGGTAACTCCCCCTTTTATCTATAATATAATGCTAGGAGAGTCACTCTGTCGAAGCCTTTATAGACTGCGCAAGTGTGACGCGCCTGTGCAGTCTGGATCCCACAGAGTTACGCATCCGGGGATAAGGGTTGTGGCCCAGGAGATCGCGGTATGCGTAAGCACTGAACGCATACCGCGATCTCCGACACAACTTACTTATCCGGTATTGCCGCGGGCTCTCGCCGTGATGTCAGGAGAGGGAAGGTTGTGGCGCCGGAATCGGCGCATGCGCAGTCCGCGCTTTCGGCGGCACAATCTCGCCCTCTCCTGACATCATGGCATTTCCGCCCACCAACAAAATGGCGCCGGGCAGCGCGGTCTGCCCAGGCGCTGATTCCGGTGCCACAGTGTCCCCCTGCCCCCTCTGCTGACATCACTGATTTATTTAAATATGTAATGGATGCCCACACTTCGCCGCCATTTTAAACACACAAGATTTCTGCGCCACACAGTGCCTCCAGTCTCTGTCTTAAAAAAAACCATTTTGTACTATATATAGACATATAGTACACATACAGTATATTTATAAGTATGAATATAATAATTCCCTTAAATAATGGTATATATTTATATCCTAAACTCAGATCAACATTTAATACCATACCCCTGTACTAATTAGAGTAACACAGGTCAAAAGAGTTTTTAGAAAAAATAACAAATTTTATTACATACAAGTTAAAATTACACAAATTAACAGAGCAACTCACTAAGCAGGCTAAATGATCAGAGGAGTGATTAATCAATCCAAAATTTATCCGGACAAAAATAATAATGTATTATCCTTGTAAAATATAAGGATCAGTATCAGTAACTTTTGAAGACTTTAGCGTTAGCACCTTTTCAGCAGCAGAGGGATATATTGGCATAGTTTACAGAGCTCGTTATATACGCTTGAATATCCCTGGCAGCATAATTATATGAAATAGCATGCATTAAGGCAGTATAATAAGAATGTGATATTCTAGATGACTAGTGGGATAATTAATGATGGTATTTAATAATAGTTAGCAGATGGTTGATGAGATTTTGAACTTTTTAAAAAAAATTGAGATACAAATAAACCTCTGTTTTTGGTGTATAAAAATATTTACCCATGAGTTGCTGGATAATACATTATTATTTTTGTCCGGATAAATTTTGGATTGATTAATCACTCCTCTGATCATCTAGCCTGCTTAGTGAGTTGCTCTGTTAATTTGTGTAATTTTAACTTGTATGTAATAAAATTTGTTATTTTTTCTAAAAACTCTTTTGACCTGTGTTACTCTAATTAGTACAGGGGTATGGTATTAAATATTTATAAGTATATAGCTATAGAGGATACTACATATAGATAAGTCAGCAGAGTAGTCCAGCACAGTTTTAACCTTTATAGAACGTCAGCAGAGCACTCAGCAGAGCAATCCAGTGACTTTCTACTGAATATAATATAATGCTAGGAGCGTCACTCTGTCCGAAGCTTTTATAGACTGCGCAAGCGCGACGCGCCTGCGCAGTCTGGACCCCACAGAGTTACGCATCCGGTAATGAGGATTGTGGCCCAGGAGATCGCGGTATGCGTAAGCACTGAACGCGAACCGCGATCTCCGGCACCACAACTTACCTATCCGGTATTGCCACGGGGTCTCTTCGGGGCGGAGGCCGGGACATGAATCCTCCGTCGGAAATGGTGCATGCGTATAGCGCACTTCAGGCACCATTTTGTTGGTGGGCGAAAATTGTTGAAATAAGGCCGTGATGTCAGGAGAGGGCGGGATTGTGCGGCTGAAATCGGCACCTGCGCAGTCCGCGCTTTCCGGCGCCATTTTGCTGAAGACACACTGCAGGATGGGGGCGCAGGATGGGACCAGTACATGGCAGAATGGGGGCGTAGGATGGGAGCAGCACATTACAGAATGAGGGTGCAGGATGAGAGCAGCACATGACAGGATGGGGGTGCAGCATGGGAGCAGCACAAGACAGGATGGGGTGCAGGATGAGAGCAGCACATGACAGGATGTGAGCACCACATGCCAGGATGGGGGACGCAGGATGAGAGCACCACATGACAGGATGGGGACGCAGGATGGGAGCAGCACATTACAGAATGGGGGCGCAGGATGGGAGCAGCACATGAAGGAATGGGGGCGCAGAATGGGTGCAGCACATTACAGAATGGGGCGCAGGATGGGAGCAGTACATTACAGAATGGGGGCGCAGGATGTGAGCAGCACATGACAGAATGGGAGCGCAGGATGGGAGCAGCACATGACAGAATGGGGGCGCAGGACAGGATGGGGCGCAGGATGGGACCAGTACATGACAGAATGGAGGTGCAGGATGGGAGCAGCACATGACAGGATGGGGTAGCAGGATGTGAGCACCACATTACAGGATGGGGACGCAGAATGAGAGCACTACATGACAAGATGGGGACGCAGGATTAGAGCACTACATGACAGGATGGGGACGCAGGATGAGAGCACTACATTACAGGATGGGGGCGCAGAATTGGAGTAGCACAATACCAGATGATGGGGGCAGCACATACCAGAATGGGGGCGCAGGATGGGAGCAGCACATGACAGGATGGGGGCGCAGGATGGGAGCACCACATGACAGGACTGGGGCGCAGGATGGGAGCACATGACAGGATTGGGACACAGGATGGGAGCACATGACAGGATGAGGGCACAGGAAGAGAGTAGCACATGACAAGATGGAGGCGCACAAAACAAGATGAGTGTGCAGGATGGGGGCTGCACATGACAGGAAGGGTGCACAGGATGGGAGCAGTATATGACAGGATGGCGGCGCAAGATGGTAGAAGCACATGACAAGATTAGGGCACATGATGGAAGCAGCACATACTAGGATGGAGACCATATAACAATATTAATGCTCACCACCCGGGAGTAGAACGGGTTTAATAGCTAGTTTATTATAATCTGCCGAGGCAGATTCTCATGCAGATCAGTGTCTTGTCCATAGTTCTGAACAGTTCATTTACATATAAGAAAAACATGGACATCTTTGGAATAAGACATTGGATCGTAGATATTAAGGTGTCATTTTATTCAGCTTCATATTACCTAGATGCACATGTTATGTGCCTGCAGTGTCTCATGTGATGCATACGCCACCACCTTCTCATGTGATGTATGTGCCCCAGCCTCCCATGTGATGTATATGCCCCATCGTCTCCTGTGATGTACTGTATATGCCTCAGCATCTCCTGTAAATTATATGCCCAAGCCCCTTCTGGGATGTATTTGCCCCAACATCTCCTGTGAAGTATATGCCCCAGTGTCTCCTATGATGTATGTACCCCCAGCATCTGCTGTGATGTATATGCCCCAGAGTCTCCCATTATTTACCGTATTTTTCGGGCTATAAGACGCACTTTTTCCCCCAAAAAATTGTGAGGAAAATGGGGGGTGCGTCTTATAGCCCGACCGCAGCTTACCGGGGGGTTGCGGCAGCGGTGTGGCGGTGGCGGTGGCAAAGATGCGGCGTTGCAGAGGCGCGGTGGGCGGCGTGCACCTGAGCAGGTTCCCTTCCTCAGGTGGTGAGGTGACGCCGCGGCACCGAGAGCAGACAGGACAGCAGAGCCGGGATTGCCGGTGGTGGCGGCCATCTTCCTGAGGCGGCGCATGCGCAGATACAGTACTCTTCTTCCTGTGGCTTCAGGAAAATGGCCGCGGTAGGCCGCGCATGCGCAGATAGCGATCGCGGCGGCCATTTTTCTGAAGCCCCAGGAAGCAAAGTACTCTGCGCACGCGCCGCCTCAGGAAGATGGCCACCACCACCGACAAACCCGGCTCTGCTGTCCTGTCTGCTCTCCGTGCCGCGGCGTCACCTCACCACCTGAGGAAGGGACCCTGCTCAGGTGCACGCCGCCCATCGCGCCTCTGCCACCGCCGCATCTCTGCCACCGCCGCACCTCTGCCAGGTCGCCACACCTGCCACAAACCCAGCTCTGCTCTCCGTGCCGCGACGTCAACACACCTGAGGAAGGGACCCTGCTCAGGTGCACGCCGCCCATCGCGCCTCTGCACCGCCGCATCTCTGCCACCGCCGCACCTCTGCCACCACCACACCTGCCACAAACCCAGCTTGCTCTCCGTGCCACGGCATCACAACACCTGAGGAAGGGACCCTGCTCAGGTGCACGCCGCCCACCGCGCCTCTGCCACCGCCGCACCTCTGCCACCGTCACACCACAGCCACAAACCCGGCTCTGCTCTCCGTGCCGCAGCGTCACCTCACCTGAGGAAGGTGAGTACAGTATCAGCATCACCGCACCTCTGCCACACCACTGCCGCAACCCCTGCTGTACCACCGCCGGCCCACAGGTACCTTAAAATTCGGACAATAAGACGGACCCCCATATTGTAAAAATCTTTTTTTCTGCTATTTTCACCCCAAAATTTGGGGTGCCTCTTATGGTCCGGTGCGTCTTATAGTCCGAAAAATACGGTATATGCTCCAGTGCCTCCTGTGATGGGTATGCTCCAGTGTCTCTTGTGATGTACATGCCCTAGTTCCAGCATATCCTATGTGATGTATATGCTCCAGTCCATCTATTGGGTATATGCTCCAGTCTCAGTGTATCCTGTGTAATGTATATACTTCAGCCACAGTGTCTCCTTTATGGTGTATATGCAGTAGCCTGTGTCTCTTATGTGATGTATATAGTGTAGCCTCAGTGTCTCCTATGTGATTGATATACTGCTGACTCTCACACTGCTTGAGTTCTATACATTTTACAAGAGCAGTGATGAATTTCACATTGTGAGGACTGTGAATACTTTTCCGTCCAAAGATGACGAGAGTATTCTTAGAGTGATACCTTTATTGGCTAACCAAAAAATGATATGTTCGCAAGCTTTTCAGAGCGCAGAGGCTCCTTCTTCAGGCTAGATTACATTTGGATTAATAAGAAAAAGACTCATTTGAGGCTTACTACAGTGGGAAATTTGTTCAAGAGGTGGGAGGTGTGATGCCTTCTACAGATAAGCAAAGGAAATCGAATTAGCATTTTCTAAAGCCCGGGTCTCACATAGCGATACACCAGCGATCCCGACAACGAAAAGGATCGCTGGTGTGTCGCTACATGATCGCTGCTGAGCTGCCAAACAGGCAGCTCAGGCAGCGATCAGCACAGCGACACTGCAGGTAACATCGCTTAGTTACCCGCAGTGTATGTTGGATACCAGTGCCCTGATGCAGGGAGCTGGTAACCTAGGTACACGTCGGGTTTCCAGGCGCTGCGCGGTGCCTGGAAACCCGCTGTGTACCTTGGTTACCAGCTCCCTGCATCAGGGCGCTGGTATCCAAGGTACACAGCGGGTTTCCAGGCACAGCCCCGCGCCTGGAAACCCGCTGTGTACCTTGGTTACCAGCGGATCGCTGGTCTCCCGCCTGTCACACGCAGCGATGCGTGCCTGCCAGCAGGAGACCAGCGATCAAAAAATGTCCAGGACATTCAGCGACGATCAGCGATACCCAGCAGGGGGGCTGATCGTCGCTGAATGTCACACACAGCGATATCGCTGGGGAGATCGCTGCTGCGTCACAAAACTAGTGACTCAGCGCCGATTTCGCTAGCGAGATCGCTGTGTGAGACGGGGGCTTTACAAATGGCGAGGCAGTGGGAATGTGTTCTTAGCTATCTGGAGTCCTTCTGGTGAAGGTGTGAACTGTGTCCATGTAGTGAGTCATAAATCCAGGTGCTAAATTAAGTCCTAGTGTCAAAGTATTGAACATCCTACAATAATTTACAACATCACCTCATTATCAACAAGAAAAAGAAACTGGACAGACTCAGGAAGAAAGCAAGTCTCAATGTAGCTGAAGGTAAGCCCTGTTTACAGAATCATTTGCATACATTGTCCTCTGTTGTGAACCTCTCACAATACAAGCCTAGCACAGGAGAAATGCATGTTTTATCAAAGGAACTAAAGGTACTGCCACACTAAGCTATCCCGCTAGCGATCTCGTTAGCGTTGCATACTAATGAGATCGCTAGCGGGATTGTTTCTATATCGCTAAATGCGGTCACATTTAGCGATATAGTTAACGACGCTATCGCCGTTAGCGATCTTCTTAACGACTTTAGCGGTACAAAAGTACCGCTAAATCGCTAAGAAAAGGTGCCACACAGCGATTAGATACTTACCCAGCGGGAGCGCCAGCGATGAAATAGGGTCCGGAACGATTCCAGCGACGAGCGAGATCACAGCAGGAAGCTCGTCGCTGGAAGCTGCCGCACTGATCAATATCGCTAACGGGATCGCTAAATAGTGACTTTTTTAGCGATCCCGTTAGCGATATTGTTTAGTGTGGCATACCCTTAACATTCTGTCCTACAAAACAGCTTGATACTGCTCAGTTCTGTAGTGATATTGAGG
This sequence comes from Oophaga sylvatica, assembly GCA_033576555.1. NCBI lineage: Eukaryota > Metazoa > Chordata > Amphibia > Anura > Dendrobatidae > Oophaga > Oophaga sylvatica. The sequence goes on along the minus strand of JARQOD010000006.1, from coordinate 277,260,680 downwards.
AATTCTTCTGCAGATTGCGACTCAAAGAATTCTTTCATAACCATGCAGATATCACTTCACAAGACAATGTGAACGACACAGCAAAAAAGAAAAAGAGGACAAACTGGACCCCGCAACCTGGGCACAACCAAACTCTGGATCATTACATAGACTGTTTCCGCAAAAAAGTTAAATCTGACATTTTGGACAGACACCATAAAGTGCCGAACAATATCAGTATGGAAGAAAGAAAAGCCATACAATCCTTAAAAGCCAACAACAATATCATCATCAAACCAGCGGACAAAGGAGAAGCTGTAGTCATCATGAACACGACAGATTACATCCAGGAAGCAAACAGAAAACTCTTGGACACAAAATACTACACTCCACTTCAGGAAGATCCCACCAAAAAATACACAGAGGAACTAACACGTATCATCAATGGATTTGATTCTACTTCATCCTCACTGCTGGAACTAATACCAGGCAATCCCCAAACAGGTACCTTCTACATGTTGCCTAAAATACATAAAGAAGGTAATCCTGGGAGACCTATCATCTCGGGTATTGGGACTTTAACTGAGAATATCTCCGACTGGGTAGAGAACATTCTGAAACCCTTGGTGAGGCGCACACCCAGCTATATCCAGGACACCACAGATATTCTTTGCAAATTGTCAGCGCTGGGCCCACTTCCGGAGGACACGATACTAGCCACCATGGATGTAGAGTCTCTATATTCCAACATTCCTCATGAGGATGGAATCACAGCATGTAAATATTTCCTTCAAAAGAACAATCTAGCCACAGAACCAACACTGCAATTCATCAGGTTTGTGCTCCATCACAACTATTTTTCTTTTGGGAACAATTTATACCAACAGTGCATGGGCAGCGCCATGTGAAGCAAAATGTCCCCACAATATGCCAACCTATTTATGGCGAAACTGGAGGAGGAGTTTTTGTCATCTTGCTCTATTAAACCTCTTGCATACTTCCGCTACATTGATGATCTGCTAATAATCTGGACAGGCTCAAAAGATGATCCGCTCACCTTCCACAATAACTTCAACAAACACCATCCAACCATCAATCTCACCCTCAACTTTTCAAAGTCTCAAATACATTTTCTGGACTTTACCATATACAGCAAGGACAACGCCATACAAACATCAATTTACCATAAGCCCACAGGACGTCCAGCATATCTTAGATGGAACAGCTTTCATCCAAGACACACAAAAAAATCCATCATCTACAGTCAAGCTCTGAGATATATTCGGATTTGTTCAGACAGCAAAGACAGGGAACTACAGCTGCTATCACTGAGGAATACGTTCCTACAACAAGGATACCATCCACTGGTAATAGATGAACAAATCCACAGGGCTACAAGAATCCCAAGAAGCAGCCTCCTGGATTACAAACTGAGAGAGGACAATAACAGGGTACCTCTTGTGGTCACAAACAACCCCCACATAAGCATCCTGAGGAAAATTGGTGCTGATCTCCAACCCATATTCCACAGAGACCACAAATTGAAAGACATATTCCCATAACTACCATTTCTCTCCTACAAACAGCCCCCTAACTTAAGGAAGCTCCTTGTCAGAAGTGTCCTCTCATCACCATCAGTGACCGGCACATTCCCATGTAACAATAAAAAATGCAAAACTTGTACCCACATATTACCAACAAATACAGTCCGCGTACCAAACACAAATCAGGACTATAAGGTCATGGGTTCCTTTTCATGTACAACCTCCAATGTGGTGTACATGATACAATGTACAAGGTGCCCTGGAGCTATCTATATTGGAGAAACCATGCAAAAACTACAGACAAGGATAAATTTACACAGACATACAATCAGGAATTAAATGGACACGCCTGTGGGAAAACATTTCTCTGGAACTGGACATTGTATGACAGACTTAAAAGTCCTAATACTTAAAGGTAATTTCAAGGATGACAGAGAGAGAAAAATATGGGAATTCAAACTTATAAGGATGTTCAATACTTTGACACTAGGACTTAATTTAGCACCATTTATGACTCACTACATGGACATAGTTCACACCTTCACCAGAAGGACTCCAGATAGCTAAAGGTACTGCCACACTAAACAATCCCGCTAGCGATCACGATAACGACGCATACTAATGCGATCGCTAGCGGGATTGTTTCTATATCGCTAAGTGCGGCCACATTTAGCGATATAGTTAACGGCGCTATCGCCGTTAGCGATCTTCTTAACGACTTTAGCGGTACAAAAGTACCGCTAAATCGCTAAGAAAAGGTGCCACACTAGCGATATATACTTACCCAGCGGGAGCGCCGACGAGAAAGTAGGGTCCGGAACGATTCCAGCGACGAGCGAGATCACAGCAGGAAGCTCGTCGCTGGCAGCTGCCGCACTGAACAACATCGCTAACGGGATCGCTAAATAGTGACGTTTTTTAGCGATCCCGTTAGCGATATTGTTCAGTGTGGCATACCCTTAAGAACACATTCCCACTGCCTCTCCATTTGTAAGAAAATGCTAATTCGATTTCCTTTACTTATCTTTAGAAGGCATCACACCTCCCACCTCTTGAACAAATTTCCCACTGTAGTAAGCCTCAAATGTGTCTTTTTCTTATTAATCCAAATGTAATCTAGCCTGAAGAAGGAGCCTCTGCGCTCTGAAAGCTTGCGAACATATAATTTTCTGGTTAGCCAATAAAGGTATCACTCTAAAGGTACTGCCACACTAAACAATCCCGCTAGCGATCACGATAACGACGAATACTAATGCGATCGCTAGCGGGATTGTTTCTATATCGCTAAGTGCGGCCACATTTAGCGATATAGTTAACGACGCTATCGCCGTTAGCGATCTTCTTAACGACTTTAGCGGTACAAAAGTACCGCTAAATCGCTAAGAAAAGGTGCCACACTAGCGATATATACTTACCCAGCGGGAGCGCCGACGAGAAAATAGGGTCCGGAACGATTCCAGCGACGAGCGAGATCACAGCAGGAAGCTCGTCGCTGGCAGCTGCCGCACTGAACAACATCGCTAACGGGATCGCTAAATAGTGACGTTTTTTAGCGATCCCGTTAGCGATATTGTTCAGTGTGGCATACCCTTTAGAATACTCTTGTCATCTTTGGATGGAAAAGTATTCACATCGATTTTTCTGGCTAACACGGTACCACAATATAATTTATTATTGTACATTGTGCGGATACATGAAGTGTAATATACATCTGTGTTCAGAATTTACTGCTGTGAGTTCTTTTCAAAATTCACCGCAAAAAGTCAACTGCTCCAGACTGATGCAAATCTGGAAAAGTAGTTTTGAGTAGCAACATCATCAATACCACCTAACATCGTTGCACCAAAGAGAAGCAGTTCCAGCCATCACATAACGGATGAGTTAATTAAATGTTTGACCAAATATAGCAGGATAAAATTCAAGTTGATAATTTTGTACGACCCCCGAGTGATGGTATAAATATTCAAATGGATCCTGGCAGAAAAATGGTTCTCAACCCGTGCCTTAAATACTATATTGACTATTGGCATCACTATATACATAGTTATTCTTCTCTAATGTGTAACGCTAATGCAAACGTCCCTACATGTTCCCTCTCCCTCCTCCTAGCAGAGACTCCAACATATTCATTATCCCACATAGACTTCAGGTTCCAGGTACGGTCCAGAGAGGTGAGGAAACCGTCGCGTCTGGCTCCGTCCTTACAAGCACAGCTCGTTCCCCAGCCTTTTGAGACAACGGTTTACTCTGAACTTATGCAAGTCAACTTAGTGAAGCTGGATGAGCAGCAGCAGGAACACCATCTTGTCAAGGAATTGTGCTACTACTGTGGTAACACGGAACATCTCATCCATGCTTGCCATAAGAAGTCGGAGAAACTCCAAAACCTTGGGTCTGTAGGAGAAGTGACCCTGGGCAGGAGTAGTTCCTCTCCACCATTGACTCTGAATGTATCTGTATCTTGTAGAGGTGCCCAGTTTGCTGAGACCTCTACTCCGGTTCAGAAGGAAATTTCTTGCAGCAAGCCATGGTGGATCAGTATCAGATTCCCGTCTGACGCCTCCAGAGTCCCTTAATGGTGTCCACCATCAAGTGAAAGGCTCTACCTGAAGTTGTTCAAGTTATTACGAAGCAGGTGAAGCTTCTGGTAGGAATGCTGCTTATGGAGAAGATCGCTTTTTATGTGCTGCCTGGTCTGTTGCACCCACTTTTCCTAGGTCTTCCACTGTTGTGTACTCATGATCCTGTCCTAGACTGGAGGTCTGGTGATGTGCTTTGTTGGGGACAGTCTTGTTATGAAAGATGTTTGGTTCCTGTACGTCCAGTACAGTTGCCGGCGATACCATCTTCTCTGCCAGTTCTACCATCTGCTTGTCAGTCGTGTGCTGAGGTCTTCAACAGGAAGGAAGTGAAGATGTAGCCCTTTGCACAAACGATGATTCCATTCACCTGTCTCCGAGATCCTCACTCTCTTGAGGACGTATTATCCCAGACACCAAATTGAAGATTGACCAGGAGAAGGTATCTTCACTCCTTTTCTTTAAACAGGTATGAGGTGGCCAGATTGGTAGTCATGTCGAGGGGCACCCTGGCATCTCGCAAAGAAATTAAAAAGTCCCAACTGCTATGTGATATGGTTGCAGTGCAAGACACTCACTTTTAGGTTAGAGTTCTCCTCAGGTTGCCAGGTCCCGTTTCCAGACATCACGCAGTGATTGACAGAGTCCAAGGTCTTTTTTAACAAAATAACTTTACTTAACATATCCAGTCCAGTGACAGGCATTGCACAGTGTTCCTTAAGGATCATAGTTCCTTTCCTCTGTATCATAGCTCCTTTCCTCTGTGCTGTTGTAAGATTCGACCAAGGGTGTAGTCGTGGCCAAACCCTTAGTTACATCAGGGCCCTGGCCTTCTCTTACATGAAAATAGTGTCTCCTCAGCAGCGTACCTGTGTCTTCTGTTACTGCGCCATCAGGGACTCCTCTGTGGCACTGGGGACCTTCGGTAGCTGGTTCCGTAATAATTGAGACACAGTCTGTTTCCAAAGCAAAACGAAAAACTTTACTAGGCATATTTTGCAGCACATTCTTGTCAGATACAGTGACAGCATCAGGTACCACACAGTTCACATCCTGCACTTTCCCTGCGCTTCGTTCTACGTCCTCCAGTACATTACGGGGTAATAGTGCCTTAGGCGGTACCACAGCATTCTCCTTGTCCAGTCTCACTACTTCTGAGGACTCCCTCATCCGTGTCGCCCCAGATCTGAGTGTGTCTGCCCATGCAATGATCTGCCACATCTTGAACAATCTGCGCCCTGTACTTTCTGGACCATTTCCTTGTTCCCACTCCAAGCTGCTGAAACTCTGCTGCTGTACACTGTCCTTCTGCCCATAAGGGACTCTGAATGGCTGTAAATCTTCTTATAAACGTTACGTGGCTGCTGCGGTGTCCAGGGCCTATGGCCTGTCTGGACGTCTCGGGCACTAAGCCCTAACTAACTACTCTACGAAAACGTTCCTGACTTACCACACATCAGCCCCTCCTATCTTTAACTATTTCCTATCCTATACTTTAATTACCCATATAATGTTTTATAATGCCCCCATCTAGTGGCCGAAATTAACCACTTGTCATGTGTGCATCGCCACGAAGATCGTCGCGGTTGCACATTCTGACTTCTCACAGCTGAGTTGCTGTTTCTTTGTGTTTGGCAGTGAGGGAGTTAATTCTGTCTGTGCTCGGTTCTGGGACTGGGTGCAGTTTCTCCCGGCTGCAATTGATTATTTGTTGATTGGTTTCCTTTAAATCCCTGGTTGTCTGCTTGGGGAGTTGCCAGTGAAATTCTTCATGCAGACCACAGATAGGATTGAATCTGGATAGACTTAAGTTAAAGAGCTCCTTAGTTGTTTTAAGCTCAACTTGCTTAGGTTTTATATCCCAGACCATTTATGTTCCTTCTGTGTTTGAGTGTGTATGCGAGTCTGTGTTTTCTCCAGTCTGTCTTATATGTCTAATCTGTGTATTTAGCAGAGATCAGCCCATATCCCTTTGGTGGTAATCAGGGTCCTTCTTAGGACTGATTACAGGGTTCAGGGACTGATAGGAGACAGGGTTAGGCTGGAGACTTGGACCTCTGAACCATTATCAGTACCTCCAAGGTGAGGGATTAGTTAGGACCCCAGTTTTAGGGTCAGGTTAGACCCCGGTCCTCCTCTTTCCTGTGACAGCGTATCAAGTCCTCAAGATTAACCCTGAGTTCAACGGATATCGTGTCAGGTAAATCTATTCTATATTTACATGCTGATGTTGCTAAACTATATGTTGTATAGAGTGTTGTTTCTGTAAGAATAGTTAACTGACATCGTACACATATCATTAGACAGCGTGACATTTTCACTGGCCATTAAAATTATCCCCAGTTGCCATGGATCCAGTAGCCCAGCTGGCTCTGCAGTTGCAGGGATTATCCATGGAGCTGACGGACATTAAGTCCAAAGTTTTATCTCCCTCGGAGCAAACCAGATTTGAACCTAAAGTAGCTCTCCCGGACAGGTTCACTGGTGGGCGAGACAAATTTTTCACCTTCCGGGAAGCATGTAAATTGTATTTTCGGCTTCGGCCTCGATCATCAGGGAGTGAAGAGCAGAGAGTGGGAATTGTTATCTCACTCCTACAAGGGGACCCTCAATCCTGGGCATTCTCCCTTCCTCCGGGATCCCCGGCTCTACAGTCTGTAGATCGATTTTTTACTGCCCTGGGTTTGGTATATGATGACCCAGATCGGGTCTCTCTTGCTGAGACAAAATTACGTAAGATACAGCAGGGAGATCGTCCGGCGGAGGAATTTGCTTCTGAGTTCCGTAGATGGGCCACAGATACTCAGTGGAATGACCCAGCTCTTAGGAGTCAGTTTTGTCATGGGCTTTCTGACAAATTAAAGGACGTTTTGGCTCAGTATGATTCTCCTCCATCACTGGAGGCTGCTATGGCCCTAGCTATCCGTACTGATAGACGGCTTCGGGAGAGGGGTGAGGTAACTCCGCCCCCGGTTGTTGCTCCACCTACTACAAAAGTCCCTTATGTTGAGGTTCCCCTTGTCTGTTCGGAGGAGCCTATGCAGTTGGGAGGGACATCATTTCGTAGGAGGGGATTGGCGGTACGCAGCAGGACTAGAAGGTGTTTCTTCTGCGGGAAAGAGGGACATTTTGTTGGGGGATGTCCATCCCGTGCCTTGTTGAGCAAAAAGTTGCCGGAAAACTGTTAATCCCAGGTTGTGTGGTGGACGACAACCTGGGAGTATGTATTTCGTCCGCTAGTTCTTCTCAGTTCCTTGTACCAGTGGAGATGGTGGTTGGTACGAGAGTGGAGAGATTTTCTGTTCTTCTTGATAGTGGGTCCGGGGCTAATCTGGTTGACGCTCAGTTTGCTCAGGCTCAAGGTATGCCTCTGAGTGTATTGGCCAAACCGATCCCTATATTCTCCATTTACGCCAGGCCTCTCGGCCAAGGTAGCTTTGTTCATGAGGTCCATAACATTGACATTCGGGTAGGGGCGATACATAGGGAACAATTATCTTGTTATGTGTTGGAGGGTCTACCTACTCCTATTGTGTTGGGACTTCCTTGGTTGGTTAAACATAACCCTGTGATTAATTGGCAGTCCAGAGAGATAAGCCAATGGGGTGAGTTTTGCAAAAGTAACTGCATGAACACAGTCATCAGTGCGGTCGTGCCTAGTACATTGCCTCCTTTTTTGGAGGACTTTGGGGATGTGTTCTCTGAGGAGGGGTGTCAGGAGTTGCCTCCTCATCGCGTGTATGACTGCTCTATTAATTTACTTCCTGATGCTAAGTTACCTAAAGCTAGGTTATATAACCTTTCTGGTCCTGAGAGGCAGGCTATGAAAGACTATATTTCGGAAAGTCTGGCCAAAGGGCATATTAGACCTTCATCTTCCCCAGTGGCCGCGGGGTTCTTCTTTGTGAAGAAAAAAGATGGAGGCCTACGCCCTTGCTTGGATTTCCGCGAACTTAATCGGATTACTGTTCGAGATCCGTATCCTCTCCCTCTTATTCCTGATTTCTTCAATCAAATTGTTGGCGCCAAATGGTTCTCTAAATTGGATCTCAGGGGGGCGTATAATTTGATTAGGATAAAAGAGGGGGATGAGTGGAAAACGGCGTTTAACACGCCGGAGGGACATTATGAGAACCTTGTCATGCCTTTTGGTCTGACTACTGCACCAGCAGTATTCCAACATTTTGTTAATGACATTTTTCGTCACCTTGTGGGCTGTTTGTGGTCGTATATTTGGATGACATTTTAATTTACTCGCCAGATCTTGTGTCTCACCAGGAGCATGTGAGACAGGTGTTGCAGATCTTGCGAGACAATAAACTATACGCCAAACTGGAAAAGTGTGTATTTGCCGTACAGGAACTTCAGTTTTTGGGTTTCTTGGTGTCAGCCTCCGGTTTCCGTATGGACCCTGAAAAAGTGAGAGCAGTGCTTGAATGGGATCGGCCAGAGGATCTTAAGGCTCTGCAGCGTTTTCTGGGGTTTGCTAACTACTACCGGAAATTTATTTGTAATTTCTCATCTGTTGTCAAACCTCTCACTGACATAACAAGAAAAGGGACGGATTTTTCTAAATGGTCGGACAAAGCTTGCCAAGCTTTTTCCTCTTTGAAAAAATGTTTTGCTTCGGCACCCGTTCTCATCCAACCAGATGCATCACAGCCGTTCATTGTGGAGGTGGACGCGTCTGACGTAGGGGTGGGTGCAATATTGTCCCAGGGTCCGTCCCCTGGTAAATGGCATCCGTGCGCTTTCTTTTCTAAGAAGTTGTCGTCCGCCGAAAGGAATTATGATATCGGCAATAGGGAACTTTTGGCCATTAAGTTGGCTTTTGAAGAATGGCGTCACTTTTTGGAGGGGGCAGTCCACCCGGTCACCGTCATTACTGATCACAAAAACCTGCTGTATTTGGAATCTGCTAAGCGTCTGAATTCCAGACAAGCTCGATGGTCGTTGTTTTTTACCAGGTTTAATTTTGTCGTCACATATCGCCCTGGGTCTAAGAATGTTAAGGCTGATGCCTTGTCTCGCAGTTTCCCAGGGGCCGGGAAAACGGATGACCCGATTCCTATCCTTCAGGAGGGGGTGGTAGTGTCGGCTGTATGTTCTGAGCTTGAGGAGGAGGTATTAGAGGCTCAGGGGGACGCCCCTGCAGGACCTTCAGGGAGACTGTTTGTCCCAAATCAGTTGAGACAAAAGGTTATTGAGGCACATCATAATTCTGCTTTAGCAGGACATCCAGGGAGTAAGGCTACTTTAGATCTCCTTTCTCGCCGGTTTTGGTGGCCTAACGTTAATAAAGATGTTATAACTTTTGTCGCGT
>JARQOD010000006.1:277221070-277251155 GCA_033576555.1 Oophaga sylvatica | reverse complement strand
TAATGGCAATTTGCATATACTCCAGAATGTTATAAAGAGTGATCAGCTTAACAGCAATTACTTGCAAAGTCAATATTTGTCTAGAAAATGAACTTTATCCCCCAAAACACATTTCAACATAATTGCAGCCCTGCCTTAAAAGGACCAGCTAACCTCTTTTCAGTGATTGCTCCATTAACACAGGTGTGGGTGTTGATGAGGACATGGCTGGAGATCAATCTGTCATGATTAAGTAAGAATGACACCACTGGACACTTTAAAAGGAGGCTGGTGCTTGGCATCATTGTTTCTCTTCTGTTAACCATGGTTATCTCTAAAGAAACACGTGCAGTCATCATTGCAATGCACAAAAATGGCCTAACAGAGAAGAGTATCGCAGCTAGAAAGATTGCACCTCAGTCAACAATCTATCGCATCATCAAGAACTTCAAGGAGAGAGGTTCCATTGTTGCCAAAAAGGTTCCAGGGCGCCCAAGAAAGACCAGCAAGCGCCAGGACCATCTCTTAAAAGTGTTTCAGCTGCGGGATCGGGCTACCAGCAGTGCAGAGCTTGCTCAGGAATGGCAGCAGGCAGGTGTGAGTGCATCTGCACGCTGTTGTGAATGGACTTGAAATGAGTTCTGAGCAGAGGCTCCCTCTGGTGGTTACAAGCGGTACTGGACTGTCCAGTGAAGATTGTGAGGAGTGGGAATCAGGTGTTACTGACTGGTCTTATATAAGGGAGTCGCCTTCCCATCAGGGTTGCCGGTGATCAATTGTTCTGGTCTCACTCCATGATTCCTGTTTCCCTTGTAGCCTGCTGTGTCGTGTCTGCATCTCCTGCTAACAGATAAGACATTTTCTTCTTTTTGTTTTTGTGCTTTATTTTTGCATTTTATCCTGCACTTCTGTGGCGGCCTTCAGGGTCCCCTCCGGGGGCTTTTGCCCTCTCAGTTTAGTTCAGCCACTGATGTTTGTACTTTTGCTTTTCCAGTTTCTTCAGTGGCTGCTGTTTTGATTTTGTTACACCAGAGAGCTAGTTTGGGTGGTAGAGGTCGTGTGATCTCAGGTGTTTTTGAAATTAGTAGAGTTGGTGCTTTGCAGGGTTTTTTGGGATTGCAGTTAGTACCCTTCCTATCCTTTTCTATTTAGTTAGTTTGGGCCCCAACGTTTGCTCATACTATTTTCTGTCTGTGTCAGTATTTCTTCTTGTCTAACAGTCATTACATGTTTGGGGCTTTCTATGTTCTTTGGGGATCTGCTCCGGGGCAGATAGCTTTCCTTTTTCTATCTTTAGGTGTAGTTAGTTTCTCAGGCTGTGACGAGGCGTCTAGGACCAACGTAGGAACGCTCCACGGCTGCCTCTAGTTGTGGTGGTTTAGTCAGGGTATTGCAATCTCATAGATTCCAACTGCTCTGGTGTATTGCCTTTTTTACCTGCACTCCTCAGTTACCGAAACATAACAGCACGCACTGTGAGGCGGAGACTCTTGGAGCAAGGCCTGGTCTCAAGGAGGGCAGCAAAGAAGCAACTTCTCTCCAGAAAAAACATTATGGACAGACTGATATTCTGCAAAAGGTACAGGCAGTGGACTGCTGAGGACTGGGGTAAAGTTATTTTCTCTGATGAATCCCCTTTTCGATTGTTTGGGACATCAGGAAAACGCCTCATTCGGAGAAGACAAGGTGAGCGCTACCACCAGTCTTGTCTCATGCCAACTGTTAAGCATCCTGAAACCATTCCTGTGTGGGGTTGCTTCTCAGCCAAGGGAATCGCCTCTCTCACAGTCTTGCCTAAAAACACAGCCATGAATAAAGAATGGTACCAGAATGTCCTCCAAGAGCAACTTCTCCCAACCCTCCAAGAGCAGTTTGGCGATCAACAATGCCTTTTCCAGCATGATGGAGCACCTTGCCATAAAGCAAAGGTGATAACTAAATGGCTCAGGGAACAAAACAGAGATTTTGGGTCCATGGCCTGGAAACTCCCCAGATCTTAATTCCATTGAGAACTTGTGGTCAATCATCAAGAGACGGGTGGACAAACAAAAACCTAAAAATTCTGACAAAATGAAAGCATTGATTGTGCAAGAATGGACTGCTATCAGTCAGGATTTGGTCCAGAAGTTGATTGAGAGCATGCCAGGGAGAATTGCAGAGGTCCTGAAGAAGAAGGGTCAACACTGCAAATATTGACTTGCTGCATTAACTCATTCTAACTGTCAATATAAGCTTTTGTTACTCATATGTTTGCAATTATATTTCTGTCTGTGATAAAAACATCTGTCAAACACACATAAAAACCAGAGGGCAGCAGATCATATGAAAATATAATATTTGTGTCATTCTCAAAACTTTTGGCCATGACTGTACTTTAATAAAAAAATAAAATTTATTGAAATTGCAAACAGTTGGCAAAAAGGCCAAATTTTCAAAAAATTATTTTAAAAAATATTTTTTTTAATAAAAGTTAAAGTGGTTTACAAATGTTGTCTGTCATTTATTTATAGGATGTTAAGTAACAAATGTATTAAACCAGGTAAACATGTGGGTACACAAACACCATTAGTAAAAAACACCTAACTTTGGCTAAAAGGTTCATAAATTTAACCTTTTTGCCAAAGTTGTGTCCCGGGTTGTGTAGTATGCAAAGTATATTACCTTTTTCCAAAAATTGTGTACTTTGTTAGGTTATCCCCTACAACAGGGTTCCCCAACTCCAGTCCTCAAGGCCCACCAACAGATCAGGTTTTCAGGATTTCCTTTGTATTGCACAGGTGAGGCAATTATCACCTGAGCAATACAAAGGAAATCCTGAAAATATGACCTGTTGGTGGGCCTTGAGGACTGGAGTTGGGGAACCCTGCCCTACAAGGTACACTCTTTTTTGACAAAAGGTGAAATACTTTTGTTAAAAAAAAAACAGCCAGGGACACAACTATGGCAAAAAGGTTACAGACAGTAGAAAACACACAAGAAGGTAGACAAGTTAACTTTTAAAGGTTTATTGTGGGTACAGAAAGTTTTAAAAGAACACATCAATTTATCACACTCTTTCATCCTGCGAGTCAACTCTACCTTCTGGTGACACAAAGTATTGGGCAAAGTGGTCCCTCATTCTTGAAACCGCCAATGTACTGCGAGTGGTAATGTTGCTGTAGTCATGCAAAGTTGTTTCTTGATTGTGGTCCTCCATAGAAATCGGTTCCTTGGTTAGGACAAAATTATGTAGGACCAGGCACGCTTTAACAACATCATCCACAGTCTCTGTCTTCAAGTTTATCGCAGTCAAAAGGACACGCCATTTGGCTGTCATAATCCCAAATGCACACTCCACCATCCGTCTGGCTCTTGTGAGGCGGTAGTTAAATATTCTCTTTGTATGTGTTAATCCTCTGCTGGCGTACGGCTTCAAGAGGTGTTCGGACAGCTGGAATGCCTCATCACCTACACACACGAATGGCATCGGTGGGCCTGAGGTTTGAGGCAGTGGCCTAGGGGGTGGAAACTGAAAAGTGTTCCGTACAGTTTACGGCCCATAGCAGAAAGTTTAAACACTTGCGAGTCATTTCACCGTCCATAAGACCCAATGTCCACCGCAATAAACTTGTACTCCACATCTGCAATAGCCATCAGGACGACCGAAAAATATTTTTTGTAGTTGTAGAATTCTGATCCGGTTCCTGAAGGCTTTTGAATGCGGATGTGTTTGCCATCAACAGCGCCCAGGCAATTGGGGAACTGGCAGATACAGAGAAACTGGTCCGCTATTTCAAGCCACCGGTCTGTAGTTGGCTCTGGAAGAAATTCTCCAACCAAACAGTCCCACAGAGCACGACAAGTGTACTTTATTTTGCCGGATAGCGTTGATACTCCCAGCCGATACTGGAAATGGAGCGATGACAGCGTTTCGCCAGTTGCCAGAAATCTGAAAACAAAATAGAAAATACAAATTATTTCACAAACACAGCATTACATTGCAGAACTCAGCTATAACTATTGGAGATACCAAAATAATAAAATCAATGAAAAACACTGTTTTTGAACATGTTTTTGTGTACTGATATGGTTCCCTTGTTGTCCTGTGATGTTAAAAAAATTATAAAATTACAAGTGTGCTCAAGCAAGCAGATCCAATACATATATGTTATGATTTGGTAGCTGAGGAGAGCAGGCAAAAAGGAAATACACCAGAGAGGTTGGAATCTATGGGACTGCAGTACCCTGACTAACCACCACAACTAAAGGCAGCCGTGGAGCGTACCTACGTTGGTCCTAGACGCCTCGTCACAGCCTGATTAGCTAACTACACCTAAAGGCAGAAAGAGGAAAACTATCTGCCCGGAGCAGATCCCCAAACATGTAATGGCGGTTAGACAAGAGGAAAATACAGACACAGACAGAAAATAGTATGAGCAAACGTTGGGGCCCAAACTTCCTAAATAGAAAAGGATAGGAAGGACACTTACTGCAATCCCAAAAAACCCTGAAAAGTACCAACACTACTAATTACAAAAACACCTGAGATCACACGACCTTTACCACCTAAATTAGTTCTCTGGTGTAACAAAACTAAACAGCAGCCACTGAAAAAACTGGAAAAGGCAAATGAACAAACAACAGTGGCTGAACTAAACTGAGAGGAGCACAAGCCCCCGGAGGGGACCCGGCAGACCCCCACAGAAGTGCAGGACAAAATGCATAAAGCAAGCACAAAAAACTAAAAGAAGAAAATGTCTTATCTGTTAGCAGAAGATGCAGGCACGAAACAGCAAGCTACAAAGTGAACAGGAATCAAAGATGAGACCAGAACAATTGATCACCGGCAACCCTAATGGGAGGGAACCTCCCTTATATAAGACCAGTCAGTAACACCTGATCGCCAATCTTCACAATCTTCATTGGATAGTTCAGTACTGTTTGTAATCACCAGAGGGAGCTTCTGCTCAGAATTCATTTCTAGCACATTCACAACAGTACTCCCCCCTTGAGGAGGGGTCACCGAACCCTCATTTGAGCAACCAGGTCGGTCAGGATGAGCTCTGTGATACGCACGGATGAGTCTCCTAGCATGGATGTCCGAAGCAAACACCCAAGAATTGTCCTCCTGACCATAACCTCATCCACTTATCCAAATACTTGAGTTTCCGTCTAGAAAAACGAGAATTCAATATTTTCTCAACCACATACTCCATATTGCCCTCAACCAAAACAGGGTCAGGAGGCACAGCCATAGGAACCACTGGCTCGACAAACCTCTTCAATAAGGACTTGTGGAACACGTTATGGATCTTAAATGTCCCTGGAAGAAGTAAACGAAAGGAAACAGGATTAAGAATCTCCATGATCTTATAAGGTCCAATGAACCTAGGCTTAAACTTAGGAGATGCAACTCTCATAGGGATATTTCTTGAGGACAACCAGACCAAGTCCCCCACTTCAAACCAAGGACCATCAGTCCTATGCCGGTTGGCAAACCGCTGGGCCCTCTCCTGAGAGAGGGACAACCTCTCCACTACCTGGTCCCAAATCTGCTGCATACGCTCCACAACAGAGTCAACACCTGGACAGACAGAAGCCTCCGTCTGTCCTGAAGAAAATCGAGGGTGAAACCCAAAATTGCAGAAAAATGGAGACATCAAAGTGGCAGAGCTAGCCCTATTATTAAGAGCAAACTCAGCCAAAGGCAAAAAAGAGACCCAGTCATCCTGATCAGCAGACACAAAGCATCTCAGATAAGTCTCCAATGTCTGGTTTGTTCTCTCAGTTTGTCCATTGGTCTGAGGATGAAAAGCCGAGGAGAAAGACAATTGAACACCAAGTTTAGAACAAAAAGTCCTCCAAAATCTGGAAACAAACTGGACTCCTCTGTCAGACACAATGTTCTCAGGGATGCCGTGTAACCGAACCACGTGCTGAAGGAACAAAGGCACCAATTCAGAGGAGGAAGGCAACTTAGGTAATGGCACAAGATGTATCATTTGGAAAACCTATCACAAATCACCCAGATAACGGTCATTCTCTGAGAAACAGGGAGCTCGGAAATGAAATACATAGAGATAGGGTCCATGGTCTCTTGGGCACAGGCAATGGCATCAACAAACCACTAGAGCGAGAGCAAGGCTTGGAGCGAGAACAAGTCCCGCAGGACTGCACAAATTCCCTGACGTCACGAGATAAAGTAGGCCACCAAAAGGACTGACTAACCAAGTCTCTGGTACCAAAAATTCCGGGATAACCGGCCAACGCGGAACAATGAATCTCAGACATCACACTCTTTTTCCACCAGTCTGGGACAATTTTTCCAATAGGGCAGCGCTCGGGTTTATCCTCCTGACACCCTTCCAGAGCCAGTCTCAAATTGGGCGAGATAGCGGAAAGAACTACACCCTCTTTCAAAATAACAGCAGGATCAGATAACTCAGGAGAGTCCGCAAGGAAACTCCTCGAGAGGGCATCCGCCTTAACATTCTTAGTGCCAGGAAGAAAGGAAACCACAAAATTAAAACGTGTGAAAAACAAGGCCCACCTGGCCTGTCTAGGATTAAGTCGCTTGGCTGATTCCAGATAAACCAGATTCTTATGGTCCGTGAGGACCACCACCTGATGTTTGGCTCCCTCCAGCCAATGTCTCCACTCTTCAAAAGCCCACTTCATGGCCAATAACTCCCGATTACCCATGTCATAATTACGTTCAGTTGGAGAAAATTTTCGAGAGAAAAAGGCACTAGGGTTACTTTTAGAGGTCTCTGGATCTCTTTGGGACAAAACAGCACCTGCCCCAATTTCAGATGCATCAACCTCCACCTGAAATGGCAGAGAAACATCAGGCTGCCGTAGAACAGGAGCAGAAGTGAATCTCTGCTTAAGTTCCTGAAACGCAGAGACTGCCTCAGGAGGCCAATTCACCACATCAGAACCCTTTTTGGTCAAATCAGTCAATGGTTTAACAATAACAGAGACATTACCAATAAATTTACGATAAAAATTGGCAAAACCCAAGAATCTTTGAAGAGCCTTTAATGAAGTAGGTGTCATGGGTGTATCGCCACAAGGATCGTCGCGATTACACACTCTGACTTCTCACAGCTGAGTTGCTGTTTCTTTGTGTTTGGTAATGAGGGAGTTAATTTTACCTAGCTCTTTGCTAAGACTAGGTCCAGCCTCGCCCGGCTGCTTTTGATTATGTTCTAATTAGATTCCTTCATATACCTGCCAGTCTGCTTGTTAGATGCCGGTGAAAGCCTTTATGTAGTCTAGCAGACTGGATCGGTTCTGAGAATACTTAAGCTAAGAGCTCCTTAGTTGTTTTTACTCTTATAGCTTATAGTTTATCTCTGAGACCTTAGGTGTTCCTACTGTGTGTGAGTGTTGTATGTAAGACTTTATTTACTTTATTTCTTGTCTTTCTTGTATGTCTTTCTGTTCATTAACCGTTACCTGTTCATTCCCTTTGGTGGTAATCAGGGTCCTTCTTAGGACTAGATTACAGTTGGCAGGGATTGATAGGAGACAGGGTTTACGCTGGTGGCCTGGACCTCTGTACCTTTAACAGTACCTCCAGGTAGAGGGATTAGTTAGGACCCCAGTTTAGGGTCAGCATAGACCCCGGTCACCCTCTAGCCGGAGACAGCGTATAACGGATTCCGTATTGACCCACTGGACTTTCTGTCAGGTAATTCTATGTTATCATATATCTATGCGCATGTTATATTGTATGTTGCCCTTTTGATATAGATTACTGTCATCACATATATATATATATCTGCTATACAGCGTGACATTTTCACCGGCCTTACTAAAGATTCTCTCCAGCTGTCATGGATCCAGTAGCCCAGCTGGCCCGGCATTTGCAGGGGTTGTCCATGGAGTTTGCAGACATTAAGTCCAAGGTTTTGTTCCCCCCGGAGCAAACCAGATCTGAACCTAAGGTTGCTCTCCCGGACAGGTTCACTGGTGGGCGGGACAAATTTTTTACTTTCCGGGAGGCATGTAAATTGTACTTTCGGCTGCGGCCTCGGTCATCTGGGAGTGAAGAGCAGAGGGTGGGAATTGTTATCTCGCTCTTACAAGGGGACCCTCAATCTTGGGCGTTCTCTATTCCTCCAGGCTCCCCAGATCTCCAGTCAGTGGATCGATTTTTTACTGCCCTGGGTCTGGTATATGATGATCCGGATCGATTTCCCTTGCTGAAACAAAGTTACGTAAAATACGGCAAGGAAATCGTCCAGCGGAGGAATATTCTTCTGAGTTCCGTAGATGGGCAACAGATACTCAGTGGAATGACCCAGCTCTTAGGAGCCAGTTTTGTCAAGGGTTGTCTGACAAATTAAAAGATGTGTTGGCTCAGTATGATTCTCCTCCATCACTGGAGGCTGCTATGGCCCTCGCTATTCGCATGGATAGACGAATTCGGGGAAGACGCGAGGTAACTCCGCCTCCCGTGATGACTCCACCTACTACTAAAGTCCCTTATACTGAGGTTCCCCTGGTCTGTTCTGAGGAACCCATGCAGTTGGGAGGGACATCTTTTTGTAGGAGGCAATTGGCGGTGCACCGCAAGACTAGAAGGTGTTTCTTTTGCAGGAGAGAGGGACATTTTGTTGGGGGGTGTCCATCCCGGGCCTCTTTGAGCAAAGGAGTTAACCTGGGAGTGTGTATTTCGTCCCCAAATCCCTCTCAGTTTCTCGTGCCTGCGGAGGTGGTGATTGGTACTAGAACTGAGAGGATTTCTGTTTTTCTTGATAGTGGGTCCGGGGCTAATCTGGTGGACGCTCGGTTTGCCCAGGTGCATGGTATGCAACTGAGTGTATTGGCCAAACCGGTCCCTATAGTCTCTATTGATTCTAGACCTCTCGGTCAAGGTAGCTTGGTACAAGCTGTTCATAACATAGATCTTCGAGTAGGGGCAAGACATAAAGAGCAATTGTCTTGTTATGTGTTGGAGGGTCTACCTACTCCTATTGTGTTGGGACTTCCTTGGTTGGCTAAACATAACCCAGTGATTGATTGGCAATCCGGAAAGATAAGCCAGTGGGGTGAATTTTGCAGGAATAACTGCATGAGCACGGTCATCGGTGCGGTTGTGCCTAGGACTTTGTCTCCTTTTCTGGAGGACTTTGGGGAGATGTTCTCAGAGGAGGGGTGTAAAGAGTTACCTCCTCATCGCGCATATGACTGCTCAATAAAGTTGCTTCCTGATGCCTTATCTCGTACTTTCCCAGGGGCCGGGAAGACGGATGATCCGGTTCCTATTCCTCAGGAGGGAGTTGTAGTGTCAGCTGTATGCTCTGAGCTTGAGGGGGAGGTATTGGGGGCTCAGGGGGACGCCCCGGTGGGACTTCCAGGGAGACTGATAGTTCCAGATCGGTTAAGACTGAAGGTACGGGGAACCGTTACAAACGGATGGCTGATAGGGGGAGAGTTTCTGGTCTAGATCTGAAGGTGAACGATCTAGTTTGGTTGTCTACCAGGAATATAAAACTTAAAGTTTCCTCCTGGAGGTTGGGTCCCAGATTCATCGGGCCGTACAGGACAGTTCCATAATTAATCCTGTGGCATTTCGTCTGGACCTCCCTCCTACGTTTAAAATTCATAATGTGTTTCACAAGTCATTACTTAAAAAGTATGTGGCACCAGTCATACCGTCGCCTCTACCTCCGCCTTCAGTGGTGGTCAATGATAACGTGGAATTTCATGGGTCGAAAATCATTGACTCACGTCTCAGTCGCCGATCCCTTCAGTACTTGGTTCATTGGAGGGGGTATGGTCCTGTGGAGAGGACGTGGGGTCCCTGCATCTGATGTTAACGCAGATCGATTGGTTGGACCTTTCACACAACTCACCCGGGCAGACCTGGCCCTGAGGGTCCGGAGTCCCCTCGTAGAGGGGGGGGTACTGTCATGGGTGTATCGCCACAAGGATCGTCGCGATTACACACTCTGACTTCTCACAGCTGAGTTGCTGTTTCTTTGTGTTTGGTAATGAGGGAGTTAATTTTACCTAGCTCTTTGCTAAGACTAGGTCCAGCCTCGCCCGGCTGCTTTTGATTATGTTCTAATTAGATTCCTTCATATACCTGCCAGTCTGCTTGTTAGATGCCGGTGAAAGCCTTTATGTAGTCTAGCAGACTGGATCGTTCTGAGAATACTTAAGCTAAGAGCTCCTTAGTTGTTTTTACTCTTATAGCTTATAGTTTATCTCTGAGACCTTAGGTGTTCCTACTGTGTGTGAGTGTTGTATGTAAGACTTTATTTACTTTATTTCTTGTCTTTCTTGTATGTCTTTCTGTTCATTAACCGTTACCTGTTCATTCCCTTTGGTGGTAATCAGGGTCCTTCTTAGGACTAGATTACAGTTGGCAGGGATTGATAGGAGACAGGGTTTACGCTGGTGGCCTGGACCTCTGTACCTTTAACAGTACCTCCAGGTAGAGGGATTAGTTAGGACCCCAGTTTAGGGTCAGCATAGACCCGGTCACCCTCTAGCCGGAGACAGCGTATAACGGATTCCGTATTGACCCACTGGACTTTCTGTCAGGTAATTCTATGTTATCATATATCTATGCGCATGTTATATTGTATGTTGCCCTTTTGATATAATTACTGTCATCACATATATATATATTCTGCTATACAGCGTGACAGTAGGTTGGACCCAATCACAGATGGCCCTGAACCTTGACCGGGTCCATTTCAATAACAGATGGGGACAAAATGAATCCCAGAATGAGAATCCTCTGTACGCAAAAAGACACTTTGATTATCCCTACACATACAGAGCATTCTCTCTCAAAATCTGGAACACAGTCCGAACATGTTTCACATGAGAGTCTCAGTCATTGGAAAAAATCAGATATCATCCAAATAAACAATCGAAATTTATCCACAAAATCCCATGAAAATGTCATTCATGAAGGACTGGAAGACAGAAGGAGCATTATAGTAGCCCAAAGGGCATCACTAGGTACTCAAAATGCCCCTCTGGGGTATTAAATGCCGTCTTCCATTCATCCCCGTGCTTAATGCGAATAAGGTTATATGCCCCCCTGAGGTCAAGCTTGGTAAACCAAGTAGCACTTTTCACCCTGGAAAACAGGTCAGAAATCAGGGTAACGGATATTGATATTTCACAGTGTATTGTTCAAGAGACGATAATCATACACGGCCTTAATGAACCATCCTTTTTGGCCCACAAAGAAAAAACCGGCACCCAAGGGTGAAGAGGATGGTCTGATATGACCCTTCTCCAATGACTCCTTGATATAAGACCGCATAGCGTCATGTTCAGGTACAGACAAGTAAAAAGGCGACCTTTAGGGAATTACTACCAGGCACTAATTCAATAACGCAGTCATAGCTCCTATTGGGGGGGGCAAGGATGCAGATTTACTTTCGCTAAACCATCAGAAAAGTAGTCAAAAAAGTCAGGAACATCTTGAGCCTGGGGGGAGGCAGAAAAAACAGGAGTGTTGGTATTAACAAAATTGGCAGCCCCAACTGGTTACAGACACAGATTTCCAATCCAAAACAGGATTATGAGACTGTAAAACCAAGGGAAACCCAGTACGATAATGTCATGCAGATTATACGCCCAAAAATTTGCAACTTTCTGATGATCAGGTTCAACCCTCATTATCACCTGAGTAGAGAACGGAGGTTTTATTCTCACCAAAGGGGTAGAATCGATCCCCAGTAGGGGAATAGACTTCCGTAGGGGTATCAAGGGAAACCCACAACGTTTAGCAAAATCAAAATCCATCAGGTTAATAGCTGCTCCCGATCACAAAAGCCTGAGCAGAAAATGTGGACAGGGAGCAAATCAGGGTAACAGTCAACAAAAATTTAGTCTGAACACATACCCAAGACAACCTGAACGTGCAAAACGTCTTCCCCGCTTAGGGCAGACTGAAATAGCATGAGAGCATCACCACAGTAGAAAAAAACCCATTGCTTTACAAAATATGAGCTGTGTGTTTTGTTCGGTAGGAGGGGGGTGCAGGTAAAAAAACCCCAAACCCAGGCAGTTGGAATTATGAGTTGCGTACCCCCACTAACCCGCAACTAGGGGCAGCCGGGGGGCGTTCTACGTTGGGCCCAAACCCCGTACGTGAGAAAAATAACTACACCTAAAGATAGAAAAGGAAAGCATCTGCCCGGAGCGAACCCAAAGATAAAAAACCCCCCCCAAAAGTGTAATGGCGGTTAGACAAGGGAAATACGACACAGAAAGAAAATAGTATGAGAAAAGCTGGGGCCCCAAAAAATCTAAATAGAAAAGGATGGGGAAAGGGGACTTATGAAAACTCAGAAAACCGAAAAAAACCAACTCTATAATTTCAAAATCACCTAGTCACACGACCTCACCACCTAAATTAGTTCTCGGTTGTAACAAAAAAAACGCAGCCACTGAAAAAAACGGAAAAAGAAAAAAAACAAAACACAGTGGGGGGGACTAAACTGAGAGGGCAAAGCCCCCGGAGGGGGCCTGAAGGCCCCCACAGAAGTGAGGAAAAATGCAAAAATATAGCAAAAACACAAAATAAAAATTGTTTAATCTGATAGCAGGAGATGCGACCGAACGCGGGGGACAAGGGAAACTGGAAAGAAGGATCAGACCAGAAAAAATTGTTCACCGGAAAAACCCGATGGGGAAAATGACCCCTTTATAAACCCAATCATAACACCGATTCCAGTCTAAAAAACCTCATAGTACCGTTGTAACCAAGGGGGGGGCCTCTGCCAGAACTCTCTTAACCCATTCCAAAGTACCCCCCCCTTGGGAGGGGTCCCAAAACCCTATTTGAGAACCCCAGGTCGGTCAGGTGAGTTTTGATACGCAGGGAAAAATCTCCTAGCGGGATGCCGAAGCAAACCCCAAAATTGTTTTTCCATAAATCTCCTTTAAACCCCAAATATGGGTCTTCGTCTAGAAAAACGGAACCCAAATTTTTTTCCAAAACCACATACTCCAGATTGCCTCAACCAAAAGGGGGTGGGGAGGCACAGCAGCGGAACCACTGGCTCAAAAACCCCTCTTCAACAAGGATTGTGGAAAGTTATGGATTTAAATGTCCCGGGAAAAAAGAAAAAAAAAAAAGAAACAGGATTAATAATCTCCATGTCTTAAAGGGGCCAATGAACCTAGGCTTAAATTTAGGAGATGCTACTTCTAGGAATATTCTTTGGACAACAGCCAAACCCCCCCATTTAAACCGGGAAACAGTCCTATGCCGGTTTTTGCAAAGGGGCCCCTTTCCCCTGGGAGGGACAACCTCTCCACTCCCGGTCCCAATCTCTGCATCGCTCAACAACAGAGCAACACCTGGACAGAAAGCCCCTCTCCCCTGAGAAAATCGGGGTGAAACCCAAATTTTACAGAAAAAGGAGACTCAAAGGGGGAGAGTAGCCCATTATTAAGAGCAAATCAGCCAAAGGCAAAAAAAGAGACCCAGTCCCCCGATCAGCAGACACAAAGCTCTTAAAAATTTCCCCATGTCTGGTTTTTTTCTCTCATTTTGACCATTGGCTGAGGATGAAATGCCGGGAGAAAGACAACGAACCCAGTCTAGAAAAAAAGTCCCCCAAAATCGGGAAAAAACTGGACTCCCCTGTCAGACACAATGTTCTCGGGGAAGCCGTGTAAACAAACCCACGTGTAAAGGGGCAAGGCCCCAAAATTGAGGGGGGAAGGAACTTAGGTAATGGCCCAAAAATGTATATTTTGGAAAACCATCACAAATTCCCGATGGGGTCATTCTCGAGAAAAAAGGAAAACGGAATGAAATCCATAGAGATTGGGCCCTGGTTTTGGGACAGGCAAGGCATAACAAACCACCAGAGCGGGCAAGGCTTGGAGCGAGAGAAGTCCCTCGGGACTGCAAAAATTTCCCTGACATGCGAGACAAGGTGGGCCCCCAAAAAAGGGACTAACCAAGTTTTGGTCCCAAAAAAACCGGGATGCCCCCCCATGCGGAACAAAAAAATTTAAAAAACCTCTTTTTCCTTGGGGCCGGGACAAAAAATTTTCCAAAGGGCAGCGCTGGGGCTTTTCCCCCTGACACCCCCCCCGGAAAATCTCAAATTGGGGAGATGGCGGAAGAAAACACCCTCCAAAAAAAAAACAGGGGATCAGTTAGTAGAGAGTAGAAGGAAAAACCCCTCGAGGGCATCCCCCTTAAATTTTTTAAGTGCCGGGAAAAAAAGGGGAAACCCAAAAAAATTAAAACGTGTGAAAAAAAGGCCCCGGGCCTGTCTATTTGGCGCTTGGCAGACCCCAATAGACCAGATTCTTATGGTCCCTAAGGGCCCCCCCCTGATGTTTGGCTCCCTCCAGCCAATTTTTCCAAAATTTTAAAACCCCTTCATGGGGCCAAAAAATCCCGATTTTCCCCTCAAATTACGTTCAGAGGAGGGGAAAAATTTTTGGAGAAAAAGGCAAAGGGTTTTTAGAGGGGTTCTGGGGCTTTTTGGGCAAAAAGGCACCCCCGCCCCAATTTCGAGGGTCAACCCCATGAAATGGCAGAGAAAATCAGGCTGCCCCAGAAGGGGCAGAAGTGAATCTTGTTAAGTTCCAAAAAGCAGAGACGCCTCGGGGCCAATTCACCCCCCTCAGAACCCTTTTGGTCAAAAATTTTAAGGGTTTAAAAATAACCGAGAATTACCAAAAAATTTACGTAAAAATTTGGGAAAACCCAAAAAACTCTAAGGGCCTTTTTAAAGAATGGGGGGACCAATCACGATGGCCTGCCCCTTTACGGGTCCATTTCAAAAACAGTGGGGACAAAATAATCCCAAAAATGAGATTTCTGTACCCAAAAAGACATTTTTACCCTTTTACATACGAGATTCTCTCTAAAAAAGGAATACAGTTCGAAAAATGTTTCACAGAGAGCCCCCTCATTAAAAAAAAATCAAGATTCATCCAAAAAACAATCAAAAATTTGTCCACAAAATCCCTGAAAATGTATTCATGAAGGACGGGGAAAACGGAAGGAGCATTAGTGACCCCCAAAGGGGATCAAAGGGGACCCAAAAAAAGCCCTTAGGGGGGTTTTTTTAAAGCCATATATTCACCCCCCTGTTTAATGCAATAAGGTTTTTACCCCCCCCTGGGGAAAATTGGTAAACCAAGTAGGTTTTTCCCCGGGGGAAAAAGGTCAGAAATCAAGGGAAGGGTATTGAATTCCCAGTAATATTGTTCAAGAGACATAATCATACCGGCCCTTAATGAACCACTTTTTTGGCCCAAAGGAAAAAACCCCCCACCTAAGGGGAGAGGATGGTTGATAGACCCTTTCCAAGATTCCTTGATTAAGACCGCAAAGCGTCATGTTCGGTTTTAGACAAGTTTTAAAAAAGGGCCTTTAGGGAATTTATACCTGGCACTAATTCAAAGGCGTCTAGCTCCTATGGGGAGGGGAAAGGGTGCAGATTTACTTTCGCTAAAACATAGAAAAAAACAAAAAAGTCGGAACTCCCAGCTGGGGGGGGGAGAGAAAAAACGGAGTGTTTATTAAACATTGGAGCCCCAAAGGTTTTTTTTTTACACGATTTCCAATCCCAAAAAAAAGGGTTATGAGACTGTAACCAAGGGAAAACCCACACTTAAATGTCATGCAATTTTAGAACCAAAAATTTGGACTCCGGTGATCGGTTAAAAACCCATTTCACCCCAGTAGAAAAAAGGGGTTTATTTCAGCCAAAAGGGGGAATCGATCCCCGTAAAGGAAAGACTTTTTTAGGGGTTCAAGGAAAAAACCCACAAGTTTTTCCCCAAAACATAATCCTCAGGTTAATGCGCTCCAGAACAACGAAAGCCTGAGAGAAAAAAAAGGAAAAGCAATCAATGACAGTTATAAAAACTTGTCTGAACACTACCCAAACAACTGAGCGTGCAAAATGTTTCACCGCTTGGGCAGATGAAATGCAAAAGGATCACCCAAGAGAAACATAACCCATTTTGCTTTGAAACTCAGCGCTGTGCCCCCCCACCATCCATCCACTGCAGGGGGTCAGCACGGGGGAAAGGCAACACCCTCCACGCAACTTCTCGCTACGCAAACGTCTGTAATTTGAACGAATACTAGAATCATTGAGACCAGAGGGGACAGGGAATCCCACCAAAACATCCTTTTACATTTCTGACAGCCCTTTCCCGGGGAAAAGGGCCCCCAAAGCGCGTCTTTCATTTGGTCAGGGGCCCCCCCTACGGAATCTCTGACAGTTTTAACCGCGTCATCAAGCCCCATTTAATCCCCAAAAGGTTTTTCAGCTTGATCAGTGACATTGGCTATGACAATAACCCCCAAACGAAAAAACCCAAAAACACACTCAAACAGGACCCCCCGGTATCGGGAAAAAAAACCCAACCCCGAGGATCCCCGGAGGAGAAGATGAAATTAAAAACCCGCTGCGCTGGTTTCCTGAGGATTTAAATTTTTTGGCAAAAAACAATTTACAATTATTTTTGAAATTTGAAAAATTAGCTCGATCCCCAAAAAAAAAATCGGCATGGGGATCCAGGTTAAAAAAGGGGAACCTAGCAAGATATGAGCAATCTCTGAAAAAAAATGGCAAGCTGATCCACACGGCCGACAACTGTGCAAACCCCCATTGGGGAAAAAATCCTCCCCAGCACCCGAGATCAGAGGGAAAAAAAAAAAGCAACAAAAAAAAAAAATATCCTACAACTTTTTTTTTTCCTTAAAAAATTTTTTTCCCCTTCTTAGTACCATATAATTTTTTTTTGGCCGGGGATATGTTTTTACGGGGCTGAGGAGTGCAGGTAAAAAAGGCAAAACACCGGCAGTTGGAATCTATGAGATTGCAGTCCCCGACTAACCACCCAACTAGAGGAGCCGGGGGGTTTCCCCACTTGGTCCTAGCCCCCTGTACAGCCTGGAAACTAACTCCCCCTAAAGATAGAAATGGGAAAAAACATTCCCCCCAGGAACCCAAAAATAAAAAAAAACCCCCAAACGTGTAATGGGGGTTAGACAAAGGGAAATACTGACACGAAAGAAAAGTATGAGAAACGCTGGGCCCCCAAACTATTAAATGAAAAGGTAGGAAGGGTACTTACTGCAATTCAGAAAACCCTTAAAAAAAACCAAAACTATTTTAAAAACCCCGAGTCAAACCCCTCTCCACCTAATTATTCTCTGGGTAACAAAAAAAAACAGCGCCACTGAAAAAAACTGGAAAAACAAAAAATACAAAACCAGTGGCTGGGCTAAACTGAGAGGGCAAAAGCCCCCCGGGGGGGGCCCTGAAGGGGCCCCCCCCGAAGTGAGGGGCAAATGCAAAAATATAAAAAAACAAAAAAAAATTGTCTTATCTGATAGAGGAGATGCAACACGACACGCAGGCTACAAGGGAAACTGGAAAAAAGGGTTCAGACCAGAAAAATTGTTCACCGGCAACACTGATGGGAAAATGACTCCTTAATAAGACCATCAGTAAAACCTGATTTCCCCGTCCTCACAATCCTCATATACCCCTTGTAACCACCAGAGGGACCTCTGCTAGAATCATCTCAAACCCATTCACAAACTGTCCCCAAAACCACCTTCACACTGAGGGTTCGAGCGGTTCAAAAGGCAACACTTTTCCACGAACCCCTTAAGCCCCGCAAAGTCGTCAATTTTTAATCGAAAAAGAATTAAAACATTAGACCAGAGGGGACAGGGTTCCCCCCAAAATTTTACATTCTCTGAAGACCCTTCCGAAAAAGGGCTCCAAAAAACTCGTCATTCCATTTGGGGCGGGGCTGCCACCTCAAAATCTTGAAGTTAACTCAGGTCCCAACCCCTGATTTAATGCCAACAGGCTTTTTCAGCTTGATCAGTGACATTAGGCTATCGTACAATAACCCAGGCCCAAAAAAAAGGCTTTTAATTTACTCAAAACGGGGCCCCAGGGAAAAACCCAATCCTGAGGATCGCCCCGCGGGGGGAGAGATGAAAATTTGAACCCGGTGCTGCTTTCCTGAGGATTAGATTTCAGGCAAAAAACAACTTCAGTTATTTTTGAAAACAGCTCGATCCCCCCAAAAAAAAAATTGGCATGGAATCCTAGGTTCCACAACAGGCAACCCCCCCAAGTAGGTACAATACTCCGAACTTCAGTGGCAAGCTGATCCCCCGGCCAAAAACAAATGTTGGGGAAACTCCTTGAGAGAAAAAAAAAAAACCCCTCAGCATAAAAAAAACGAGGGGGGAAAAAAAAAAAATTTGACAACTCTACAATCTTCTTTCTTTAAATTTTTTCCCTTCTGTGGTAACCCCACAAAAAACATTTTTTGGGCGGGATACGTTTTTATTTTTGGAGCTGAGGAAGCAGCAAAAAAGGAAATACACCGAGAGGTTGAATCTGGGTTGCGAACCCGACTAACCACCACAACAAAAAAGGAGCCCCGGAGGTACCTACGTTGGTCCTAGAGCCCCCTCACAGCTGGAAAACTTTAACAACCAGAAGAAAAAAAACATCTCCCCGGAGCGATCCCCCCAAAGAAATAGAAAGCCCCCAAACATGTAATGGCGGTTTTACAAAGGAAAAAAAAGACACAGAAGAAAATAGTATAGCAAAGTTGGGGCCCAAACTTCCTAAATAGAAAAAGGGGAGGAAAAGGCACTTACCAATCCCAAAAAAACCCTGAAAGTCCCCAAAATAATTACCAAAAAACCTGAGATCACACGACCTCTACCACCTAAATTGTTCCCTGGTGTACAAAAATAAACAGCAGCCACTAAAAAAGGGGAAAAGGAAATGAACAAAAAAAGTGGCTGAACAAACTGAGAGGGCACAACCCCCGGGGGGGACCCCCAGACCCCCACAGAATGCAGGACAAAATCAAAAAAAGCCAAAAAAAAACAAAAAGAAAAAAAATTTCTTATCTTTTAGCAGAAGATGCAGGCACAAAAGAAGCTACAAAAAAAAAGGGAAATCAAAGAGAGCCCCAAAAAAATTTTATCCCGGAAAACCCTGATGGGGGGGAACCTCCCTTAATAAGCCGTCAGAAACCCCCCCGTCCCCAAATTTCACAATCTGTAAGAAAAATTTCAGTTCAAAAGCGTCTTTTTGCTTGGGTGCGATAAAAAATACAGAGACACGGGTTTTTATATAAAAGTTTGTATTTTTATACAAGTTGGCAAAAAGTCACCAGTTTGTAGAACAAAAAACAGGAGACACGCGGCCGAGTAATCTAAGTCAGCAATCCCCTCTCCACCTTTTTGGGGTCTTCTTCTTGTTCCCCCTAAGCCCCTGAAAACGGGGTTTTTCAAGGCAGGGTTCAAAGTCCAAGTGCTTAGAGTTCCTCAGTGGGGAATGCTGGAGTAAAAGGGGCCAAAGGGTTTTTTGGGGTTTAGGTACATTTTTCCTGCAGGCTAATTTGAACACAAAATTGCCAGCTGTGGCTGCTTAAGAAGCAAAAGGAGAGAATCAGGCGGGAACATGCAAGCTGGAAATCCTTTTGACTGAGGGCAAGATAGTGCAAAAAGAAGAAAGTAAAAGGGCTGGAAAAACTGAGTTCGGAACTGTACACGAACCTATTTTACCCCCCCTTGGGGAAACCCCTCCGGATACCTAGGCCGGCTTGGGGGGTACCTCTGATGAAACTGAGGGAAGCGAGGAGCATTAACGTTTTGAGGTTTTTCCCGGAGTTGCCCCCCATGGGTGCCCTGCCATTTTAATCGATATTGTAACTGTTTCTATAAACCGGAATCTAAAATCCTTTCCCCACAAATTCTTCCTGACCATCGACTAGCCGGGTCGGGCAAGGAAAAAAAAGTCCGGAAATTTTTGGGTGTCGCCCCTTTATAGGGATAATGAAAGACGGGTAATTTTCTCATATTTGGGGGCGTTGAAGACGACAAGCAACGGACTTAAATTTTTTCTGATTTTATAGGGTCCAATGTACTTATTCCCAATTAGACGATGGGGAACCTTAATTAAGATTTTGGTTGCAGCCAGGCCCCAATCTCCTACCTTTTAAAACTGTTGAGGTTTACAAAAAAAATTTTCTGCGTTTCTTGTACCTTTCCTGGGCCATTCCAGATTCTCCCCTTTGAAGATCCATATTTTTTTGTAAAGACGTGATTCTTTCAGCCACTGTGGGAAAGGGGGTTTTTTTTGGGAAAAAGTGGAGAATGTTTTGGGTGAAAACCCGTTAAGTAAAAAAAGGGAATCTTAGTGGAGGGCACCTGGGTTGTTTACGAGAATAGCTAAAGGAAAAAAGATCCACCCAATCTCCCCAGGGGGAGATAAAGCAGCGGAGTACTGCTCCAGGGTTTGATTGGTTCGTTCGGTTGTCCTTAGTCTGGGGGAAAAGCAGAAGAAAAAAGGGTTTCTTTAATGTCCAAAACTGTACAGAATTTTTTCCCAAAAACCCAGAAGTGAAAATTTCACCCTCGATCCGAAATACCTCATCCGGACTCCCTGTAAGGGAAAAAAAAATCTTTAATCATCAAAATTATGTTGTTTTGCGTGGGTAAGCCCCCCACAAGGGGGAAAAGAGGCCTTTTTAGACGGTCAAAACCCCCCTTGAATTTTGGGTTCTTCCCTTGGGGTTGGTAACTCCACAATGAAGTCCATGAAATGGACCCCCCCGGGGGGGAGGGGGGGGGAAGGGCTTTTAACAGAACCATTGGGGGGGGACGAGGTTTTTTTGGGATCTTGCAAAGACTTACATAAAATGACATATTTAAAAAAACCCCCCTTCCTTTCAAGGGGCCAAAACCAAAAAAAAAAGAGAAACCCGGGGGGTTTTTTAAAAAACCCCTATCCCCCCGCTATCTTGGAACCCCGGAAAAGAGTTGAAAAACTCTCAATCTGACTGTTTCAGGAAAACCCGGGGTTTTCCCCCGAACCCCCCACACCTTTTTCCCAAAAAACAAGACTTAGGGCCCCCTTTGGGGGGTTTTCCAAAAAAAGGAATTTTCCCCCCTGGTATGTTCCTTGGGGTCCTTAAGGGGTTTTTTGAATAAAATTTCCCCCTAGGAATTGATTAAAAAAAAATTTGCCCCTTTGGGGGGAGAAAAATTGGAAAATTTCCCCCGCTGAGTAAATCCTAGGAGTGCATCGGGGCCTTTCCCCTTGGGGGATCCTGGTCTATAAAAAATTTAAAAAAATTAAATTGGGGTTTAAAAAAAAGATTCCAGCGAGCCGGGGGGGAGGGTTTGGGGGCTTACCCCCCCCCTAAAAAACTAAGGTTTCCCCAGATCTTCAGAACACATTTCCCCGGCAGCCCCCGGGGAAAAAAAGGTTTTTCCATTTTTAAAAGGCGGCAAAATGGCCAACAACTCTCTATTGCCCAAATCGTATTCCCCTTCCCCCGGGGAAGACAACGGGGGGAAAAAGAAGGCACAGGGATAAAAGATTTTCTTCTCACCTTTTTTTTTTAGAGTTTTATATTTTTCCAACGAAACAGTTGAAGCATCCACCTCTATTATGAAGGCAAGCTGGGGTTTTTGGGATGTAAAAAGGTAGGTGCGGGGGAAAAATTTTTTTTAAAAGGGGGGTTTTGCTTCCTGGGCTTTGGGGACCCCAAGGAAACCAAGCCTTTTTCCCGGGGAAAAGTTGGGTGATGGGGGGACACTACCTCAAAAATTTTTCAAAGGGGAAAACGTCTAAAAAAGTTGGCAAACCCGATGAAGCGCTGCCCCTTTTAAAACATTTCGGGGATTGGGGGCCAAATCCTTGATGGTTGGGTTTTGTTCCCCCCAATACTAATTCTTGTGTAGACAGTACATAACCCAGAAATTAATTTTTTCGGCCTATGGAATTCACACTTTTCAAGTTTGATGTAAAGAGGTTTGGTTTGGGGACGTTCCAACCCCAATTCAAAAAGGGGTCCATTTTTGTTCCTTTTGGGGTTAAAAAAAAATTAGAATATCCCCCAAATAAATTACCACGAATGTATTTTAGGAGCCCCCTTGAAATTCATTCACCAATTGTTGGAAAGTGGCTGGGGGGGGTTTTCTGGGGACCAAAGCAAAACTAGATATTAAAATTTTGGCCCTTTTAGCGTGACCTGAATCAGTTTTCCCTTTTCACCCCAGGTCAAAAAAGGTTTTAAGGGGTTATAGGCCCCACGAAGATCTATTTAGGAAAATTTTGGCCTGTCGCACTTTTTTCCAAAAACCCCGGGTTTTAAAAGGAAAAGGGTTTTAAGGTTTTCCCCTTAATTAGAACCTTAAAATGTTTTCCCTATATTCTACGCATGGTCTCAGAGACCCATCTTTCTTTTTTTAAAACAAAGAAGTTGGGTCCCCCCTGCGGGGGGAAGAAGAGGGGGTTTGAACCCTTTTGGTTTTATTTTTTCGTCTATAAAAACCTTTAAAGGGGCCTTTACGGGGCCCCGGGGCCGGGGGGAAAAATTTAAAAAAGGTACCCCCTGCCCCCAAAAATTAAAGGGACAATCTTTTTGACGGTGGGGGGGAAAAGGGGGTAGCTTTTTTCCCCTTTTCCAAATAAA
Organism: Oophaga sylvatica; assembly: GCA_033576555.1. Classification (NCBI taxonomy): domain Eukaryota; kingdom Metazoa; phylum Chordata; class Amphibia; order Anura; family Dendrobatidae; genus Oophaga; species Oophaga sylvatica. The sequence goes on along the minus strand of JARQOD010000006.1, from coordinate 277,228,703 downwards.
ACCAAATAGTCCGGAACAGCGGGGGAGTTCAGGGACTAAAAATGGTTCCTTTAGGAAAAGAGCAAGCTGAAACTTTTGGGGAAATATCTTTTTCTCGGAAAAGTGTTTTTCCCCTTTGGGCCCCAGTTAATGGTAGGATTTTTGGGGGGGCCCCGCAGCCAGGTTTTTCCCCAAAAAAGGGGGAAAATGGGGGGAGAGTTTTAAACAAAAGGACATTTTTTCTTGATGTTTTTTTCCCATAAAACCCCCCCAAAAAATTTTTTTTTCCGATCCCCTGGTCCAGGGTTTTAGCAGGGACCAAAACCACAGTTTTCCCTCTTTTGGGGGTAGCCTTTTCCTGAATTTTCCCCTTTTTTAAAACCCCAAAGGGGAAAAAAAAATTTAAAAATTTCCCCCCGCCCCAGAGTCGATATAGAAAACTAAAACCCCCCCCTGAGTAAAAACCCGATTTGGGGGGGAAAAAGCAATGAAATTGTTTTTTTTTACAACTCAGCGGGGGAAAGGGGTGAGGAAACTTAAAAAAGGGGAGCTTTTTCCCCAGTCAAACCCCCCAGGGGGAAAAGGGGGGTTTAAGTCCCGGGAAAAAAGATTGTTCTGCAGATCTCTCGGGGGGCCCCGACAGGGGCCGGGGCAGACCCCCCTTTGCAACACCCCAAAATAAAAGAGTGCGCAGTAGTCTTAAAGAGAACGGCTGGGGCATTTTTTTAATGAAGTGCCCCAAAATTCCCCCAATAGAAACATAGTTTTTTCCCTTTAAAGGGGTGTTCCTTCGGGCATCAAAAACCCGTCGTTTTTAAAAAGTTACCGGGTGGGGTTAGGTTCGGTTTTTCCCTGTAATCCCCTCAAAGGGTTTCCCTTGTGGAGGGGAAGGTGGAAAATTAAGGGATTGCTTTCAACCCCCTCTCCCCTTCCCCGCGTTCGGGCGACGATTTTTCAATACGGATGCATTTGTTAAAAAAGTCACCTAACGCAGTGGGAGGGTGGGGACGACAATTTTTACCTTTTAACCCCGTGGAGAAAACCCCCTTTCGAAAAATAGATTTTTTGGGGGAACTGCCCCCGGTGGTATAAGGGCCCATCCCCTGAAACCAAGGGGTTTTTCAGCTTCCGAGTGTTTCCCCTTTGGGGAAAGCTAAATGGTGTTTTAAAATTTTGAAAACCCCGATTGGGGTCATCAAACCCCTCCCCCCTGGCTAAAAAAAAAAGCATAAAAGGGGTTTTACACAATCATCCTCATTTCCCAAACGGGGGTTTTTCCCAAAACAAAGCCTTGTTGGTAAGCAAAAAAATTTTTGTTTTAAAAAACCTTAGATCGTTTTGTGGGAAATTGTGAAGAAAATCAGAAAAAAAAAGATTGCATTGGGGAAAAAAACCCCTGAATTTCTCCGTTCACCGCCAAAACGAAAAGGGGGGGCCAAAATTGGGGGAACCCAGGGGAATCGGGGGCTACGGCAGGAGCCTGGACCGCTCCCCTTTAGAACCTCAATCCCCGGTCGCAAATTTTTGGCAGTCTGTCCAAAACTTGCAAATTGTGGGGTTTGTGGGGCCGTAGGGGGTTTAAAAACGGGCTTTATATTCTGCCCCAAAAATTTTAAGGATATTATCGTTTAAAACCGCAAAGTTTTTTTATGCGGGGGGCCCCAATTTTAGACCTTTTTAAAACAGGACAAAAGGGGAAAATAGGAGAGGGAAAAAAAAAAAAAAAAATGTGTTTACCTGTGGTAAACTGCAGAAAAGAAAAAAAATAAAGGGGGAACTGCCCCCGGAAGGGTTTTTAAAAGAAGCCACAACCACTATCACAAAGAAAGTTCACCCGGAAATCGAAATCCACAGTTACAGCGACAAAAAGAGAAAAGGGGAAAAAAAAAAAAAAACAATGGGGGAAAACCTTTGGGAAAACACTGCAGAAAAAAAAAAACTTAAGGGACTTGCTCAACAAAAAGGTTGAAAAGAAGTCACCCCACTGTCATCACAGAAAGTAAACCCGGGGGACATCCGAATCCACAGTTACAGGGGGACAACCTTTTCCCAAAAACCCCCCCAGCCACTAACGTTTTGGCTTGGGGAATTTGTAATGTATGTAAAAACCCTTTTCAATAGCCCCTTGTGCTTGGGCCCCGATGAAATACAGGAGCCCCCAGGTTTTTTAAAAAAGTATTTTTTTTTAGTTTTTAGCGATATTTTCCCCCGATATCCTAAGTAGGGGGAAGGGGAATGGTATCGCCGATAAAAACAAAAAAAACGGGATACCCAAAACCTTTTAAGGAAATCCCTGTAAGTCTATGGGAACAAAAATCGAAAAAAAAAAAACCCCATTCTTTTCCTTGTAACACAAATTTTCCACACATAAATTTTAAAAATTTTAAAATTTTATACATGTCTTTTTTAAAAAAATATTTACTATATGTATAGTTTATACACTTAAAACATAGTAAAAATTCCCTGATTCAATTGGGGGGTAAAGCCGGTTTAAAAGTGAAAAGACGGAAAAAACCCGACGGGGAAAGGGGCACTTGGTGTACAAGGGAAAAACCCTTTTTCTTTTCATGTCGTTTCTATAATTTTAAGCACAAACAATTAAATCAGTTTTTGTGTAAAAATTTCCCCCCTTGGGGTTTAAAATTAAAGGTAAAAATTCGTTAAAAAAAAACGGATTTTTTGGGGCTACGAATTTCCCCCCTTTAAATTAAAACCCCCAACGGGGGGGAAATTTTGCACAAAGGGGTCAAAATTTATTGGTTTGTGCAAATTAGATAAAAAAGGCCCCATAAAAGACATGGTTAACCCTATGTCCCCAAGTGTCTTTTCTTGTCGGGTTTTCTGCATTTTAAAAAACCCGGGAAAAATTGAATTAGCGGCTTTATACTATGAAAAAGTGAATGAACAAAAAAATAAAAATTTTTTAAAAATTGTCACAAATTCAATGACATTATTTTAAAAATGGGTGTAAAATTGCTGAAAAAAATGCGGGGGCTACCGCCCAAAATTTTTGAACCCCCCCGCCCCCCAAAGCCAGTGAGTGGGGGCAGATAATAATAGCCCCGAGGGGGCCCCCCTTTTTTTTCCCCCCCCGGGGTACTAACATCTCCCCCGGGGCACCCAGGAAAAAAAAATTTTTTAAAAATTAAAACCCCCCTTTCTGGCACTTTGCGGGCTTTCCCCCTTTCCCGGGGCGGGGGGAAAAAGGGTTAATAGGGGTTAAAGCCCCTTGCAAAAAAAGGGGGCCTTAAACCCGGGGAATAATTGAGATTTTTCAATTGACAATATCAATTTTTTAATCCTTTGGGGATAAAATAAAAATAAAACAACCAAATTTAATTTTAAAAATTTTTTTAATGAAATAAAGACACTGTTTTTGACCAAAATTTTATTTTACTGCAAAAACCAATTTTTTTAATAAAAATAAAAAAAAAAAAGGGAAAAAAATTTTTCTTACCTTTCCCATGCACAGTCAGGCCCCCCCGGTGAAACCCCCTTTAAAAGGGGGTTAAATTTTTCTGCAGGGCCGGGGACCCCAATGCTGCACCTTAAAAAGAAACCCCCCCAAAAAAAAAGGTTCCTCTCCTGCCTGACAGGAGAGAAAAAAGGTGGGGGCCCCCAAAACGATACCCCCGCACCCCCACAACGAAAATGCACTTTCGGGGCCCCCTGGTGTATCGCAAAATGACCCCGCTGAGCTGCCAAACAGGCAGCTCAGGCAGCGACCCCGGGACAGCGACACTGGGGAACACGTTTTAAGGGGGCCCCTCTCAAAAAAGAAACGCTACCGAAAATCGCTGCTGGTAAAAAAATTTTGGGGACGAAAACAGCGAGTAAAACCCGCGATATTTTTTGTGTGTGAATTCAGCGACGATCACCCCCCCCCGGGTATCGCTGATCGTGGGAGAAAAATGTCGGGGGCCTTTTTTTTTATCGCGGTTTTTCCCGCGGCCCGGCACGCATCGCTGCGTGGCCCCGGGGGAGACCAGCGATCCGCGGGAACCAAGGGGACACGGGGGTTTTTTCCGGGGCCCCCCCGCGCCCTTGAAACCCCTGTGTCCTTTTGGGTCCCCCGCTCCCCGCATCGGGCGCTGGTACCCCAAAGGGACACAGCGGGTTTCTGGGGGCAGGGCCCCCCCCGCCGGAAAAAACCCCGTTTTCCTTGGTTTTTCCAGGGAAAAGCTGGCCCCCCCGCCTGTCACACGCAGCGATGTTACCTTTTCAGGGGAAAAACCCCGCGATAAAAAAAAAACCCCGACATTTCAGCGACGACCCAGCGAACCGGGCGGGGGGGCTGAACTTTCGCTGAATAAAAACCCACGGGGGAAAAATCGCGGGGGGGGCTCCCCCCGCGTCACAAAACTAAAAAACCAGCAGCGTTCTGGGTAGCAAATTGGGGGCTTGTGAGGGGCCCTTTAAAGGGGGGAAAACCCCCTTTAATTGATTGTTTTCCACTTTCATTTGGGGGTTTTCAGCCAGGGACACAATCAGTGACGTCGGGGGGAAAACTGAAAAAAAAAAAGGGGGGGTTTTCCCCCTTCGAAAAAAAAATGGGGGTGGGGTCCCCCCTTTTTTTTTTAAAACCCCCAGATGAAGCGGAAACCCGCTGACCCTGGATTTTCGGGTTTTTAAAAGGGCCAACCCCCTTTTGGACCTTCCCCCCCCTTATAAACTAGGCCACACCCAGTCTGAAAAATCTTGGGGATTAAAAAAAAATTTGGGGGCCCCCCCCTTTAAAAAAAAATTTTTGGCAGGGGGTCCCCCTTTTTTTTTTAAAAACCCCCCAAAAAGAAGCAGACCGTGAGGCCTGGTTTTTCAGGCTGTTAAGGACCCAAACCCCCATGGACCTTGCCCCCCTAAATAACCAGGCACAGACCCCCCTGCCTTTCTTGGTTTTTTTAAAACCCAAAAATAGGGGATCCATCGAAAAAAATTGGGGGGGCCCCCCCCCTATTTTTGTTAACCCCCCAGATAAACCAACCGCGGGGGCCCTTTTGGTTTTTTTTGGGGCTAAAAAGGGCCCCCCAATATCCATCCCCCTTTGGGGCCGCCTGAAAAATAGGGGGCCCACAGCAGTCTGTTAGCTTGGCGGGTTTAAAAAAAAAATAGGGGATCCCCCCCAAAAAAAAAAACGGCGTAGGGGTCCCTTTTTTTTTTAACCAGCCAAGAAAAATGCGGGGAAAGGCGGGGGCCCGGGTTTTTAAAAAAGATTTGTGGGGGGGGCCCCCAAAAGGGATTTTTGGCCCTCAACGGGGCCTGAAATACCGGGCTACAGCACCCCCCATTTTTGGTCCCCCCCAAAAAGTTTGTGCCAATTGGGTTTTTTTCCCCGGGCCCTTTCCCCCCCCTTTCCCCCCTTTAGCGGTGGCAAGGGGGGAAAAAAGGGGGTTTTAAGGGGGCCCTTTTGATTGCACGGCCCCCAAAAACCCCCCGGTTTTTAAAAATGGAGAGGCCCCCAATTTTAAGCCCCCGATTTTTTAAAATTAATCCCAAATTTTTTAAAAATTTTAAAAAAAAAAAAACCAGCAAAAAAAAGATTTTAATGAAATAAAAGAGACAACCAGTTTTCATTAATTTTATTGTACTCCATTCCTGGGGACGCCACGATCTCCTGTAAAAAAAGAAAAAAAAAACCCAAAAAAAATTTTCCACCTGCCCGGGCCCCCAAAATTTCCCAAAAAAAGATAGCCCCCCCGACATCCAACTCTGTTTAAAAACGAAAAAAAAAGGGGAGACCCCGCCCCCTCGCAACGCATGACACCCCGTTAAACCCGTTTCCCCCCCCGGGGGGGGACGTCACCCCGGGAAATAAAAGTTTTTTTGGCCGGGATTCCCCCGGGAGCACTGCAGTTTTTCGGAGTTAATGTTTTTGCCCCCCCCGGGGGAAAAAAGATTGCGGCCATCAAGCATTTTCCCAAAGGACCGCCGGAAAAATTTTTTCCCCAAAGGTAGGGGCCCCTACCCCTGCAGCCCTTTCCCCGGGCGGAAAATGACAGTGACAGGGGGAAAAACCCCGGTTTTTGGTATCCGATAGGGGCGAAAATATCGGAACCCGGGAACCGGAAAAATTTCCCTTTTCACCCAAATTTTTGGGGGCCCTACCCGATTTTGCAGAACGGAATGTCAACCCACGAAAATTTCTTAAAACAAGTTGGAAAAAAAAGCCCCCACAGTTTTTTGACACAGAAGCGGGGGGACACAGCGGGGCCCGAGAAAAACTAAGTCAGCAATCACTCTCCACAAAATTTTTAGGACCTTTTTCCCCCTTTTCCCCCAAGCCCAAAAAAAACGGGGGGTTTTTTTAAAGGAGGGTTTTAGAGTCCCAAAGGGGGCTTCAGAGTTCCTCAGTAGGAATAGTGGAGTAAAAGGGGCCCCAAGGTTTTTTGGGGCGGGCCCCCGGGTTTTACTGCGGGGTGGATTCTGAAGCACTGATTGCCAGCTGTGGCTGCTTAAAAAAAAAAAAGGAGGGGTCAGGGCGGGAACAGCAAGTTTTGGGGAAAACTCCATTTTGCCCCGGGGGCAAGATAGTGCAGCAAGACAGAAAGAAAAAGGGGGGGGACGAAAAAACTGGGGGTTTTGGGGAAAAGAAAACAGAACCTTACACAATCTTCATTGGATATTTTTGTCCCCGTTTGTAACCCCAAGGGAGTTTTTTGCCCCCAAAAAATTTATTTTTTTAAACAAAAATTTTCCCAAAAATTTTTGCTACCTTATATTTTTGTTGGGGACGCTCCCCCGGGGAAATCGGAAAACCCCACAATAAGGCCCTTTTTTTTTTTTTTTGGCCCCCCAAAACGTTTTCCCCAAACAGCCCCAAATTTTTTTTTAAAACATCCCCCCAATGGGCCCAAAAAAATTTCCCCCGGTTTTTCCCCGAAGCCCCAAAAATTTAGTGTAGAATACCCCACAGGTTAATTCTTGCCTTTTTGGAGGGGAACCCCTATACGGCGTTTCTTCGTTGGGGGGTGACCCCCAAAAAACGTGCTCGATTTTTGCTCCTTTTCCATAACTAAAAACCTAACCCCATTAACCCCCGCAGTAAAACCCCCCAAAAATTCTTGAAAAAATTTCCCCAATTTTTTCAAAACCCCAAAGTTGCCAAATTTTATTGCTACTTGCTCTTTCTCTAAAACCCCCCCCACTTGCTCCTCAAATCTTTTAAAAGGGGTGGCTGTGGGGAAAAAGTGTTTTTATATGGGGTTAAAAGTAGCCAATCATGTGGGGAACCCCCAAAAAAAGGGGGGTTTTTTAAAAAAAAACCGGGGTCCGGCGCATTCCTAGAAAGGATGCAAAACCGGATAAAAACCCGGGTGAGCAAACCCCTTTTTTTTACGGGGGACAGAAAGGGGCCCGGGGGAAAAACCGGATGCTCTCACCCCGGGTTTTTCATACTATTTCCCCGGTTTCCCCACCTTTCCCGGCGAAAAAAGGTGTGTAAAAAAGGGGGCCCCAAGATTGCTTTTAAAATTTTTTAAAAAAAAAAAAAAAAAGGGCTTTACACGGGTGTTTTTTTTTTTAAAAAATTTTGACAAAAGGGGTTACTTCTGCCCCCTCCCCCTTACAAAAACCGGGGGCTTGATGTTTTAAAGCCCAAAAAAAAGTGGCATCAATTTTTTCTTTTAAAACCCCAAATTGCCAATGAAAAAGGGAAAAA